>VZTZ01036923.1:0-303287 GCA_013400955.1 Drymodes brunneopygia | reverse complement strand
GCTTCGGTCCAGTCTCTTACAACACTGAACCTGTAAACTACAAGCTCTTCGAAAAACAACTTTCAATCTTTACTGAACCATCAAAATCAACTTCTTTTCTTTGCAGCCATGAGGTTGTTTTGTTTGTTTTGCCCTTATCTGTGGTGGGCCAGGGGTGGAAACCCTCTTAAGTGAAGCTACTAAGCAGAACTTTCTCCATCAGTTTTATTTGGAGTGTATATATACATATTTATTTGTATGTTTGTGTGTGTGTGTGTGTGTGACTACTTCCCCATATATATGCATGTTATATATGTGTATATACATACAAACACATAGAACTTTGTAAGCAAACATAATAGTAAAACTTTAATCTCGATGTTTTATATTTTATTTGTACTTAGCAGTACAGCAGTGGATTATCAGAGGATGCTTCCCATCTCCATTTTGCCTACAATAAAGCTGTGCCTTACTGACTGTCCAATTTTTGTATACAAGTGACTGTTCTTGCTAACCCCAGGGAATGATCTTTCTAATTCCTAGAGTATGAGATTTGTTTGACCTTATGTAATTACAAGATTGCTTAATGCTTATAAAGTAACCATTAACTCTAACTGTGGTGTCAGATTAAAAGACTTTTTGACAGACAATTACAAAGTCTCAGTCCCTGCTGTGTGAAGGAGAATTTCTTTCTATTTGTTCTAAAAATAAAAGGCGATAATTTCAAAAAGTGACCTTTTGTTGCAGCATTATAAGACAGGGACTGATCATTTTTCTGTGTGCCTGTCATAATTTTTAATGATTACAATTAAAATAAAATTAGAAGAAAGTGTGGTTCTATACTGTTATCAGAGGCATTCAGTGCTTGAATAATTTCATTTTTTTTCCATAAGCACTGCTACTGATGGGAAGTTTGCAAGTCCCATGTGCAGAAACAGATGGGGAAATTTTAGTCTTTAGTCATCAATGCTCTTTGAAGTTTCCTTTCTAATTCCCTTTTCTTGCCAAATAATTTGAGAGCTGGCAATATCAAGTCCAATACCCCTCCTTCTGTACTTCAACTACCCTTTTTTTTGACCTCATTCTGATCTTTTGGATTTTTACTGCAGTGTCTGAATAATAGAACAGAATGAGAATGCTATTCTAGGCAAAGAGAACTTTTCTTTGTGATATATAACATGTAAGTTGATTTTTCTGTAATTTCTTCAATTCTTTAGTGTACCTCCACTTTCAATAAAAAACCAAAATTTCAGTGAGAAAATATATTATGAAATTTTTTCTCTTTTTTTTTCATGCTTTCAGATAAAATGGTTTTGAAAGAGGTAAAAGTATGTCAACTTATTTTTGTGACATTCAAACAGGTATATCCAATTCATGTAATTATTCCAAATAAAATTGTTCTTTTTGCATGCCAACCTAAAAGGAGTGTCTTCATGCTCTTAGAGCCCTTCTGATACCCTAATGCCTCCTCTTTTTGCCTCTTTTCTGAGAAGCACTCACTGAAAATGTGCAACAGGTATTTTGAAACAGGAGGTGCCTTCATAAAGTTGGAAAGCAAGAAAGAAACTCAGTTATTGTTTTCTTTTCTGTCACACTTGGCTTTGGAGATGAAAATCATAGATATATAATTCTCGATTAGCTGCTCTTTAATGTAACACCCTTTTTTAATGGAAGGAAAATTTTGGGCAGGTAGAATATTGAAATATTGATAATGTATTAAGACAAGTGTGTATCTCAAGGGTAAGATTGGTTCCTGTATTTCTGGTTGAATAAAGCTTATGTGCAGAGACTAGAGAATTGGATGTTTAAACTCATAGCTATGTGAGAGCCCTAGAATTGAACTTGAATATGTTCTGCCCATGGCCCACCAGAAACTACAGATTCATTTGCCCTACACTGTGGCTAAGCTAAAATGTCTCATGCCTGGATGCACATTTAGCCAATAAAAGCAGGAGAAAAAATATTGTTGTTTGTGCCTGTTTCCTCACAGATGTAAAACCAGCAGTGATTACATATGAAGACACACTGAGGCTGAAGCAATTAGTTTTCAAACTGTATGGTAGAATTTGATCATGCATTTGAGGCAGAGATTTTCCTTACATTTAGAATGATCAGTTGAAGTTGTTCAAAAACTTCAGAATGAAGTATGGAAGTTAAGAAACAGAAATGGATACAACAAAAATAATTCCGTTCTTCCAATTTCTAGTCAAACTAGCTGGACGATTCTCAGCGTTTCCAGACATTTGTGTGGGAGGAGAGAAAATAAGAATAATTCCTTGAGGCAAAGCTTAGGCAGGGTGATCAGACTATATTTAGCTTAGAAATTAAGACTTTAAATTCTGAGAAAACTTGGTGGTATGTACTAGGATTCAGAATATGAAGGACCACCATGAAAGACAACTTGCTGTCTGATTAAGATCCGAGTACAAATCTGTATGCCTTTAGAATTAATAGAATGTTCCCCAATCCTCATGAATGTTGTAGTTCTAGGGCAGAGTGGGGACTTGAGAAATGTACATTACTTCTTATTTCATCGCTTCTGGATAAGTAGATTTTACCTTTTTATTTCATGCATGCTTAGCTGTATTTTACTTTGAAAGATGCTGATGCAAACGTGCTACACTTCTATGGTGTTATCAGAAGTGTTCAGTACTGGAACTGAGTGGGATTTTCTTTGCCTTTTCCATGCCTTCCAGCTGATGGGCAGAATTTAAGTCCCCACGGTGCAAAAACAGATGGGAAAATGTTGGTCTTTCGTTTTCAGTCATCAGTTCTAATTCTTTTATCTTCTGAATGCGTTAGTCAAACAGACTATGCCTGTCAAGCAATCTGTAATATGTGTCATGACAGCCTTTTTTTTTTTTTTTTAACTCTTCTGAAAATCTTTTCTGTGAACTGACATTGCCTACATTCTATTAGTTTAAGGAAGAAAATGCTTTATTCATGAACTAAATGATTGCCAAAATGGTTGTGGAACTTGGACGATTTTAAAGTACTATTTTTACTATTTCTGTGAAGTAATTCAACAACCAAGAAGTACATTTTCAAATACAATTGGGGATTTCTGTAGGCATTGGTGATCCTGTATATATACAACTATACGATGGTTTTTAGGAACAGACGCTGTATTGGCACATATTTTTATCCTTTCTTACCCAGCATGTCACAGAGATACACGCCTGGGGTTTTTGGAACCCTATGATGTTCTTTATGCACACTGGCATGCACCCATAAATCTTAATTTCTAGACTGTAACAAGAAAGCAAGTCTGTCTTGATGAGCTAAGTTGTATATTCAGATTTTGCTGCCCATTTTTGCAACATGGAATCCAGAAGTACCATGAATTAAAGAACTTCAGTCACAAAGCAGCTGAAATACTTTACTTACACAAGGAGGAGTGAATATCAAACTGCATTTGTATGATCATTCCTTGACTGGTTTAGTATGTACCTATGATGGAAATAAGTAGGTAGTAGTGGCATAACATAAATCTGTATTAATACAAATGCATCTATTTTAGTAATTATGTAAAGGTATTGGCATAAAATTTTCAGCACTGCATTGTCTCCTGATTTCTTGAAATTGCTTTTTTAGAGATATGTGTTCTATCCTGTTCAGTTTATTTTATGTGCCTGGAGGGCACTTATAAAGCTGTGAATTCAGCTTTGATTCTGTAGGCTGTGTTGTCACAGACAGAAGGGATAGAGCTTTGTGTTTGTGTTTTTATGATGTGGGTGGGATCAGGCCTGCTGAAAATGAATTCAGACCTTTATTATATTACAAGCTAAGCTCATCCAGATGGCAGACAGTTCCTACTCTGTGTGAAAGAACAGTTTTAGTAATGTGGCAGGCATGGGTTTATAGACAGTAGCAACTCTTACAGAGTTGAAATCCCTGAAATAGATCAAGTATTGCAGACAGATGATCATCAGTATCTCCTGATTGAGAGGTGGAAACTCCTGCTGCAGGTAACCATTAATTCAAGGTTGTGGAAGGAGTCCTGTAAATGGTGTGCTGGGCCAGCCCAGTTTGCAGAACTGTGCTCTCTGCTAATCCATGTAAAAGGAAGCGAGAGGCTTTTCTATTTGTATTAAGGGAGAATTTGTTTTCATGAATAAGCCTTAACGTGATGCCCTACTGTGAAGGAAATCAGCTGAGCAGGAGGATTTGTTCCCTGCATTTTCTCTATAGCTACACAAGCCCATGTAAGGCATGCATGAAACATTTGTTAGTGTACATAACAGATGTTACTTTGATTTGTGATCCACAGATTTTAGTTCTTAATTTATATATATAGGCATGGAGTTTGGGTCCTTGTTCAGATGATTTTGCTAAGAGATTATCTGGAAACAAACTAAGAAAATATTTTCAGTTTGGAAACTCCCACTTTATGAGGCCCCTGTTTGCATTTCTTCAACACTTTTAATAGGTTCAGGTTTCAATATGTAAGAATTTATTGATGAAAACCTTTTAATTTGGAAAAGGTATGCCTAGTCTGGTATCCATTATGGTTGAGGAATGGTGATGTTTTGATATGGAACTTAACTAACTGCAAGTAATTAACCACCTGAGAGAAGCTGTAGTTTACTATTTGTAAAACATAATACTTTGAAGCCCAATTCATCAGTCTGGAGTTACTGAAATTCCCATTTAATAAAGTATCAGGTGTGAGGGGACTCAGATTGCAGTGATGGAATTGTCCTATAAAGGATGAAGAAGGGATTTTAAAGGATTGCTTTTTTACAGATGAAATTTCCACTTACTTGCTTTTCTTCAAGATGTGTGAAAGGGAGGAGGCTGCAAGGCTTAGCTGTGTAGCAGGTATCCATATTTGGAGAATGATTTTCCATCAGGCCCACTCTCGTCTTCCACAAGTGGAGTATGTTGTCTCTTGGGTTTTTTTTCTTTTCTTTTAGCAAGCTACATTAAGGGTCATTAAAGCCAAAACTGCAGCTAGAGCAGCTTTGAGGTGACTATACTGTTTGCCATGGACTGTACTGAACTTACTTATCTTTGTAGATAGCTTATAAGCATTTGTCAAGCCCAGGAGAGGAGGAGTGAAAGAAAAAATATTTAGAAATATGCATGGTAGACTTCTAGTCCTGATTCAGCCTTTTTCATGGGTTTCTTTTGACGTTTTGTTCTGGAACAAGAATCTTTTCTTTACTCTGGAGTGTGTAGATATTGGTTATCTATCTCCCAAATATCTTAAGAGTCTGTGGTGTCATGGGGAAGAGGCTTCCTTAAAGGTTTATGTGGAAAAAAAGTTAAAATGAAAGTATTAAGACTGCAGTCAGTGTTCTGAGAGACAATATTTAGCTTTAGTAAAATAGTTTCTAGATTGTTCTATGCTCATAAAGAGAACACAGAAGAGGTTACTCAGCTTGTGTCTGTCAGTTTTCTTCTTACTAAGCAGGCAAAACTCAACTCAGTTATGATGGCACCAGGTAGGGGAACTGTCAGTGGAGGATCTATAATTGTAATCACTAAAAACTTTTTTGTTCCCCAGCTCTTCTAGGAGCTGTATTGTTATTTCTGTGGAATAATTTTCTGCCTACGGAAAATCTGTTGTTGAAATGAGCTGGAAGGAAGACATGCTTTTGAACTGAGAGCAGCTGCTCAATCTCACTTAATCTTTTATTTCGTTGTCTGTGGTTTGCTCATGTGGTGAAGTCTTTAACTTTTTTTTTTTGAGCTTTGCCTTGAGAACTGTTCCTCATCTGTTCAGCATCGTGAATTTGTGAAAAGTGGTATCCAGTGCTAATGACCTAAACCACAACACTGTGTAGAGCAATTTTATTCCTTTTGCTTTGTTAATGCATGAGATTCAAACAAGTCTAGTAAGAGCCATGAAGAGGAGCCAGCTAGATTTGTGGGATTTGGTATCTTGAATGAAAATTTATGCAAGCCGTTGAGGTTAGAGAGCAGGATTGCATGGGACAATGGAGCCCATGAGCATGTGGGATTTCCTGTATGTTTCCTTATTCTTAAACAAATAGGGCATTATATCCTGATTACTGTTGCTTTCTTTTTAACTGATTAACTGTGTACTGAGGACTTTGGCAAGGACATATGATTAGGACAGTAACTGTGGCATATGTGAGGGCATGCAGGTGTGTGTGTGTGTGTAAACCTTGGATATCCTTTAACAAGCAAAACCTTTTCATGGAATTAATGTGAAAAAATAGGCCGATAAAGGGGGAAAAACTGAACTACGCATGTCACAGGAAGTGAAATGCCACAAGTGTTTTATGGAGGACTACTTTTAATCTTGGTCTATGTCCATGGTTAGTGACATTTTATAAAAAGGAACAGTTTTTAAATCATGCGGTTATATTTAAAAAAAATAAGAAAAAGTGATTTGTACAAAGTGCTAATGAAAAAAATGCTAGCCTATCCCTGCAGGAATTTGATGAACATATGTGAGAGAACACTATGTAAATGTTTCTACGTTTGTATGTATATAAATGTATACTGTTATATACATGTGGAATACGTAGAATTGAATTAAAATAGATTACTAATATAAGAATACCAATAGGTATAAAAAGTCAGGTTTTGTGATGGGGTTGACAGGTGAGTGCCCAATTTGCACACAGCTATCATATCACAGAACAATTGAACCATTAAAAGAACTGTGCAGAAGTCTGCTACCTGGAGAAAATTTTAGTTTTGTTTTTCTTTTCCATAGCAGCAGGTATATTAGTTTCTTTTCTTCCTGTCCTTTTTTTTCTTCTTTTTTTAGTTTAATATCCACACATATTCACATATTCCTCAGGGTCTACTGTATTTCTGATTGCCTTCATAAAACCTCATGAAGCCAGTGGTGGTAATCCTAGGTGACAGAGGCAGTTGCTGGGTCATCATTTCTGTATTAAAAATATTTTCTAATGCACCTGGGACTTTCTACTCTATGAATATAGCTGAATTAATTAGTTATTTCAAATATTTAAATAACCTGCATGCTCCACAACTTTGAGAGAGTTATTTAAGGTATGCAGTAGAAGAAAGGGTATTAAGAATTCCAGTGAATCACAGTCAGACTTTCAGGAATCTGCCCAATTTCCACCTAAAGTGGATTGATGCTGACTGTCCCAGAAAGCAGTTCCACCAGGAAACCCTTCTGAGCACAGTGTTCTGTCGGTGCAAAACCTGTGACATCCTAGCTGGGAAGGTAAGCAAGAGGTAGTACCCAGGCAGAGAAATGCCCAAATCTCTCCCAAGTCCTTGGGGGATTTCAGTAAGTTAGGAGTCCTCAAAGAATGCCTGAATCAGATTACACTGTTGTCCATATTGTTGTGATGGCATTGAGTTTCTGGACATACAACCTGGTGGTTAGAACTCTGACCCTGAATATTGGAGATGGTTGGAGATGGCTGGAGAAGGTCTAAACCCACAGCTTTTCATATGGTTTTCACCTATCTCAATAAAGTTAGTCTGCTGATACACAAAATATTGTGGATTTCAGAGGGACAGAAGGAAATACATAATTTTAAATCTTTAAATAAGGACACATTCCTCAGAATAGAGATTGCTGGGCCCTTGTTCTTTTTTTTTCAGTAAAGGTAGGTATATTTCTAATTTGGGAATCACAAGCTGTATCACAACACTGGAAATAAGAAAGAGTAGGAAGGAATATTGGCCAGATAATAAATAGCACAGAAGGAAGTTTTAAGGCTTTCTGAAAAATTAGATACTTAATGAAGCATTTGCCCTTGTGCATGATAAATTGATTTGTAGAATTCAGTTAATTCTTAAAAAAAAAAAAGATAGATTGAGAGATTGTTTGCCGCTGATTTAGTAGTATCACTAACTAGGCTTCCTAAATGTAGAATGTGGACTAAACTTAACTTTTAGCTTACCAGTGGGAATTTGACATTGATCCACTGGATACAGCTACAGCAACATAGTCTTAAGAGTTTGTGACTGCATTTATACTTGAATGCCTGTCCCAACCCAAGGGGCAAGGGGTAGCTTCTACAGGGACAGAGCATCATAAAGGACTCTTCACATGAGATGATGTGATGAAGTTACTAGTTTGTGTAAATTCTTGCAAATCAAAATTTACAGTAGTGCTTAGACTTCAGAAGCTATTTGTTTCTTTCCCCATCTTCTGGAACACTATTTCGGAAGGAAGAGTTCAGCACCTATGGCATCCTGTTAAGCAAAAGCAGTATTCTTCTTTGTACTGTCCTAAGTTAGCTCCAAGTGTAGCTATATAAAGATGTGATCATGGGATAAGTTGCAGTGGGGATGTGGATTGTGTCATGCTCTCTGTACTGAATCTGCAGTTGTCCATCTTCCACTGAGTGGGAAGTCATCTCAAACTGCATCATGCTGGCAAGAAATGCAGGTGTGCACATAGATTGGTACTGTGGAACTGTGCACAGCTAATCTACCTCAGGCTATATTGCTCCTCAGCTCTTTAGTTAATCTTTAGGGTCACCACTTCTGCATATATGTGGAAATTAGCTATTCTGCTCTGGTTTTCTGAAATGTAAACATTGAGAACAGAAAGGTAAATAGACAGAAATTAAAACAGAATTAAAAAAAGCAAAAAGTGTGATCCTAATAAAAACTGAAGTAATTGGAATCATCATTGCTGGAGCTGGAAAAGAAATCTCTTGTCCTTTCACTAGCCAAAGGTATTTTCTCTTTGGCAGCAGGCTCAGATTTCTGATCATGTGGGGATAATATGCAAATCTGGTACTGTCTATTCAGTTATTATTGATCACCAGAGTTCAATCTCTTTTGCTGTATCTACATATGGATGGCATTCTGCATAGCACAGGTGCACTTCAGTTGCATTTTACATTTGGTGTATTTAACCAGGTGTTTTTAGGAACACCTGTAAAACAAAATACGTAAAGATGTTCCTTCTGCAGTCTTTCTAAAATAGAAGCAATCTATCATTGCAGACAAATACTTCTCTAAAAAATATCTTTATATTTGTGGGATATATTGCATAAAGTTTTGCAAAACATTTATCATTTTTATTGAGAAATGACTTGAGAATGAGGATGTGTTGAAAATAAGCCAGTAACTTTTCACATGCACTGAGCACTGCATGCAGAATGCAAGTGGGTTGTATTGAAATGGAATAAATATGGAATAGCATTTAGAATATAAACAAGATATGCATATAAATTTGGAAACTAATATCAGCAACACAGGGACAGTTTTCCTCATGTTTTCTTCAAGACATATGAACAGAAATCTAAGAACAAAGTACGACTATATTCAGACAATCTGAATTCTGCCTCTAGTCATATCTGGGTTTCTTACCATCTGGCCAACAAGGTTGTATATATAAAAAGAGCACTCAAGTTCATTAGCACAGTTCTGGCCATCTGAATCTAAACTAAAGGTACAATATCTGTAATGTTTCCTACCTGCAGTGTGTTCCACACTAGTGGTGCACCCCCTGGTTAATGATGATCTAGTTCTGTTCAAGGTCCTCCTTACCAACGTGGGCAGTGAGACAGAGCACACCCTCAGTGAGCTCACAGATGGTGCAGAGCTGGGAGCCAGGGATGATACACCATATTAAAAACACCTCTTATTAAAACCCATAAAATATATCTTTTTAAAGCAAGATCCTACTTTTAGATGTGCACCATTGTACAGAGTTGCTGCTTTGCTTAAATTCTGAGAGCTTCTCCTACACCTGCTGGCAAAACTTTCACCAAACTTGACCTGTTTGGGAGCATTGCAAACTTTTCTCAAGAAACTAATTTATACAGAACTACCCAAAAAAATTACTTGGAACTGAGTAATTCCATTTTGTGTCCTTCCTTCAGTGATACTGCATCTTAGAAATGAATTAAAAGTGTGCTGCTGACCAAAGTAATTATCCTTTAAAATTTGATATGTCAAAGGTCTTTTGGTTTCTTAACAAGGAAGAAAATGTTCTTTTGGCATTGCCTGAAGATTATCTACATGCAAGGAAGAGTAGATACCTGCAAGACTTTGTAGGTTTTGTTTTATGCAAAGTAATGAGATGTAAAATTGTTTTGCTTCCGTAATTCTACCTTCAGCAGCAAACTTTCATGAGTCAGTGAGCAGAAAGCAAAACAAAAATCATACTTCCTAGGAGTGGAACAAGTGCAATAAATAGTTGTTAAACCATCCCCTAAAGATACTATGATCTTCAGATCCACCCTTTATCTGATTTCTTATAATATTTTTAATTTTATCTGTCAGGACAGAGTAAAAATTTATTTTCGTAGCACTATAGTGAATGTAAGATTTTACACTTGTAAATCTCCTTCCATCCCTTTTCACTAAGCATGAGAGTCAAATCCTCTCATCTAATTTCATTTAAAAATTCAGAAGATACACATCTAATCTAAATTTGCTCTCCCTTATAGTCAGTGCAACAAGATAAGACTAGAAGAAAGTAGTGTGTTTTGTGGGAGGACAGATTATTTTGCTGAGTAGGATATGGTCTAATAGGATATAAGAGATGTTTGAGACAGCTGAGGTGAGTCATTTTTGATGCCTATCTGTCCCCTGCTCACTGTGTTGGAAACTCAAATCACCTCAGAATAGCAGTTCAGGTTCAAGTTTGATAATGCAGAGCCTACATGAACTTGCTCATTTTTTGTTTCATATTTCACTTTGAACCAGGACCTGAGCCTATTGTAAGTTTTTCTTTGATACAATAGTTACAGAGAAAGCTTCTGAAAAAAGCAGTTATGTCTTTTATTAATAATTTCATATTGCATTTGACCTCTGCTGCTGTAGTTTTAAGAAAGGCAGTCCTTGGTACTTCTCATTTTTATTAGCTGAACTCTTTATCATACAAACAGTTAAGAAAAGTAATTAAATTTACCTGAGGTCACTCTTATTTCATAATTCCTTACCATTAAAAGCCATAGAGAGAACATTTGAAATTAATAATGTTGCAACCTCTTAAAGAAGATACACGACAATTCACTAGTAGTGTCACTTCTAATGATGTAACACTAGTAGTAATGTAAGCTCCTATGTCCACCAAACATTTTTGATATTTTCAAGGATGAGAGCTTTCTTACTAAAAAAACCTGTTTTTCCCTCATAGTGCAAATACTTACAGTGACAATATTTAGCATTGAATATACAAGTTTTCTTATCATGGTGGTGGTTTTATCAAGCTTCTCATGAATCTGTTCTTTTCACCAACCCTCACCCCAAGGGCTTCTCTTAGTTATCAGTCATTTATATTGAATTTCAAATGAAACTTAGAGAAATTTCAGCCTGGCTTCTTTAGAGACTACAGTTGAAATCATCAAGCTCACTTTCATTGTCTCCAGTTGGTGACAAATGGCAATTTTGTTTAGCAATGGATGGTTCTCTTTGAGGTTCGATTGATGGATGAGGCCTTGAGAGGTCGGGCCAGCTGACAAGATTGCCCAGACCAGCTGTCTGCCCATCCCTGCTGCAGGGGTGTCTGTGCTGCTTGTCAGCCAGCTTTTGAACCACTGCTGGTGCCTGTGGAGTGTTTTAAGGCAGACTGTAGTTGGTGACAGCTGACTTTAAAGTGTGCTGCAAATGGCAGTGGTTCCAATACTCACCCCTGAGCAGCTCAGACATCTGTGTAGCAAAGCCAGACTGGACAGCTAGTGTGGCAACAGTGTCAGCTGTCTCAAACAAAGCCAGCTTTTTTGACATTCATGAGTGTTTCATTTTATCTTTGCTTTTTTGTGTGTTTGGTTTTGTTTCAGGATATAATCAGCCTGCTGTCTAAGAACCCCAGCTTTGAATGGGGTTGTGTAAGAACCCCAGTTGCATTTTGAGATTTCAGTACAAAAACCTAAACTGCTTTTAATTCTTTTCTGTAGGCTGGAGCAAATGTGCTTCTGCAAGACGTTAATGGAAATATTGCACTTGATTATGCTGTAGAAGGGACTGAATCCAGCAGCATCCTTCTGATGTACTTGGAAGAAAATGGTAAGTCAGCTCTTCAGCTTTTGGAATGCTGTTATTGACCATGTCATAAAAATGATAAAGATGTGTATTGATCTGATGTAAGTCACACCAAAGCCAATTGAACTATATTAGTTTGGGGATGAAGGGAAGGAAGATGGTTTGGAACCACAAACGTTTTCAGTATGTTTAAATTGGAACAACTAACAAAGGTTAATGGCAGTTGTCATTGTCAAAACTGCTTTTGACCTTTTGTATGGAGATGTTAGAATGTAAATTCAAAGCAGAGAAACTGCAGCAGTACAGAGGCCATTAAAGCAACTAATCCAACTGTTCAAGGACTGGAGTTTACAGGTTGTTTCATTTCCCTTGTATAATCTCAGAGAATATTTTTTTCGAGTGACAGACTGCTAAATAAATAAATATTTGCCAATAATTTGCATGAAAATGCATATGATACTTTATCCCTTATTCAAAAATACCAGTATTAATTTAGGGTTTTTTTTTAATTGTGAAAATACTGTAGCTAGCTTTCTGTTATGAATTACGCGTAATATGTTATAAATGACAGGACTTGTATTGAAAACCTGGGTTTGTTGCTCATCAGTTCCAAACTTAGATAAGAGTTCTAAAGTGAGATTTCCAGCATTTCTTTTGACTATAATAGGTTGTCTTAACATTGTATGTAGTTCATCTTAACACTGAGGAAAAGGTATTAAGCAAATATAATGAGCAATAATGTAAACATTTGTATTTTCAACATTGCCTCCATAAAAATGTTGCCTTTTAACATAAACTAAATTAAACTGTATTCTGTTAATGAACACTTAGGGCAAGTGTCAAGGAAATCCCAGTGTCCTACTGCACAAATCCAGTGTATTGCATGGTTTATAGTTTTGTTTCCTCAGTGCCTGGCAGTGTCTTCACAGCTCTGGTTTTGAATTTTTCTAATGGCAAAGCAGCTATTAGCTACTGAAAACTTGATTGCTTTGAAAAACACAAACATTTGTTGTCTAAATGTTTCAAATACTTTGATTCATATTTAACATGTAACATGCTAAAATCCTGTAGCATACAAGTTGTAGTCTGCTTACCTGCAGTTGTTAATACAGATCTATCCGAAAATGTTTCCTCTTTCCTTGGTTTGTCTCTCTTTTTGTTTGGTTGCAAAATGAAATAGGTTTGGAAAAAATTAAAAGATTGGTTAGTTTCTACAGTTATCAATGGTATCTCTTTTATAGTAGATAAGAGAGGCACTCTTCCTAATTAAACAATGATCCTGTGAATGTGGGAAGTTACCAAACTTAAACATTTTGAAGGTGACATCTACCACCTTTAGACAGGTAAACTTAAGCAAATCATCCAGACCTTCTGGTCAGTAGAGAAAAAAGGAAATGCATGCATTGGTTCATCTCTTTCTAACCTTGCTAGGTGAGGAGGACTGACTTCCAGGACTGTTTCTTTCTGCTGGCTAATGAGAACTTAAGTTGACAAGTTTTAGAGTTAGACTGTCAGGAAGGATCGATCCTACCCCTTAACTGCAGTAGTGCATGAAAACCTTGCCCTTAGATGGTCAGTGTCAAAATACCCATCAACTTTGCTTGGTCTGCTAGTATTATTCTTGTAACAATAGCTCAAAGTATCCTTATTTTGCACTTGACTTTTGAAATTTAGTTAATACCTATTGAAATATTTGTATAGCCTACCATGATTAAGAGTAATTGAGGAGGAGATTATTGAAGGAAATTAAGCTGTATGAATAAATATGAATTACTTTGAATTTCCCAGACTAAATGTTTCTCTGTGGATTGTTTTGGTGAAGTTCTCCTCATGGCAGTAATCCCCATGCACACCTGCATATGAATACCCCAACACAAAGCAAGGTCAGGACCAAGACTCTTTATACAAGATTAGCTGAATCTGTACTAAATACCATCTTCAGCCTGTAGGGTTGAGAAACACCCAGCCATAGCCTCATGTATAAATTTACATATGATGTATAAGGAGTATTTCCTCATTCTCTGAACTTCCTTGCATTCCTAAGATGTTTTCATAGAATTCTCCATTCAGTTGTGCAGTCTGGTTTACAATGTTGAGAAGAGATTTGTGTGTAGAATAGAATATACTCTAATCATTGCCTCTGATAACAGAGTTCATAGAGAAAAGTAAAATTAGGTGCCTTATAGCTCAGCCAATGAGAAGACCAGAAGCTATCAATTTACTTCGGTGAAACAAAATAAGATTGGAACAAGTAGCTCTGAAGCCATAGAAAACTTTATTAATTGGAAACATTAGAATTCTTAGAAGTCTACTGTATATATAATTTCTTGTAGATTTCACTACTGTATATATAATTTCTTTTAGATTTCACTACTGTATCTGTTTAATTTCACGACAGATCTTAGTGACTGATCTGCTCTTCATTGTTTGAAATAACCTAATTTACTCTGTGGAAGGCCTGGAGCCATAAGCGATAACAATAGCCTTGGATGCCTTTAATAATTTATATATTTTAAAACAGTTACTGGAGTTGGTTCTTTGAATTCTCCTTGTAAATTATCTGTTGGAGCACAGGAGTACCACAAGTACAAAATACTGTAATCATCTAGCAACTACCAGAAAGCTTCCATGTATACTTTACTGTTATGAAATATAACGTATGAGGATGTTATATGGAGATTTCATTACTGAAGTCTAATGAAATTATTAGTATTTCTTTAAAATACTAACGTACAGAACAAAAATCAGCTTTCTCTGCTGTTATGTTATATAAATAATGTTACATTGTATACTGAAAGTAATTATTGACTGAAGAAAGAAATTAGCAGACTTCAGTTACCTAAGAGAACACAATCGAGAGAACACACTATCCTCCATATGTTTTAGAGCATTGTTTCTGTTGGGTAATAATTCTGGCATATTGTGAGCTTCATATAAGATATCTCTAATTGAGGATGGAAGGGAAAATACAGCGCCCTGTTTTATGTTTAGGAAGCTGTTTGGAATAGCTTAACTGTATCATATTAGATTATGTCCAAGGGGCACTCAGAAGCCTAGTGAGCTCATGAGCTCAAGGACTTTATTTGGGTTCATTTATCTAATTCTAATGTCTGGTAGTCACTCTGCAGCAAACCCTTCTTAGAGCAAAAGGGATGCTTTGAAGGTAGGCATCTGTAATGAGGCACGTGAATTAGGATTTGAACTGCCTGCTTCTTTCCATGTGCTGTGAAGGGAGTCCATAATGGCCAGCTGAGACACAGAAGTCTTCTATGTAGGATGACTGTTAGGATATTTAAATTTACAGGTCTGTATATAGGTATCTATTCAGTAGTCTGTATTCCTATCACCAACAGCACAGTTCTAGGAAATGTTGACTGTAGAGAGCAGAAGGATTAATAATTTGACCAACTACAAGAAAAACATCAGTAAAAGCTGTTAAATTTGTTCTGTGCCAAGATGTTGTTAGTTTCCCATGTTACTGGTGTTTCTGTTTTGCTGTGCAAAGAAAGTCATGACATTTAAGGACTTCAACATCTGCCAAGGCAAGGCCAAATGAGAGTAGGCAAGGTGGGACTGGAGATTCTACTTCTCTCTAGGCTCCCATTCCAGTGCTAACCCATCTTTGTATCAGTTCTTTTCATTTTGTTTTAATTTGAAATTTTCTTTGTTGCCACTTGCACCTTTAGCTTCATATCCATTCACTGTTTACTTTCAGGAAGCATCTCCCTTCAGAGGCAAAATGAAAATAATAATGTAAAAAGGTGATTTTTTTTCTCTATTTGTCCTGCTGTATTCTAAACCTGATTCATTATTGAAATCATCAAGAAAGTCCACCCAGCACCTTCCATAACCTTTGTTTTGATTAAGAACAGCTTTATATTTTAAGGCAAATCTTTTGAGTCATTAATGGTATTTTAAATCTATCAAACTTTAAATGACTCCAGTGTATTCTCTGTTTCTGGAGAATGTTCTATTGTAGAACTGTATCAGTGAAACTGATCATGGCATATGATCCTCGTTTCCTCCTTTTCCATTTGACTGTTTTAAATATTTAATACGTTGAGGAATGCAACATTTTTGTTTATTTCCTTACTTGGTATTTCGTTGTATAGTGGATTCCATGACAGCTATAAACTAAAAATGAGTGACAGATAGTTCTTGGTTCTATATTTGCCAGGCCACAGGAGGTGACACATTTACTGTAATTCATTTGCAAAAAAAGAGTTGTTCTATTTGTTCTCCAAGATCTCAGCTTCAGTTTTCAATAGGATAACCATGCATTCCAAGAACATCATCCTATTTATTGAATCTGAGAAAAGAATATTTGGACATTTACATGCTTTCCCCCCCCCCTTTTTTTTTAAAAAAACTGTCTACATATCCCACACATATGAAAGCAAATTTGTTTTCTTGTCTGTTGTGTAGTAAGAGTTTCATGCAGTAGCAGATCATTACAAAAGCAAAAGAAAACCATCTGTTGTAATTTTATTTTTTGAAGAATGACTATATTTAAATAACATATCTACCCGAAGGTACAGATGGTATTTCTTTTTCTACTGTGACACAGGTACAGGAGAAAAAATGTGTATTGCTTTCTGCAAGGTATTTTACACAGTATTATTCACTTTCTGTGGGGGCAAATTAATTTAAAATAGCTGGTTAAAGGTTACTGATCTTTGATGGTAATAGCAATTTCATGGACTCAAGCAAAATCTATTATGCTACTTCAAGCAGAGGGAGTATTGGGTCTGTTTTGTTCCCTGAATATTAAAAGGGTCATATTCAGGTGTATCAGAAAACTGCATATAGAGCAAAATCATGTGCAAGCCCTCTCCATTTAGGTTTTGTATGGTATAAATCAGTTAAAATATTGTGCAGATTTTGCAAATATAGACCATGGTTTGTTAAAATCTTACTAGCAAAGGTATTAATCTTTACTCTTCAGCTGCAACATAGAAGAGATAAATTTATTTTTCTGCCTTGCAGCAGTAGGTAGAATTAAAAAAAAAGAAGGTATGTGTTAGTACAGAATCCTACACTGAAGACAGTTTTTAATGTTAGCCAGAAACAGCCAACTTCTAAATTACTACAATAAGGAGAATTTCCCTGAAGCCAACAGTTAACAGCATACGGCAATGACACACGCAGGAAAATCTGATTTAGAAAAGTATTTAGAAAGGGCAAGGATTAAGGAAAAAATAGTGGAAATCTGACACTTTACAGTAATCTAGAATGCGATCGGTAGATATCCCAAAAAATATTTTTGATTTAAACTGTAAGTTAATTTGGAGTTATCCATAAAATCTGATGTAGTTACACTGAAAACAGAGTTGCTCACCTATTCCCTTCCTGACAAGGACAGCAAGATTGCTTACCAGTTACTGTCACAGGCTAAACAGATTCAACTTGGTGGCAATTGCCAACTGGAACAGGTTCAGGTAGTGAGAAACAGAAAGACAAACATTAGAACAACACTTTCCCTCCGCTTTTCCCAGGCTTCACTCCCTCACTCCAAACTCTTCTACCCTCACCAGCAGCACAAAGAGGTGGGGGAATTGGTGCTTGAAAGTCTCTCTTTCTGTCCCTTTTCTCCTTCACACTTTTCCTCTGCTCCAGTGTGGGTTTTTCACAGGTGTGAAGCTCCTTCAGGAGTGTCTGTCTGCTTTGCCATGGGTCACACTTGGCTGCCAGGCTCAGCTGTGTCCTGCTGAGGGTCTGCTAGAGCTGATGGGACAGCCCCAGTCTCCCCCCACAACCCATCCCCGCAGCCCCACAACTGCCAACACCTGGGCAAAATGTCTTATTGTGTGTTTCTCAACACTCTGGCACTTTTTGTGAGGATAAGATCACAATGAAGATCCCAGCTGTGTGTATTTTTCGTCAGGTTTGATTGTTATTAGTTAAAAGGAATGAATGTGTACACCAGAATGTTTTAATGTTGAGGTTGAGGTACAGAAACACTTAAACAGATCTAGTAATCCAACAAGGGGAAAAAAAACCCTAGAGTTTCTTCAGTGCAGAAAAGAAAAGCAAGGGATATAAATCAATATGATTTCAGAAACACACTGGTTTAGACTTTAATATTTAAAACTATTTCACAGACATAAAGGAATTATTGCTAATATACTGCATTAAGAACTGATTAAAATGCCAACATATACAGATTGTTAGCACTGAAGATCAGCAAGCGTCAGCTAAAACTAAATCCCCTGATATATTTTCTATTTTACAACCATATGCACCATGATTTTGATTTATGCTTACAAATTTTCTTTCAACAATATTGATGCAGTAGGTTGACAGAAAAACAGGCAATCTAAACCAAACAGCCTCAGGGTGGCTCAAAGTTTTTTCACTTTGATACTTGTTGGTTGGGAACCACCTACCCATAAGATTATCACGCACAAAAAATCTATTTCCTGCAGAGAGCCTGATTAATTGATGGTAGGGGTTAGGTGTTGGGGTTGCCAGTGAGAACAGAGGAACAAATGAAATGTTTCAGTAGTTCCTTTCAAAAAAAATGAAGCACATGAAAAACATGACACATTGGAAAATGTCCTAGTGGAGAATCCTCATCTTCCTTTGCTCTTTGTGTTTTCTAATATGTGTGAATAAGCTACCTTAATTTCTAATTTTTTCTAGTTCTTGGGGGGCTGACTTTGAAGTGTTAGATTCCTCTTAATATTTTTGTGCTTCCAGCACATAAATTCCACCCATAAGTTTCTATCAAAGGGAAAACCGTTACATTTACAATGCAGACTTTTGACACTGGAATTAACATTTAAAATTATAGCCAGTAGTTTATGATCTAGTTTTCTAACAGATGCTAGAAGGAAAACAGGCATCTCCTTGACTAATAGGCTTTGCTAAGATTTGAAAAAAGATTGTGAAGAGCATTAGAATCTGGGGATGCCCTTTCAGTATCCTTTCAAACAGCTTACCAAGAAATAATCTAATTCATTCCCATCAGAAGCATATTTTCACTTTTTTATAGAATTCCCGAAACTACAGCTTTAATCAAGTTGGAAAAAAATGCAAGTGTCCACAGTGCACCCACAGGCCCTGTGATGTCTCCTCCACCCCTGCTCCCAGGGGCTTGACTGCCTGTGCTCAAGGCCAGCTGTGATGGCCTTGTGACCTGGGAACTGTCAGATGGGAAAGAGCTAAGTGGTGAGGCAAAGATGAAAGCAGCATTGTCATGATCTTTCACCCTCCTTTGTCCCTGGAGCCACATTTAGCCTCAGGTCCTTGCTTGAGGTAGTCGTGTGCCCAGCCATGATCCTTGCTGACCCCAACCTTGGGCCACTGACCTGAATCCTTGCTTCATCTGATGTTGCTAGAGGCTTTTCTGGCAATGACAGGACTGCTGTTGGCCCTGATTCCCATCACCAGACCGGCTCAGTTTTCTTTTCTGAGTACTGTGGGAATGTGCCCTGGTCAGTAAGGATGTTGACCTACCTGGCCTATGTTCACCCTCAGCTCCTGCCTCCCTTGTGTGTGCTGAGTAACCTGCTTTTACTGGTCTCTCACAAAAAAAAATAACTATAACATATTAAAACCTTGCAGTAAAATCTGTAGTGTAGAAATACCATCTGTGATGATCTCATTTTAGACATGATATTTACCACAAGTAGCTGGAGACAGTGATATACTTCTTTTGCTTCTGTGTTCTAGTATTAATATAACAAATAATATACATGCAATACATATCAACAAATGAATGAATTAATATTAAGCCTTGAGATTGTGCCAGCCTTTTGAAATAAATTTCAAAAAATATTTTTGTTTTCATACAAGAGACAGTTCACTTAACTAATTTTAGCTGAAAGGATCATCAATGTCCTTATTGTAGAAGAGGGAGGAATAAAAGCATTTTCACTGGAGTGGGAGAATTGTCACTCTGATAATCTACATGAGGAGGAGGTGGGAATTTCACTTCTGATAGCATACTCAAACTAGAGAGAAATAAACCTGATCAGCCCAGAAAGCCAACTGTGCCTTGGACTGCATCCAAAGCAGTGTGGGCAGCAGGTCAAGGGAGGTGGTTCTGCCCCTCTGCTTCACTCTGGTGAAACTCCACCTGCAGTGCTGCATCCAGCTCTTGGCTCTCCAGCACAGGAAGGACACAGAGTATTGGAGCGAGTACAAAGGAGGTCACCAACATAATTAGAGGGATGGAGAACCTCTTCTGTGAGGAAAGGCTGAAAGAATTGTACTTGTTCAGCCTGGAAAAGAGAAGGTTTTGCCATGACCTAGTTGCAGTCTTTCAGTACCTGAGGAGAGCCTATAGGAAAGATGAAAAAAGACTGGGCATGTGGNGGGAGGTGGTTCTGCCCCTCTGCTTCACTCTGGTGAAACTCCACCTGCAGTGCTGCATCCAGCTCTTGGCTCTCCAGCACAGGAAGGACACAGAGTATTGGAGCGAGTACAAAGGAGGTCACCAACATAATTAGAGGGATGGAGAACCTCTTCTGTGAGGAAAGGCTGAAAGAATTGTACTTGTTCAGCCTGGAAAAGAGAAGGTTTTGCCATGACCTAGTTGCAGTCTTTCAGTACCTGAGGAGAGCCTATAGGAAAGATGAAAAAAGACTGGGCATGTGGTGGGCATGTAGTGACAGGACAAGGACAATGGTTTTAAATGAAAGAGAGTAGGTTTAGATGAGATGTTAGGAAGAAATTCCTTGTTGTGAGGATGGTGAGGCACTGGAACAGGTTGCCCAGAGAAACTGGATGCCCCATCCATGGGGGTGCTCAAGACCAGGTTGGATGGAACTCTGAACAGCCTCGTTTGGTGAAAGGTATCCACAACCATACCAGGGAAATTGAACTAGGTGATCTTTAAGGCTTATTCCAACCCAAGCCAGTCTGTGAAACTAAACATTCTTCATGAAACATATGTAATGATATTTTTAAAGGCAGACAGAAATCTCCTCTAGCAACAATCAGTCGGTATTGCTGCAGTGAGTTAGAGCTATAGGCCTCAGTAGTTTTGTAAGCATACATTCTTTTGCAGAATTTGAAAATACTGGCTTCCCTTCTCACATAGTAAATGTTGCTGGCATGTATCTGTTTATATGCTGACCTTTGAAAATCAGATTCACATAATGCCAAGTGGTATGCACACGGGCTATTGAAAAATGTAGTCTCACAAAAATAATGCTGTTTACAAATAAGCAGCCAGAAAAGTCTTTCAAAAACTTCGAGGAAATAAAGTAATAGCTACCTCAGAATATTTCAATGAATAAAAACCAGTATTTAAAGAATTGTACCACTGTTGCACAGCTGGCAACAGAAGAAACACGTGGGTCTCAGAGCAGCAGTTGCATCTCGAGGCAGGACTGATCAAAAGCCCTGCCTTTCTTTATTTACCTATTTTTATATGTTTCTAAAGAAAATCAAGGATTGGTGAAAAGGGTTAACATCTCTGAAGGTTTACAGGACAAAGATATAGTCAATCATCTTTCTCCACCTTAGGGAAAAAAATAAAAAACAATTCTACAAGTGTAAAATAATCCCGGCCAGTTAAAAAAAACAAAAACCATGTTTACAGAAAAAATATGAGAAACTACAGTTACAGTGTTACAACTTATGAGGCCCTGTAAAACCAGGGCAACATACCACGACTTTTTTTTTTTTTTTTACTTTTTTTTTTTTACATGTTTATCCTATTCTATGCTGCACAGAAGAAAAGTACAAATTCTAAACCCTGAATCCCCTGAATTATAGAAGCGTAAGAGAGGCTCATCATGCATGGGGTGAAAAGAGCCTTGCTGTATCTACAGCTCTGTGCAGGAAGGGCAGATACAGATAAGAGAGAAGACTCAAGTATGAGAAGAGCTCTTCACTTCTCAAAGCCGTTGCAAGTTTTTAATGTATGCTTGTGTTTGCAAAACATGATGTTATTGACCTCTCCTTAAGAATGTTAAGTCAATTGGAGAATGAAACCTGCATCTTAAAGCAAGAGTGGCTGCTGGGGATGTGTGCAATGGGTTACTTTTGCATTATTTATCTGAGGTTTTTCTGTTTCTTTTGGTTGTCACTTCTGTAACTATCTTCCAGAGGTGAGACAGCCAAAGCACATGAAATGGCCTTGTCAGGTGTTTTTCTGAAACAGCGAGAGGTAATTTATTTTGTAGCTTTTAGGTTATGCTCCTGCCTGTCATCAGTGCTGATACTCACCACCAAATGTGTGCCCTGCAGGGTCACTGCTGTTTTAACTGTTCCTTCTCCATCTTACCTCCTGCAGAATTCCTGAGCTTGTAGCTCTTTAGCTCTTATGATTTTACGGGGTATTTAGAATGTTTCTTCCATCGTAGGACTTTTTTTTTTTCACTTTCTATTTTTTGAAATGTGAATCCGTTCTCATAGTAGATGCCAATGTGTTTTTCTTCCTCTTTTTATTCATGCTGGCTGTCGTCCCATTTCAGCTGAATATCTAAACCACATTTCCCCTTTGAAAAGCAACGTGAAGGTCATTCTTTGATTCAGGCAGTGAGAGTTACTTACTGCATAAGTAGCATTTTGTTGTTCCATCTAAATTCCTGGAAAGTATCACTCCCTGGGGAGGGAGAGCGAACTCCCCAGAATTATGAACTTGATTAAGGGAAAGCACTTATTGACAAGGTCTCCTTGTTTGAGTCTCACAGAATGATACATGTGCATGCTTGATAAATTGGCTTCTCAGCTTCCCACCAGAGGTCTTTGCTTGAAGCCTAACAGTTCCTGAGTTCTTGGAATTCAAAACCACACTTCTAAGACTGCAATTTAGATTATTTTTGCATGTTTTCATTATATTTTTTGTAAAGGTAGAGAAAGGGAAATTATATTGTTTCTGCAGCATTTTCAAACCTTCTTTGGGTATTTAAAAAGTGGAGTTTGTGGAACCATGTCACTTTGGTACCTCTCTAAATCAGCTGAGCTGATTTACTTCTATTTGTTTAATGAAATGCATTTCTTTATATATCCTTTATACATTCCTTTATACAACTATTAGTTTGAAGCCAGTAAAGCTGTCTTGAACAGGTTTTGGATTCACACAGACTGTGACTTTTGTTGCACTGTAGCGTGGTTTATGTGTTGTCTCTGAGCTGATGCCTGCATTACATTTACAACAGAAAATAATATAGGAATTAATGCAACTGAATGCTTTTCTTGATTTCTTCTTCAACATGAGCAGAGTTAATCTTTCAATGGCCAGGTTTTTTGTGGCCCCAGATAGGTCACACCAAGGTTCTATAAAAAGCAATTTACAAGGAGTAAGGGTCAATATTTCACTGTTAAGTATGTAAGAATATACTGATATATACTGGTTAATTCTCTGACTATGTTGGTGTAAGTAAGTGGTAAATTGCTAGAAAAGGTTGAGTGTACTCAGCTGGCCTCTGCCCTCAACCTGCAGGCATTACTTTAATTTGCATTAAAGATGATGAAGGAAACAAACTGATAATAACTGTGTTTCATTCATAGTGGTTTTTTTTTATTTTTCATTTTTTCTTTTTCGGAAAAATCAGAAACTGATATTTCTAATTTGTGGATTGTGAATTTAGTTTTTGTTTTTGAGTGTTTGAGGTGTTCTCAGACAAAAAAGGTAGTACATTAATTTTTTCCTGTTTCCTCTCTCCTTGAAATCCAAAACTTATCTAATTGTTTACCCGTCATATCATGAGGAAGAAAAAAATTGTCATAAGTTCTGTCAACATTACTGCCTTCATTAGGTATAAAATGCTTCATATATTTCTTATCTGAGAACATTAGAAAAAACTTCATCTGGACCAGTGAAGTTTCATTTTCTCTGCTCAGTCTTCAATGTTATGTGTTAAAAATGTCCAGTCAACACTGCAAATGATAATTAATTTTGGGTGTATAATGTCCTTAGATATTTGGGAGAGTTCTGTCACTGGGACAAGAGTGTTAAACCATCAATTTACTGTTGGAAAAAGCAGGAAATAGGTAGAAACAGAAAGAAAAAAAAATATTTAATTGACATAGTGCAGCATAGTTAGTCTGTAAATATCATCAACTAGTTTCAAATCATTACTCTGAAATGTGATGAAGGCATAAAAGATTTAGTTCTGACAAAAAACATTGATCGTTAGGAGACACTGAGAACATTCTGTGAAATTGGCATTGTGCTCTGGTCTAGCAAATTTAAGGCAGTAGGATGTTAAACACGTTCTCCTTTTGGGGACATTGTCTAATTTAATCAGTGTCATATATATGTGTGTGTATGTGTATATATATACATATATGTAGATATACATAGATATACATATGTGTTTGTCTAAATTATATTCACATGAAAGATCACAGGGTTAATCCAGATACAGAAAACGTAATTTTACCCATCTCATGTTTCTATATGTGTTTTACATTTGTTGCCCTTTAGTATCATTTAGGTAACAGGTGTAAAAATAAGAGAATAGGAAGACAGTGCTCACACTGGACATTTCACTTCAGGGCTGAAACTCCTACAAGTGTTGCAGGCAGCAGAACATAAAGCAGTGTGTACAGTGGCATGTTAGAAAAAAAAATTGGAATTCTTTGATGAACTACATATTGTGCAGATTAAAACTAAGAAACTCAAATATGATTTTACCCTGAAACATACTTCAATTGTTTTAGTAATGTAAAGAGCTTCAAGAACTGTTAAAGATAAAACATTAAGTTTAATACATATTCATTAAATTAATTTATAGTTTGCCATTTTTCAACTTAGTGACAGATGTGGAAAATAAACAAAAGATCATTTATTCATGTGAGTTTTTTGCTATGTCATGGCCAGAATAGAATTTTTATACTCAAATTGCATTTTCTATATATGAGTTTAAATAATCATGTGGAGCTACAAGCAGAAGAATGAAGCCCTGAAATTTGGTTACTTATTCCAGTCAAACCACAGCCAGTTGCTAATTTAGCCACTTCACACTTTGTTGTATCCTGTTTCTTATTTTAAACCTCTTCAGAGTGGAGACAATGCTTTCTTTTGTTATAGACTGCCTTGCTTATCTTCTTTTTAATACTGTTCTTTGGCAATTGTTCTTTCAGTAGCAATGCTGACACATGAAATTCCATGCCCTTCATTCCTTTCATCCCCTGCCATGTGTTCCTACTGCCACACCACATTTACTCTTGGTTTGTGGGGCCTAGAAATGGTCTAGGCTCAGCTGGAGAACTAATGCCAGTTAAAAATAACCCAGGCACATAAGAAAGTGTTGAGTTTTAACGTCATTTGCTTGACTTCACAATCTCTCAAGCAGTTCAGCCACCAAATTTGAGGGACTGGTCTGGGTACTGTGATGGACATGCAGGGCTGAAAGAATGCAACCAAAAAAAATTTTAATTAAAAGTCCCAAACACTTGAGTGGCTTCCTTTGATTTTTAAATTCTTTTCCCAATCGCAGCTATTTCACACTCCCAGTGAGTTTCATGATATTGGAACTCCTTTACCTGCAGCTGCTCTTGCAGTCAGTAGGAGATCAGGGTGGTTTATTGGATATTGCTCACTGACTTAAATCATCCATGTATCAACTGATAAAGATAGGAGTAGACTTTTTGTAAATGTAGGTAAGTAAGTGCTCTAAAAATAAAAACTAAAGTCTAATTAAATGTTGATTAAGCTTTTAAAAACCCAGAACATCTTTAGTGATAAATAAAAAGCAGAGGGTTTTGTAATTTTCTTTTTCCAGGTGTAGAGCTGAATTCCTTGCGCCAAATGAAGATACAGAGAGCTATGACAATGCTTACGGATGTCCGACAGCTCATCTCAAGTGGAGGGAGTGTGAATCAAAAGAATGATGAAGGAGTTACCCTGGTGAGTGGGAACATGTAATCATCACCCTGGAAATGTACATGTATTGCAACAACTTCAGCATGTTTGCAAGGCAATTCTCTTAAGAAGGTTTTGGTTGTACCTGGCATTTTGAAAATAGATGCATGTCAATTCCATGCATAATATGGATTTTAAAATAGGGTAATGCAACATCTCAATGACAGCTTTTTTGCTCCTGGCCAGTAAATATGCAGCATAAAAATTAATACCAAAAATATTAACACCATAGGTTAAAGCTTCAGGAAATTCATGTGGTCTCTGACATTCTGTGTGAGAGAGGGGCTGAAACTTCACTCGGTGATTCCTGGTTTTTGGCTCATATATTCTGGCTGAGCCCTACTAAAACACTGTTTCATGTAGTGATCCCATCTTGATTCAGTGTATTGAAGCATTCACCATATATATGGACAATTACTCCTACTCCCAAATTTACATGTTATTTGTAGTCATTGGATTTCATTATACTTTTTTTCTGCAAATAGATCTTCTATCCCTTTGTTTTGTCAGGACTTCTATGTCTTCAGCTATCAAATAATTCTAAATTAATGTGTATTTCCACAGCATGCCTGTGGAATGTTCCCTTTGCATATAAAATCTTCAACACCATTATCAATCAGTCAATCAGTCAATGGTAAATCAGCAGCCTTAGTATGTTGAATAACTTTTTTAAAGTAATTTGTTTTTTTCTGCAAATACTGTACTAATATAATTAGAGCACTAACAATTATTACTATCATTTCTGCGTTTGCATTGAATTACGTTGCCTGATAGGGAATTAATATACTAAATCATTATATATTTTAATACCTGTGGTGTGTTAAGGCTATAACCGAAAAAGTGATCAGCCTCATATCTGGGTTGCATACAGCCACTGGCTCTCTCTAGACAGAACACTGGGACTTTTGGGGGTGGCCGCCCCAAGGCATTTAACTGTATTTAAAACCAGCAGGGAAACAGGGAAGGGATGGAAAAAAACAGCAGAAGTTTTGGTTTATTTCATGAAAGCATTAATTTACCTTCCAGTTTTCTGATATTTTTATCTAAGCTGATAAATCACATAGCTATTGTACTTGACTCCTATTTTAGTCAGAATTATCTGAGTTAAACTGAGTTATGATTTAAATCTTACTGTAAATCTTACCATATAAAATGTTTCCTGTAATTAGCTCGAATAACTGAAATACATTTCTGAAAGATGTTTAACAGAACTGCAAATACTGGGAGAAGAACACTGTGGAGACTTTGGGATTTGTGCTGTTTCCTTAGCAAAATGTTGACAAAATGGATACTTTTTGCATGAACAGTTTTTATGCTGAAATTTGATTTTTTCATGAAATAGATACAAAGTAGGTAATTTTAATTTTCTTTGAGATTTCTGTTATGTGAAACTTTGTTTGACAAATTGGTGGAAAATCCAGAATTTGTTAAACAATTCTGTCTTTATTCATGGGTGCTGAGTCAACCAGTCTGTGATAGTTGTTTCTATATCAGAGTGTTCTGGGAGTAGTGTTTTGTTCCTCTCCCTCTATCTGTACAAAAAAGACAAGTTATCTCTATTTTAAGTCTCAAATCATGTTTGGTTTATCTTGACAGAATATATGTCCAAGTCCATGTGTAAGTTAAGATGAATTAAGCAAAAAATTATTGTTGTATATATATAAATACACACGTTCTCATAGGTTCATAACACCTACTTTTGTGCACATGCAGTCCAGAGAGACACAGCATTTTTTCTGCTGTATTCTCCTGTAATAGTTTTTCTTTGAAAGACTTCAGCCATAAAATATTTCCTAGGAGCTTTTAAACTGCTTAAAAATAGCACTTGTCAAGTTGATGTCTGAATAGAAAATGTAGTTTCTTCTGTTAAAACACAACCTCCCTCCACCGTGAAGCTATGCCAAATTACAGGAAAAATTTGAGGGTTTTGTGCACTGGAAATCATAGCATGCAGAATCAAACTTCTGCCCCTAGGGGAGTTTTGCACCCTTTCCATGGGAAGATTTTGGATGAGTTGTACTGTGTTCCTTCCCTCTGCATCAGTCATGTTCAGAGTGAAAACTTAATGCATACTCTGCATGTGCAACTTAGCCAGAAACAGCAGGTAAGGCAAATAATATCCCAGATTCTCATTTTAGTGTCTCCTGTTCTTACACTGACTTTGGAACTACACAGTTGTAGTAACAGGTTTATTGCAAGACCTTTTTATTGCCATTATCCATCCATTTAAATCACCAGAAAAACAATATCTTCATCTGACAATGCTTCAGGAACAAAAAGTCATGCAGTTGGGCTGTGTGGTTTGGTACCACCTATAATCTGACATCTCAATTTCTGCAATATTCCTATGCCCTGTTCTTACTGACCAGTGTGAGTATTAAGTCCTTCTGACTGGGGATGAGCAGTCAAATATTGTGCCAAATTCTAAATTCAGATCTTATCCCCAGAAGTGAAGGGAATGTTTGAAATCAGAGCAGAGGACTATGAGAAAGTAAAGACCACTAATCTGGATCAAACTCATCATATGAAATATGTGCCTCATATTACTCACCAGTTACTCACCATGTATAGGAAGCTAGCATTCCCACCAGAACCTGCAAATTACAATATTTCCCTGATGTAGGATTCCTTATTGCATTTTCTCCTTTTACTTGATTATTGCAAGAGAAAATAATGTTATTGCTCTATTATGTCTTTCCCTTTTTCTCTGTTCACAAGACCTGTTTGGTATTATAGTGCTGTTATATTTATTTTGCACTCTTGCTATTTGTATTAATTAAATAAAACCCCAACTGGCTTTTGGGATTATTTATATTAAAAAATCTCATTCTATAAATAACATATAGTAGAATTGGTTGATGTTATAAATGCCAAACATATACAGAGCCTTAAATAATAATACATTGCAAAAGATGACATCCAGCTCCTCAAATCAGCCATTAATAAAGATATTCTTGAGTTTCCTTTTTCCCTATCTTGCCATTGCATTTTTCACACCCTATCACTCTTACAGTATNTTCTGGGGGAGTGAGGTGCAGCTCTTGCAGACAAACGGCAGCATTTTTCTCTCCCCCCGCTTCACTCTCTCTGTCTCTCTGGGCCTAACTTTAAAGCTATAGAACTTAATATTTGGCATAAGCAAGACAGACGATTGGGGATACAAGGATCATATAGTCAACCCAGGACAGCTACTCAGGGTGACAAGCCCTGAGCAAACACAGCTACCTTTGAAGTTGTCCGTGCTTTAGCAGCAAGTTGTGCTACTTGTCCTCCTGAGGTTCCTGCTGACCTGAGTTCCTCTCAGTCTGTTACTGCATTTTCCACCTTACTTCTGTTCCACTTTGATCCTTAAATGAAGTTCACAGATACAGAAAATCAAGTAAAATTATTTAAACAATCACCAATTAAAACAATTACGTATCTAGGGAAGCAGTGCAACTATAGGAAACAAAAATCTATGTGATTCAAAACTGAGAAAGTATTTTTTTCCAATAATTTTGTGGTGCAGTCTCAATGTGCTTGGTTTGATTATGTGCTAATGAATTCATTTTTGAGTAGTGTCAGCTTAAATCTGGGATATTTGAACTGCCACAAAAGGAAGTTAGTTCTAGGCTCAAAGAGAGCTCAAACTCTGTTGAAATCTGTGATCCTACCTGGGGTCGGGAAGTCTTTGAATGTATTTGAAAGCATGTTTGCTTGAAGTTATATTAAAAGTGATAGACTAGATTGTTTAGTAGTTCACAAAAAGCTAGAATTATTTTCTTCTGGTGCATCTTGTGGATAAATGCTAAAAAAGATTCTACAGTCTTTTTCTATTCCATAGTTATCACGTGTATATTTTGTATTTGTTGAAATGGTGATTTATTAAAGTAATGAAGTACCACACTGTGGATGAGTTCTTTAAACTATTAACATATGCAAAATTTAACTTCTTTATTGCAGCTGCATGTGGCCTGTGCTAATGGATACAAGAATGTTGCATCTCTGATAGTAGATCATGGGGCTGATCTCAATGTAGTGGATAATCAGTATTGGACACCCCTACATTTGGCTGCCAAGTATGGACAGGTAAAGCATGATTTTTTTCACCTGCTTCTCTTTCCTTTATGGTAGTCTTCTGTAGCAATAGCAAGTGCTTTCTTGTCAGGGAGTTCTTATTTTAGTGTAAAATCTTTCTCATTTGTGTACTACAGATGGCATCTCAAATGACACAGACCATTTGAGAATGAGCCTTGTGAAGCTATCAACCCAATACAGCTCAATCTACCACCAACAACAGTTTGCCTACAGCAAAAACTAAATTTGCACTGACATTTGAAAGGAAGACAAACGAAACACTATGTCTGTTATTTTTTACAGTCTGATACCAGAGTTTATTTAGCTAACTTTTTTGCAGCATGTATTTCTGTGTATAAATTTCCAGGATTCATTTAGCAGTTGTATTCAAAGTTTTACAGTCACTGAGTTGTGGGAGTGTGTCCTGGGTTTGGAAGCTGGGGGCCATGCCTAAACATGACTTAACATGTCTCTCTAACATAACTAAACATGTCTCTCTTAATACCTTTTCAGTTTTCAGTTTTCTTACCGATTCAGTTCTCCTTCATCCTCTCTCTCCCTAAGCATGCTCAGTGAGTCTTTGTTATGGTTTGACCACTTTAGGAGAGTTCTCCACGGCTCTCCACCTCAGGGCTCACAAATTACCACTTACCCATAGGTATCTTCCAAAAACCTCTGTGATATGTCTTAGCTCAGACTTCAGAAAATAAATAATTGACTTTATAACAAGAAAATAATAAAAATGTAGCAAAAGTTATAATAAAAATAAATGTGTTTGAGACTAGTTAGTTCTGCTGGGTAATAGATTTCGCCTATTGAGATACCCTGTACCTGCTCTTAGACACCTTAGAGTGTCAAAGCTCTGCATATTTTTGTAATAGATTAAATCACTGGGTCATATCTATATATCAACTTACATATACATGGCCTGAATTGTATCCTCAATAATTTCAGGTAGTGTAAATTTGCTGAGAAAAATTTTCCACAAAGATACACTGAACCAAAGTTTTGTTAACAAGTGAGATATCAGGGACATTTTGAATTTACTGTAGATTTAATTTTCTCATCCCATCTTACCCTGTGCTGTAATGTAATTCTGCTACAGTTCTACTACTCTCATGGATCCCTCTGCACTCTCTCTGCCTCTGTTCAGGCTTCAGTAGGGCAAGAAAGCTGTTACTCAGAAGTAAGGGATAGAAGTGATGTAGTCTTGAGCTGAGACTTCTAATTCTTACGTTTTAGAGTGGCTTAAAGTTAGGGCTTTGTACTGCAACAATGTGATTATATTACAGCTGTATATTTCTTCTATTGTGGAGCTAAACCTGAGTTTAATTGAAGAGGACTTGAAAGGACTCACTTGAAAGGGCTGGGAAAGAACTTAAAACCTAACCTTTCCTAATGTATGTGTGGCATGGGTATGTTTGCAACACTAACACTGTATGACTTGAAATACTCTTTTTCTTGTGAAGTTAGGTATATTTCTTTTAGAAACAGGCCTGTACGTGTAAAGTTTGTAGTTGAAAGTGACTAATGGAAAAAATGTCTTTCCTTTTGAAGAGTTCTAAGAACTCGTTGCTATTTTGTGAAATGATCCTTTTTGTTGGCACTTCTGTTGAACTGCATCTCCCTTATATCCCAGATGACAATAGTGGTTATTCTTACTATTCCAGGAGTTTTCAGTGAGGAGCTGGGGACCAGCTGCACTAGTCTCCATATGAGCAGTGTGGGTACACACAGAGACAGACAATGAAGGAACTTTGTACTCTTCTTCACTAAAATTAGCTAAATACAGACCAAATATCTTCCCTTTGTAGTGTTAGTGAATAATAAAGTTTAGACATATTTTATTATCATTATGTATAATTTACCAGTGTTATTAAGGAGATAAATACAGCTTTCATGTGATTCTGTTTTTAAGAAACAAGTAAATAATTTAAATTTCTTTAAAAAAGGAATTTATTACATGTCTTCTACTTCTTTCAGTAACTAAACCTTCAGGGTGTTTTTAAAATTTCCTTTCTTATGATGATAATTTTAAAATATTTTTTAGCCTTAGAATGAATTCACATACAAAGCATATTTATAATTCCATTTTGAGTAATTAATTGTAGACTAATACGAGCATTTGGGGTAAAAAAAGTAGTATGGCAGGAAGGGAATAACCTTAGACAAGACATGATTTGGATAGTCTCTTTTAAATTAAAATATATTTATGAGGGAATAGTTATTTTTTAGCCAAAAATTTTAATGTTCCCTGAGAAAGTCATTAATATAAATTCTGGACTTGATCCCTTACAGTTTCACAGTCTTCTAACACATATTTGTGGAATATTTTTTTTAAGAAGTCACACTTGAAGAACTTGCTACAGTGATCAATCTCCATCTTATGCTGGAATACTGTCAAAAAGTCTATTTGGTTTTAGTTTGCTGTCCTTTTAAATTCTTGGGAGGATTTCTGTCCTTCCAGGAATGTATTTGAACAGCAAAAAACCTTTTCTTGTCTTATAGCTTGTCTAATAAGCAATGATCCTTTAATGACTGGTCACAGAAATTTCAGAAAACTTATTTTAAACCACTGTTATTAAATAGTTTTCTAGCAGTGGTGCTGCACTACCTGCAACCCAACCCCATCCAATATAGGAATAGTATTATATTTCAGGAGTCAAAAGGACTGGTAGTTTCTCCTGTTTATAAAATAGCTACAGATGTATTTTTCATGTGGGAAAGCTTCTCACCTTAATAAAATGCTATTGAATTAGTTATACAAATTACAGATTTAGTTTTTGAACTTTTATATTATAGACCTTATATACATATATTTCGCATATTAAAAAAAAGGTGTGATATGAAGAAATTGTTACTCCATTTTGGAGTGACATCCAGATTCAGTTGAAGAACCTGAGCTCTATATATATATACCCTTTTATATTTGCAAATACACAAAATGGGGAAAACTCCACACATTTGGTTATTTGTAAAAACATAGCAATAATAGAGATGGTACTAATTTACGTTACCTGGGGGAAAAAAAATCAACAAAAACAAGGAGGTGCAGAAGTTTTAAATTTATAGTGAGAAAATTCAAGTTTTGTCTGCACAGGAGGAAACTTAAAAAGAATGAAGGCACTGTAAGTTTCTTGTTACAAATCTCAAGTTGTAAATGAAGTGGATTATAAAAATCTTATTGCTCCATTTTCCACAGTAATTTATATGAGAAATTACTTGTGAAAGATACATCAATCCAAGTGAAGTCATGTGAAAGCCATTGCATCCACACCTTGTAATAAACCTGGCTTGTGGAGATTGCTTGATAATGGCAAATCCATTTTTATTTAGGATGAGGTTCTTCTCAACTAAATTTAGCCAACTAAACTTAAGGACGAAGTCAAAGCTTTTTCTTGTCTAATGTGAAGAATCACTTCTAGAAGACAATTCAGAAAATTCCAGGGGTGCCTTTAAAATAGGAGCGATGATTCATTACTTACAGGTCTCAAGGGGGCATGGAGTTGATGCCTTACATTTAGAAAGCATAAAGGTGCACAGAGTGAATCCTGGAGAAGGAGTTAGATACAACAAAACCAATCTCATCACAATCAAAACATAGCAGAATGATGTTGCACTGTTTCCAGAGAGGGAATAAGTAAGAGTTTTAAGTGTCAGTGTGTACTATCTGATGTTGCAAAAAATTATGATCTGTGTCTATCTTTACAAATATTTGTAAAGAAAACTGGTTTAATGGATATACTTACCATTTAAAAACATTATTAGTCTGAATATTGAAACAGAGCATGGGTGAATGATAAATGAATTTTCCTGTTAGTGACAGAGCATGTAGATCCAGAGTAGATTTTTTTTTGCATAGGAGTACAGGGTATTGCTGGTGAGTTTGAGGGCTGTGTACAGGATATGGCTACTGAGTATAGAATAGGGCAGCTGAGGCTGCTGCCTGAAAGTCAGTCTCTTTAAGACAAGAATCTGCTTTACAGGAACAGATTAGGTTAATAATGAGTTCAAGAGACTGTTATTTGAAATACTACCAGCCTGCAAACATCAAGCCTATTTTTAAACAATGTTATTCTGTGTTTCTACAACTGTCGTCATTCCCCCCATATGAATTAAGGCTAAAGGCAATTTTGTGTTTTTAATTAACATTATACATTATATATGAGATATTAACATTATACAAAAAAATTGATATTATTGAGGTATTAAGATCAGAGTTGCTTACCTTAATCATTTTACCTTAATAAAATGATGGAAAATGAATCCAAATCTGCATCTGTGACACACAAAAACCTCTTCAAAATAAGATTATTAGGGCAACAAAGCTAGCCTCAAGAAATTAGAATGTGTCAGAGTTGCTATGTAAATTTAACAGGGCCTTTTGGACACATTTTGACCGTGTTTTTGGTGGCAGCTGGAGCTCCTTTGTTTCCCTCTCACACAGCAGGGAAGTGCTGGTGTATTTGTGGTTGCAGTCTGTGCACACCAGTGCAGGGCACACGTCGCCGCTTGGGTACCACCCTGCCCTTGCTGGCACTGGTGCCAACTGCAGAAGGGCAACTTGTATTTCTCAGGCTGGCCCCTTAATTTGAATTTAGCACAGCAATCACTTTGTGGACAGCTAGAAATCTGGCATTGTAGTGCTGTCCCTGCTGGACTTCTTCCAGCTGCTGTGATCAGGAGAGTGCACACTCGCCCTCCCAGTGGTGGGAATAGGCTGCAGCTCTGACATTTGCCTTGGGTACTTTGGCACAATTCCCAGGCACAAGCTGTTTCTTTGTTGTTTATCACAGAAATGTCACCTTTCAAACAGCTATCGGAGACATGCAGGTCAAAGCTGACTCTGCAGTAGCTAAAACACTACCTCTCCCAAAATTTCATCCTTGGGGGACGATGCCTATGTCTAAAGTGTTAAATCACTAAATAAAAGAGGACTAGGGATTAATCCAGGCAACAGTCTGGCTCACATTCATATTGTTTAGAGCTCATTTCCTCTATAGGAGATTAGTCATGTTCGTAGAGAGCTGGTTGGAGGGGTCCAAAGGAGAGTCAGGGAGAGAGCTAACAGTTAAGTAGTGTGGATTATAAGGGATACTTAAGCTTGCTCCATTGCACTCCTGCTTACTGGGACAGATTTAGCTTCTGGCTTTGAGGTTTAAAGGGTTTCATGATGTCAAAAAAACTGGATATGATATTAGTTCAACTGCTGACCGGATCTCTGCAAGAGTAACTCCTGTACTAGCAAGGATTTCTTCCCATCAGTAAATTGGAAATATCCCAAATAAATAAAAAATGTTTATAGATATCAGATGCCTGCCTCATGTTTCTCAGCATATTATATACTGTGTCATTTTCAAATGTGTCAAATTGTCATTCTGTAAGTATATTCTCCCTGACACATATTTGGTTGGTCTGAATCAAACCCCTTAGATTAGTTTCTTCATCAAAACACATTTCTTTCAGATTGTAATAGGGACTCTGCTCTTTGCTGAAGTCTCAAAGAATACACTGTCTTATTATATGTACTAGTTTGCTCCTCATTACCAAAACAGGTTAGTCATTAGACTCAACTACGACCTGTAGTTTCTTTTTTTCTTTAAGTGCATGTTGAGCTCAAAAAAGAAAAAATTCGCATCTGTTGTTAGAATATGCTTCAGTGTGGAGGGTTATATGAACTCATTGTGGGAAATGATACTTAATCTCATGAAGTTTGGCCATTGCCATCGTAGTTCCTTTGAATGCAGTTTCTGAACTTCTGCAACCACGCTCCACAAATGTTTTCAATGAGAAGCACCTAAAGAAGGGGGTGCTTGTTTAGTGCTTCAAAAAGAATATATTATAGTCAGTCAGGGAATAAATATTTTCACTATCAAGTAGTTGGAGGCTTAAATTTATGGTCAGAAAATCCTCTAGAGGATGTTTTTTACAGACATATCTCACCCTTTTTTCTTTAGTCTCTTTGTTCATGTATGGCAGATGTGATTGCACTCAGGTAGAAGAGCCTTATTTCCTTTCAGATCAAATTACACTCAGTTTCCTCAAACAGAGAGACCACTTTGGGATTTCTGCTTGTGATATCTTTCTTTCACTCTAAATATAGTTGTAAGATTTCTATAAATTGTTCAAATGCTAATTGTGGGGAGAGAACATAAGGCAAGAAAACCTAGATTCACATAATATCAAAGGATAAGAAAATAGTATTAATTTCATATACAGACTAGGAATAATCTCATTTTTAAAAAATACTATAAATTCTCTGTGTTTACATGTATGTTTTAGAAGCTGTGTGCACAGTTTGCACTATATACTTGGTTACCGCAGGATCTCTCTGATCAATATAAACTTTATTTTCCTTAAAATACCGTTAATAGTGACTTTCATATATGAGAGGCAAGTGTGAAAAAGTCATCTAACAAGGCTTTCCAGGCACAAGCTTTGAGAAGTGGCAGATTTGTATCTTCTCTGTACTATAAATATATAACTTGTAGGACCACAACTTAACAAGCATCTTTAATCACAAGACTACATAATATTTTCCCTGATTTATTTTATTTTTTTTCTGTCTAATTTCATGGTGGACTGGAAAATAGAAATGTAGGTTATCAGTCTTGAAATAATGACTGATGAAGTTTTTATATCAGCTGTAGAAAAACACTTGAGTGACCTTTGTCACTTGCTCTAATAGATGAGAAGAGCATTAGGCTCCCCCTTTTTTTGCTTGAACTGTTTCAGAGGTTTAAAAGGCATCCTCTTAGACCACAGAGGTTAAACTTGCTGACTGCAGAAAGGTAGTGGTGACACTTGGGGAACTTGGGTTCCATTGCAGGCTCTGTGCCTGAACAGACACAGTATTTACGGTTCATTCCTCCCACACATAGCCTTGTTTGTGCCATTGCCTCCAGTCTGTTCCATTCTTGTCCTTCCTCTGTTGCCTTATTGTCTGATTCATTTGCCTGGCTTTATGTGCTTCCCTTACACGTTTTATCCTGATTCCTTGCAGTGATTTTCTGCCCCTCCTCCTCTCCCTGGTCCTCTTCCAAGCTTTCATTTTTTTCTTCTTTGACTTCATGCCAGCCTTCCTGCCCTTCTGTCCCACTTGCTTACAGTCCCAATCTCCCTTGTTCAGTCTCAGTGGTTTTTTCCTCACATGTCACTTACTTCTTTCATTTTTCTGATTAGTTTGTCTCTACCTACATCCTGGCTCCTTGCCACATTTCTCATCTTCCCTTTCACTTCGTTTATTTCATGCTGTTAGTTCTAGATTCCAGCTTTTTATCTATGCCCTCTTCCTTTCCACAGTCCCCCCCACCCCCATGCTTTCTACCCTGCTGCTAGTCTTATTCCCACAACCTACTTTTTCTAATCTGTTCCACTTTGCTGACCACAGGTGGTTATGCTCCCCTTTTCTCTGCATCAAATAGAAAAAAAAAATCTTCCTAATCTACATTGTATTAAAATGGGAGGTCTTTAATGAATTTCAGACATCATTTCCTGTGTTTAGAGCAACACTGTGGATCAGATTTGCAATTGCAGCGGAAATGCTATTTAGCCTCTGGATGCTATTGCTCTTTTTTAGGGCTTTACCTGTGAAACCTTGTCTTTAAGGGACACACAGTTATCTAAGGCATACCACTATGTATGGAGAACAAATACATGATCTTAAAAGCTGAGTTTACAGAAACTCTAATGGCTTTAATACTTACCTTACTCCCTAATGTTGGGAGTCTCTGTCTTGGAGCTTGTTTCACTCCCCAGTAGTAAGGTTCCTAACCTACATTTTTCTTTTTTATGTCCTTGATGCTTGGTAAAGGGCCTATTATCACCCCATGTAATTAGTTAAATAGTCTCCAGTGTTATTCTAAGGAGTTACATTGCTCCATGACTTATCTGATCTTATTTATTCAATCTATGCAATATATGGTTACCATTAAACTATGGCACTTCTGTCACAGAAGCTTAATAATTATAATAATAACATTAATAATAAAAATGGAAACTACTTCCCTGATTTTTATTCTTTTTATTCCAAATCTTTTGAACATCCAACTATCTATTTAAATAGAGCAGCTGTTACTGATACTACTAACATGTAGGCCTACAGTGGACTGTACTAGCAAAAGGGGGCTCCCTGTTTTATCCATTATAATAAAAAAACTGTCTTATAAGCTCTGGGTAGCTGATTTTTTTTCAAAAGTTTGAAACTCGGCTAAGTGTCAATGATTTTCCAAGCAGACAACAAAAAGAATATTCCCAGCCTATGGAATTCATCTTCTACCTAATAAAAGTTTTCAAATCATGCAAACACTGGAGCTCACAAGGACAAGTAAAATACTTTTCCACACCTGGCTACCAGAAGTGCTTGATTTTTTGGTTTCTTTAATTATCTAATTAAAAAAACCAAAAATCCAAACTGAGAAATCATAAGCATTCACAGGCAGCAGTCTTAGCAAACTGCCTAACAACAATCACGCAGTCAGGTAAAGATGCAGTTTTCAACCCAGTAAGATAAATCTTACTCATATGAGCAATAGAAAACTGATCCTTATGACTGCAGATATAGGTCAACTTACTCAGTAGTGAAGACTGCAGGTTATAATGGTGTAAACAATGATATTTGTGTTCTGTCTGTATGTTTTGTTGTGTTTAGTGAACATACAACTTAGATATTAAAGTAATGCATGGTGATTTTACTATATTTCACACAATTGTGTGAGACTGATGGTCAAAAATAATATTGATTTTGATCTAAGATTGTTCTTCCACTAATTTCTTATTGTATAGCTTTGTCTATGCTGTGGATGAGCACATGCTGGGGACCATATCCAGCAAAAATGAAGTGGTAACCTGAGAAGTGACAGCAGGTAGAACAAAATTGTAGAAAGAAGGTGGTGAGGGCTTAGGCAGAGAGAAGTGAGGAGTGGATGTGAAGAAGTGCTTGGGGAATAAAAAATTGAGAAGGAGGTTAGGAACTAAAAGGTTGATGGTGAACCAGGTCACTTGGGAATTATAGAATATGTCCAATGTTGAAACAGACAGAGAGGAGTGGAGAAATTGAGAGAAATATTGGTGTTGACAGGGAAGAAAAGTGAAAGACTGAAGGAATTTACTGTTGGGGGTTCATGCAAATTGAATAATGCATATTCATTGCTGTGCAAAACAGCACATGAGGACATTTGCATAAAACCTCCAACTTTCTGAATTTACAACTTATGCAGGTATCTCTCTGATGGTAAAAAAAAGAGAATAAATGATCTGAGTTAGTGGCTCTGGGACTGGGACTTGGATAATAAGAGCTAAAAGCTCAGGCAAAGCCAGCAGTTTATCCTTTGCAGGTGCTGGTACACATCTAATGTCCTGTACATGACTTCAGAGGAAAATATCTGACCAGATGAGAGAGGAAGACATTTTTCAGGAACACTGGTTCTGCTCTCCAGCTAAATAATTAGCAGTAAAAAATGGCATGGTTTGAGAGCAGTTTGGAGATGCCTTTGCAGCCTCAAGTGCATGGGGAGATTCTTGAGGAATCTCTGTCACTCCTTCATGCCCCATATTTCCTACTCTGTCACTGCAGTTACTTGCCTGTGGCAAGAGGCCAACATTGGTGCTCCTAAGCCTGTGTTTTATGAAACTCAGCTTTTTTTTTTTTAGCTAACATTAAACGCATGGTAAAATTTAGCCCAATTTCTTTGGCACCGGGCAATTGTATTTGGAGGCTCTATAATGTGCATATTGTAGTAAATTTATTTAAGCTGCCTTATTCACAGAATTAGAGAAGGGGTAAAGCTGGAAGGGACCACAGTGGGTCATGTGGTCCAACCTCCCTGCTCAAGTATAATCATCTCAGAGCACATGGCACATGATTGTGTCCAGACAGCTCTTGAATATCTCCAGTGAGGGACACTCCACAACCTCTCTGGGCAATCTGTTCCAGTGCATGATCATCTGCACAATAAAGAAGTTCTTCCTCATGCTCAGGTGCAACTCCCTGTGCAGTTTCTGTCCATTGTCTCTTGTCCCATTACTTGTCAGCATGGAGAAGAGCCTGGCTCCATGCGCTAACACTTTTCCTTTGGATACTGACAGACATTGATGTGGTCCCCTCTTAGCTGTCCGTTCTTCATACTGAACAAGCCCAACTTCTTCAATCTATCCATGCAAGGGAGATGCTTCAGTCCCCTGATCATCCCCATTGCCCTCCACTAGACCCACACTAGGAGTTCCATGTCTCTTGTCTACTGAGGATCTCAAAATTGAATGAAGGGGCAGATGTCTCCTCAGCAGGGTCACTGAGGACACAAAGCTGGGAGGAGTGGCCAATACCCCAGAGGACTGTGCAGCCCTTCAGAAGGACCTCAAGGGGGTGGAGAGATGGACAGAGAAGAACTGCCTGAAATTCAGCAAATACAGGGTCCTGCACCTGGGGAGAAATAACACCCATGCAGATTGGGGGCCAACCCACTGGAAAGGGGCTCTGTGGAGAAAGATCTGGATGTCCTGTCCATGAGCCAGCAGTGTGTCCTTGTGGCAAGAGGGTAAATGGGATGCATTAGGAAGAGCATTGCCAGCAGGTGTCCCTACCCCTCTACTCAGCCCCAGTGAAGCTGCATCCAGAGTCCTGTGTCCAGTTTATCATCTAGCTTTTTACTTTCAGTGTTGTACTCCATGTTTCATTATGTTTAAATAGCTGTTCAACACCTCTCTGGACAACCTGGGCCAGAATTTGGTCACCATCACAGTGAAAAAATGTGACGTGATGTTCAGAAGGACCTTCAGTTTGTACCTGTTATCTCTTGACCTGTCACTGGGCACCACTGAAAAGAGCTTCTCTCTGTTGTCTTTATACCATCCCTTCAGGTATTTACCCACAGCTTCATTAGTTTCTTGTCTGCTTATTTCTCCAGCCTGTTGAGGTCTCTCGGGATGGCAGCACAACCATCTCACATATCAGCTACTCCTCACATTTAATGCCATCAGTGAACTTTGCTCTATCAAACAGATCATTAATGGGAATGTGAAACAGGACTGGACCCAGTACTAATCCCTAGGGTACAACGCTGATTACTGGCCTTCACTTATTCTGCTGGCCACTCATCGCCAGCCTGGCCATTGGGCCACTTTTCAGTCCACCTGTTTCTCTTTGGCAGGTATCACATCAGAACAGGTTCTGAATGAACATTTACAATGTAGCTTCACCAATATTTTCAAGACTTCCTCACTAGTATAAGTGCAGTGGGAACTGGAGCCTGAATATTACGTGAATGGGAAAACATAAAACACAGAGAGTCTCTGAAGTCCTTTGAAAATGAGGGCAAGGATCTTCTGGCTTGGCAAGAAAAGAAGGAGCCAGGGAAACCTAAAAGATTTCAGATTAAAGTGTGAGGCAGGAAAATATTCTTTCGGTAGCATTCTCAACAGTCAAAGGGTAAGATATCCAGTAAGAGATGCCAGAGAGAGGTAGAAATATTGCAATTTGAGCAGAATACCAGGAAAAGAGAGACAGCCATGCTTTATTAATACAGAAAAGATAACTCATTTTGTAATTTTGGAAGGAGGGTATTCAGAGGTAAGATCTGAAAGGAAAAAATTAAGGCCTAAGATGTTTCCTGGTGTTCTGTCAAAAGGTACTGAATAAATAATTGAGGGCATAAAAGGAAAAACAAGAGAAATGATATTTTATAAGCAGGTATTTTAAATAGCTGTCATTACTGTGGAATTTTATGCTCAGTGAGTCATGATGCTGTCTATTTTCTTTTAATTCACATGAATCAGCAAAGACTACACTGGAAAAATAGGAATATATACATATACACACACTAATTTTATTCATAGGTTCTACATAATTCATTAGTTATTAGGTTATTTCTTCACATAGCCATATGTATGTTATTTGTAACTCTGCAATTGAAATACATTTGCTTAGTGGTAATTTGCTGTAATTATTCTACAAATATTTCTACTTTTCAACACAGTTCTGAAGATATGTCAATTGTAGTTTAAAATACTCCTTCTAAAACATTAGTGAATAAGGCAAATTCTAACACAGAGAGTTGTGTATCCAAAAGCAGGTTATTGAAATTGTCAGTGACCTGAATACCTTAGTCCTGGTGACATGCATCAAGGAATCCCAGCAGGAGATATTTCATTGGCAGCAGGAAGCACTGATCCTGGAGCATGGAAAGTCATGTGGTATAAATCCAAACCTTTACTAACCCAAAAAGTTGTTACCAAACTGAAAATGCATTTAAAACCTCCTTCCTTTGATGCAACTTCTACCACTTTTGAGATATTATGCAGTAACTCCATATATAAGAATGTTCCTTTTTTTCCTAATAAAAAAAAAGACATATATATGTATATATTTTCACATGTCTTGCTAGTTCTCAGTGGAAAGCAGGGCTAATTGGATTTCGAAATAAACCTGTTATGGCTTCCCCACTTCTTGGAGTTTGCTGAATTTTCTGCTGTTACTGCAAAAAAAGAAAGCCAGCATTAGAAATCTGAGGAGAAGAAGATCTTTTTATTTTTATAGAAATTTGCAACAAAATTTTCCTGGGTTTTTATGATTAGAAGCTTGTGATTTTCTTTGCATTTAATGCATTCCTCATTATCATGTTTTTTTCTAGTAAGTTGCCTCCTGTATACTGAATCCATATTGATTTTTTTAATTGCAGTGATTTCTTTCCTGTTTATTTATTTATTTATTTATTTATTGCTTGGGTTTATGCCAAATTACTGTCCTTTCCCTTAGCTGGCTTCCAGTTCGGGTCTCATTTATCTCTAGTTCTGTTCTTTTGTTCTGAAGAATCGTTTCTTTCCTTCAGAGCCTTTCTTCCCCTGTGCTCATCCTGGCCTCTCCTGTTGGTTACACTTATACATTCTCTTTGCATTGGCATATATTAAAAAATGCACATAGTTCTCTCATTTAGTTGGGCTCTATAGTCACATTCTAAAAGTAATTTTTTTCCTTATGCAGCCTTTCTCTCCCTACTTACTAACCACTTTATCAGGATAGACATTGCTACAGCCTTTGATGGGAAAGTATCTCTAGAGACTTTGGTAGAGCCATAGAAGAACTCACTAAAAACAGTTCCTTGCAGAAACTGAAAAATGTGTTTTAGACTTTTTCATTATATGATACTCTACCCTCCCCTACTGTGCTATAATTGTTACCTTTACTAATAGATTAGATGATTTTGATAAACATAAATTAAACGTGCCAATCTCTACTACTGCCAGAGAACAGATTTACTTCTATGATGGTGGTTGGGAGTCAGGCCCCTGTGACAGTGATGGCACACAGTTGTTGGATTAGTTAGGCATGAAGAAATATTTGTGATCTAAGTCTTAACAGGTGGTGATGGTGTGGTAGGTTTTTCATTTGTGAATTTTTTTCCACATGTATGAGCAGGAGACTTTGGGGGTGGAGTTATGCCAATGGTACCCTGAAATCATATGAGAATTGTATTTTTCTCTGTCGCTTGTGATTCACAGAAATGTATTTAGTAGCTGCAGAAGGTGGGGGTTGGGAGGGTACTGCCTGTGGCTTTTCATATGATTTCAGATAGTGCAGGAAAGAAGGAATAAACTGAGTGACAGGTACCTGTCCTACTTCTCCCATTTCAAACACCTCTGGTTTTGCCTATTTTAGACCAATCTTGTGAAGCTCCTTTTGATGCACCAGGCAAATCCCAATCTTCTTAACTGCAATAATGAAAAGCCTTCAGGTAGGTGAAAATCCGTGTACATGGTGTATGTATTAGCTATTGTGAACTGTTTTCTTTCCTTCCTGCTCTCTTAGCTATAGTTTATTTAGTGTGTAGAGTTATATACACATATGTGTGTGTACATTCTTACATTGCTGAAAACTGCTAGTCATGGTAATGCAGGATATCACATCAAATGACAGCATGTCCTTCCACTTGTTTCATGTTCTGTTTATTTTTAGCCATGTTTCTTACTTGAGAGTTCTCCCATGCCTTGGTGGTAGCTGCATTTACACATTTTTGGTGACTTCTCACTGAGTTCCTTTCTGTCTCAACTGCTTATAGTACACGGCCTCTAGAGTTGGAATTTCTATTGCTGCTGTCTGAAAACAAATTCAACACCTAGTTTTGAAGTGTAGATGCCGTTGTTTACTGCAAAAGGCACCTTCTTAAACCAGATAGCAACAGGGAGCTGAAGCACTGGCTCTAAAGAGAGCAGAATTGTAGATTATTAGGTTGGAAGGGACTCAGATCAACAGAGATCAAAGCAGAGCTAATGTCAGTAATGCTAGCAAGCAGTGCTGAAAAGAAGAAACACATGGTTTTTCAGCATTCTATACCCAGGATAAAATGAAGATGGAACTCAGTAATGTAGATAATAGAAACTATCTGTCAGATTATGGGTGAAACTTCCTTTGGATAATAAAGCAAAATGTGTTATGCTTCAAGTTCTGTACTGCCTACAAATACACTCACAGGGAACTTCATGACACTTAACCTTAGAGGAGCCGTTTGCAGTTAGACACAGTTTTTATTTGTAAAAGAGCCTGTGGACTAAACTCAGATAATCTAATAATACAGTTAACTAACCACATTTAGTAGGTATTTAATGCAGTTGAGTTAACTGTCTTTCTGGTCAGCAAACTGAACTGATATCAACACTTCTGTATGCATAAGGCATATAAATCTAGTTTGTAGAAATATAAAACATTTGAAAAGGATTTAAGTGCATGTTTTCACAGAAACAAAGTGTTGAAAAGGGTTGTATTGTTTTTCCTGAAGTTCTGTAAATTATTGAATGCTTTGGTTTGCTATGACAGCTTAAGTCTGTACTTACTGAATTTACTTTGCCTTTGTTTTCCTAGTAATTTCAAGTATTATTTTAAGATCAATATCTGAGCAATTCCTTTCATGTTATCTAACCACATATTTAGTCTTAATCTGATCTAGAGATTTTAATTCAAAGGAACTTTTCTGCACCATTTTCTTGTCTGATGTCTTGGTGTTCCAATATCTTAGATGTTGCAGCTTCTGATTTTATTGAGGAAATGCTTCTGAAGGCTGAGATTGTTTGGGAGGAAAAAATGAAAGACCCTTTAGCTGTTTCTACTTTATCTCAAGAAGAGCCATATGAAGAGATTATCCATGATTTGCCCACAATTTCCAATAAACTGTAAGTAAGTGCTAGTGTTGTTATAGAGCAATTCACTGAAACCAGGTTATCCTTGGAACCATGTCTGTAAGTGTGTGAATCCTGGCTGTGTGTCCTTGGAGATATTCAAATCCCATCTGGGCTTGGTCCTGGGCAACTGTCTTTATATGTCCCTGCCTGAGCAGGATGAATGGACCAAATGCCTTTTAGGAAGTCCCTTCCACCCCCAGCCATTCTATGATTCTGTGTGATTTGATGAGTCAAGTAACTATTTCCTTTTGGGAATCTCCTGAATAACCTTTTGAGTTTGTATCTCTCATATATTTTTTTCAATCTTAGTTTTATAATTGCAGATTATGAATAATAAAATACATTACTGTAATTGCCATTAAAAATTATCTGGGGTTGCCTTAGCAGAATTATTAGAGGTGAATACTGTAGATTCGAATATCCTTTTGTTAAAGTAGATGGGTATAGTGTAAGTAAAACTACCATTGCCTGTGAGAGAAGCAAGGACAAGTCCTGAAAAGAGAAAAGTCAGATATGTGATTGTAGGTGAAATGATACTGGTCAAAATTATAGTTACAAATTTATATTTAGATTTGTACTGCTTAAAATTCAAGCGGAATTAAGTAGTATTTAGTAGTATGGACTTAAAACTCACTATTGAAGAGTCAATTTGTGTCTTAAATTGTAAATTTTGATACTTTTTTATTTCCTTGTGAATCTTAAAAAAAAGACTGCCATGGGTATGTAGAAAGAGATGTACAATAGGTGTGAAGCACTATTGGCTGTTATATGGTAGTACAAGACATACTGATATTTCAAATTCTTATTTCCAGACACTATGATCCAGGGAATTTTAAAAGCTACAAATAATGTTTTTATACAGTATGTAGTTGCTGTTTATTTGAAGTATATATTTGTTATTTGCATAATGTTGCAAAAAACTGACACTCATTTTTCTGTAGTAATCACCAAAGAGTGTGTGTGGAAAACAATAAATAAAACCTCTTATAAAGAGACAGATAAGATATATATGTTTCCATTTCGTAGTTATAATTTATGGTTGGCAGAATGTGTTTGGATACATTAAAATTTCGAAGAGGTGAGCAACTGTCTCTTGAAATGATCAATCTGTTAAATTCAGAATTCCATGGGATATACTGATATTTAGTAAAGATAGCATATTTCATGGATGGTAAACACAGTGTGTTGTTTCTGCTTCATGATTTGTAGTCATTAATATATGTAGCTGGGTATATGAAACTAATGTTTATGAAATTATTAATTTTTCCAGCTTGTTAATTCCTTATGAAATAAAGAGTCCTGTAGCCTAACCCACTGTTTCAATAACTTAACTCATACTCCTGAAATTTATGTGGTCTTCAACTGTCTTTTAAATGAAAAATTTTAATTTTGAGGCATGAAACCAAGCCTTTAGAATCTCAAATGTAACTAAAACTTTTATTCTTAATTATTGATATGTTGTAATATGTTGTAAGGTAGGTCACTCTTGTGGCTATGTAATGATGCCTAACAAAAAGTTCTTCATGAAAGTTTTGGAGACTTTGAGAACTTAATCATTATTATTGCATCTTGATGATGCATTTCCAAATGTTCCATATTCTAGAAGTTTGTACTGTAGTGGACATATTGCACTGAATACTGGTTTTAGTGCTAATACCCATTAACCTCTGGAAGACATGACTTGAAAAGATTTTAAGTGGTCTGAAAATATTTTTTCTGTACTCTTTCCTTCCTGTAATACATAGATTAAGATAGCTAATTTTTGAGAGTTTTCTATATAGTGACTCTTTATATGACAATAATACAGACCTGCCATGTGTAAAAACTTTCCCTGGAAGTTTTGAAAAAGCAAAGTCCACTGAATGGAAAAAGAAAGAAAATTGTTTTACATGTGCAATTGGATGAGTTTAGCTTCTATTGGCAACTGTATCCCAGTGTGGGACTGCATCTAGTTTGTGGTGCCTCATGAGAACACAGCCCCAGGTGGGACCAAAGCCCTGTTCACCTCTGTGCTCTGACTTTGGCAGTGATCCTTTGCACATAGCCAGGGAGGCATTATTAGGATATGGTAAGCTTGAAGTAATGCCACTTCAGCACATTCTTGAGACTTTTGGCAGTCTTAGGTTTAGAGACTTCCTCAGCCAGAGCTTTGCACTAAGTATCTATCAGGTCTGCTATCAGCAGGCCAGGCAGCTATTCTGAGAGGGGAGAGTTCTTGGAAGGCAAAAGTATTGATGTATTTTACCCATGCATGTCTCAGCTCTCACTACTGAAAATGAAAAATTGTTGGTGAACCATACCACACAGAGTTCCATGTTACTTATAAATCCTCTAATCTTAATTTAGAGTGGCTGAATATCAGGAATCATCTCAAAGGTAGTTATCTCAGCTCTGTAGTGTCATGCTTATAATTGTGAAACGCAAAGCCTTATAGAGAGGTATTATTGATAGTAGACATATTCTTAAGATATACTGAATTATCCTCTGGAGTGGCTCCATGCTTCCTCTTAGAAAGGCAGCCTAGATGACTGGTTTCAACATCTTTTTTTTTCCAATGTTGAAAACATAGTTTCATCCTTCATGCTCTGTTAAAAGAGTCAGTAGAGAGATGTGTAATATGCTATGTTGAAGATAAAATATCTGTGCTGTTCTTGTGTACCAAACCAATTTTTTAGTGCTGAAGAGGACAGTACTACTACTACTACTACTACTACTAATAATAATAATAATAGTCCACAAGTACTGTTGCTTTATTCTGAGTTTCATCCATTCTTCATCAGCGCTCCTGATGTAAGAAAGTTGTTTAATCTGAAGTGGTAAGTTTTACAATAGCTCCTACAACTCTGTTGTGGCCATATTGCATTGTGGCCATTTCTCAGAAGAAAACTATTCAAAAGCAGTCTCAAAAATGATGAACAAATAATTATAAATAGCATATGTTCTGTCAGCAAACTTAGTTTTGCTGGTTCAAATTTAAATTACAGCATTGATTTCTGAAAGAACACTGTGAAGAGGTGAATTGAAAGTCAGCCTCTGCTCAGCTAAACAAAATTTAGCAGTCAGTATATTTGAAATATTCTGTTACCAAGCAAATCTGGTTTTCTTCATTGCACTCTGTCTCATCAGTGAGGTGTGGGTGGCACAGGGCAGGGTTGCAGTTATTTCTCTTTGTCACTCCTCTTGCCTTGCTCTTATATTGTGCTTTACACAGGCCCTCCACAAGCTGCAGCACCTTTGAGGCCATACCTGCTCCAGCATAGTTCCTTGGTCATAATGGACCAAGTAAATTAGCTAAAGGACAGAATTTTAGTAATGTCATGAAGTTACTTGAAGGTTGAACATTGCAGCAAACCTAAGGTCTGTGCTAGAAATCTTTGCCAGTTTTAAGTCAAAAGGTACAATCAGAAGAAAATTTGTTACTCCACTGGCAAAAATACCAGCACAGGATGCCTTAATTGACATAGTTTACTGTTCAGAACATTAAATTGTCCATATCTATTTAAAAGTGACTTTAGTGAATCATGCTATGGTCACAATGATCACCACACTACCTCTACTCCAGTACATGTGCCTGTAGAGCTTTCCTTGGTGAAAAAGTCCTTGAATACACAGATAGTGCAGTCATCTAGGTAGTGATAAATACTAAAAAATTAAGAACTTACTCTCAAAGTAACGCTAACTTAATCGCCTTGAATATTTTCTGATGCATGTTTAAGTAAATATTAATTATAGTAATGATGTGTTTCAAAATCAGTCCAAGAATGGGAAATAAAATAGGAATAGATGTGTTCAAGACAGCAAAACAGAAAAGAGATTAAATTTTTCTTACAGAGCATTTCCAGGTAACCATTTATGTAGCACTTGCCTATTAATTATTCTAGTGTTTTCAAACACTCTTCTAATGTTAAATCTATTCTGAAGTTTCTTTTATGCAACTTTAAGAAATTTTTTAGACTGAAATTTCAGAGAATATGCGCTTTATAGGTGTCAACTGGCTTAGAAATTGTTTGAAGCATCTCAGAATTGCCTGTGGAAGGATTGCAGAAATTTTCTCCAACAAAAGCTATAAGCTCAAAGGGCCCATGAAAATATTATTGTAGATTCTGCCTTGATAAAATTCTCTTATCAAATTAGACAGTGCCCAAGTACTTCCAATATTGATGATAAAACTTCCAATTTTTTGATTGTCAGCTCTTAGTTTTTATACGATTTCTTTTTATTTTTCTTTTTAAATAACATGGTAGAGGATGGCAACTTCTAGAAAGCCCTCTCGCTTTATCTAAAAAGGGTCCAATAAAAATATACAATACTTAAAATTAATTCCATACATGAAGGCTTCTTTGCATAAAAATTAAAATCACTGTTCCTACATATAACATTCAATATTTTTTCCAGTCAGATAGGCAGGTAGAAAGTTCTGCCATGTTCAAATAAGATTACCCTAGATAATACTTCCTCCTGTCTACTGTGCAACATTATTTTGGCATAAGTCTCCCTTTGTGGTTAATTATTTATTAATTATCCATTAATTATCCATTAATTTTCATAAAAGAAGACAGGTCATGCTAATCTACTTGCCTACATTAACATAAAATCTTCCCTTGCACTGTTCTATAGTTGAACTTTCAGAGGCATTGCTTGAATTAATCTTGTGACTAATAGAAATACTTTTCTAAAAAGCCAGTGTTTTCTGCAAACATTTTATTTCAGTTTAGTTTTCAGAGTGTCTTCTTGAACCTGAGTCATAATGAACTGTTGGAGTAATTTTAATATGTTTTTTCTTTCACAGAATCATTCACATTTTTGTTGTAATATGAATTATATGTCATCCTTTCCATCACAGGAAGTCCTATTAATATCTCATAAATGCACGTAATTTACAGGCTGTTCCTGTGTACATCAGTACATGAAACGTGTCTGTTAAATTAGGTTATTATTGTCCTCTTAAGTTCAAAGTGCATCTGTCAAAACAGTAGGCACCCATTTTCCCCCACACTTTGCTGTGATTTACAGCCTACTTCTCTTTTGTGGCACCTGGAAGATTTATTTGGTTATGAGGAGTTTATAGCTGAATTTTAACAAGTGTTTCTAATGTATGTTGTGTAGTTACCACAAAAGGCATAAGATTAAATGGGTAAGGTACAACTTCACAGCAAAAAAAATCCTGGATATTCAGATTTTAAAAGAAATATCACATGAATATTAAGAAGGATATAAGTGGCAGTGCTTTGGTTTTTAATACTTGAATTTGGCTTATGCTTTTCTTTAAATCTTTCTTCTCTTTGACTGTGATTAAAGAAATTTGAGCAGTTTTGGACAGTAGCGAAAGGCTAGTCAGAAAGAAAACTTCATATTTAATTATGTTTTGTTCAATTCTGAAACTGGATAAGTTCTGTTCTGCAGTTCAAACATTAAAAAATGGGGGTGGATCTTTTTTCCATGTAACATTTGGTAAATTTGTCACAAAATTATCTATGGTGAATCAAAGCAGTAAATAGAAATTTTTATTTTCACTGATGTTCCTCTAGAGGTTTTACATGTAAATGTCTGAAGTAAAATATCTTGAGGCAAAAAATCATTTATATTTCAGTATAAAATATTTAAACTAATTTTTTCAATATTTGCAGACTGATAGTTTTGTCCAAAGAAAAGTTTGTTTTTCTATCTTTATTCAGTGGGAAATTACTTGGTCTTGTTTGTCAATGAATTCTGTCTCAAAGGTGTTTTATCCTTTATTTCTAAAATTATATGTGTATTTCAGGTCTGTCTTATGTGTCTATTTCGTTTCTGTTTCCAAGAGCAGTTCTTATCCTGAGTTGCTATCAGTGTTAGCTATGAGTATTCAAGTTTAGTCTGTGTACAATCATGGCTTTTTTATAATCAGTGATTAAACTCAAGTAACAGTGTAAATATGAGATTTATTTTAACTAAGTTTGGGCTTTATTTCATAGTGGAATGCACTATTCCCACATTCCCATATTGAGTCCGTATTTCCTTTCAAAGACATTATGTACGCATTTTGGCAAGGAGCTGATGTACTCTCCATGAGATTGTCTCATTTGCACTGTCAGAATCCAGACAATTATTTTTTAAGATGTTTGTATTCTCAACACCTGCAGCTGATTCCTCACTAATTCCTTGGATGTACAACTCTGGAAAATCATCCAAGGTTTTGGAAGTGTTGCTTTTCAGAAGTGTCGTATTGGATGAATTGTCATTAGGGATAACAACTCCAGGTGTATAAGAATAGTTTTAACTGTTATGTGGATGAAGAGTATTACACATTGTTGGAGTAATTTCAGGAGTCTGCTATTTGCTTGCTTGCTTGTTTGTTTATTTTTACCTTAGCACAAATTCAAAGCAGCTTCAATATTAAATTCATTCAATAAAATGTATCTTGAATATTGCCTGATTTAAAAGAGCTAAAAAGTGATGGAATTTAATTTTGATGACTGCAATGGCACTATCTGTACTGTTATAGTATTTTTCAAAATAGTATTGTGTAGTTTAACTATGCTTTTTAAACTCAGTTGCAAAACTGGCTATTGATTTGCCAGCCCAGTGTTGTCAGAAGCAGACTCATGCATATTCTCTTTGGCTTGCTCAATTCTGCTTCAGAAAAGACATGCATAAAGGTGAATTTTAAATCAAAGCATGTTGCTCTGTGTCTTTGGGAACAGATTAGCCTATGTGAACAGTTTATTTCTCACCAATTTCTTTTTGGTTCTTGGACCAGAAGCCTGTGTTTCAGCCCAGAGTGATATCTCAGTTGTGTGCTTGTGCAACCCACTTTTGATTGTCTGTCGTCTTCAGTAGGGATCTAATTGCTTTATCGATTCTCTTTTTAGCAATCCCCTGGCTTTACCAATCGCCAAGCAAGACAGTTTGCTGGAGAAAGACACCATGTTCAAAGATGCAGCTAAAGGCTTGTGTAAGCAGCAATCTCAAGACAGTACATCTGAAAATGTCACTGTGAACACCACAACCAAACTTGAGCAGGTAAGGGCATGCATGTTGAAATTTTCATTACTGCCTGGGTCTGGAAATTGTAAACCTAATGAAGCTGAAGACCACAGTATTTTTTTTCCCTCACCATACAGCAATATCATTTGCACTGTGGAGCCTTGTCACCTTGATCACTCCCTGCAATCTGTCTGGCCCTGGAGAGTTTCCTCTGCAAATTGAGCAGCTGCTTCCTGCCAGCTACTGGTGGCAGGTCAGGGGCTGTGGGGGGGGGCTCAGAGCTCCTCCAACTCCATTCATGGATCACAACAGGGGAGGGACAGCTGTTGGCACTGCCCAGAGTGTGTGCTTGTCTCAACTTCGAGTTACAAAATAAACACAACCTGGGAGACTGAAAAAACAAAAAGAATGTGTAAGGAATATCAAGTTGCAAAGTAAGTGACTGTAATCCAAGGATAGGAATTGCCAGATTTACAGCTGCAGTGTTAACTCCCTTTCTTGTGATAATGCATTAGATTACCGGCACTGATTTTTTGGATACCCTTTATGGTTTTCTGTATAGGAGACCACCTCATTCAGTATATAGGATGAATGCTGAAGAAGGCAATTATCTATGGCTTATAAATCTAGCACATCCCAGGTTTGAATGTCTAGGACTTAATTTTTATTTTTCTTTTAAGTTTTTCTTTGGTTTTGATTTGGTTTGATTTTAGTTTTGTATGGATTTTGTTGTGATGCAAGGGGGTTTATTTTCTGTTACATACATTTGGGAAACACATATTCCAGAAATATTTAGCCATATAAGAAAAAACTACTTTAGAACCAAGGGGATGGGGGAGGGGAGTATTTCCATTAAAATAATTTTTTGTGAATTTGTAGCATAACAAAGGAGCGAGATATTGGTTTGATTTAAACCATGTTCAGTTCGAAAAACTGCATCTCTGTCTTGGCAGAAGAATGCACGCTCCACTGCTTTTTATTTGGATGTGTTTCAGAGGAATGGCTTGATCATACAAGATCAGTCAGTGAGTCCATATGTAAATGATACAAGTCAATCTGTGAAAGAACTTCTGCTTTGGAATCCCATGGAGCGCTTGGTTCCCTATCCAGTCAGAGGAGACCACAACATGTTTTGCACTTGGCTTACATCTTGTTTTCATGTCATACAGTTTCTGGTGTTGCTGACTGATGTGACTTGATGGAAACAGTCATTCCAAGGGACAAACACTGCTGGTTAGAAAAGTGAATGCTTGCAATCTTTTAAGGAGAAATCCTCCTATAATTGTAGGAAAAGAGAGGGAGGTATTTAGCTTAGGGTCTTGTTTAGAACATTGCTTGCTTCTAGATGTTCAACAGAAGTGTGTACAAGAACACAGATGCTTCTTTCTGTCTGATTCTCTTTTGATGTAAGCCTGGCTAAAATTATTCAGATTTTCATTATCTCTAAGCTAAACATTTGCTTTATAGTTTGTGCACTAAAACATGCACAGAAACCGATCAGAATAAGAGCAGCTAATCTTCCAGGAGAAAATGAGCAAACAGAAATCTTCATGCTGATAATTTCAGTCTCCACCATGACTTTGAGTCTCCTCAGGGTCCCAGGGCAGATTTTCAAAAGCACTCCTGCTGTTTCACCATACTACAGTGGAACTTCCCACAATTGTTACAATTTAAAGTCAAGACAACAGACTTAAAGGTGAATCTCTTTTAGCTCTTTTGTTTGAGAAATTTCTGCAGGAAACAGTCTGAAATCCTGCTCTAAACAAGCTAGGAGTATGTATCTTATGTTTTTTAGAAGCAGGAAAAACTAGAAAATATCTGTAATTGCTGTATTTGGAGTGATGCTCCCTAGCATGGAAGGATAGGAAGAGTCCTGTCTGAGAAATTATCACTAACAGGGGATAGGTTAGAAATGGTGCTGTTTTAGTGGGTTTTTTAATGACTGATTGCATTAGAAAAGAATTAATACAACTTTTCAATTGTCAAAGGCTTAATGAGCTTTAGCTCTTATGAAGGAAAGACAGTAAACTGGTTTAATCACTTCAGGAAACAGCTACATTTGAGGAAAGTAAGGAGTCCCTAGATTTTGTCAATTAAAATATGTAATAATTTTTCTTTCTTGAAGTCATGTAATCGTGATCCTGGAAGTACAGGGATTGTATTCTCATAATTCCCATGCATTATGAACTGTAGGTATATGTGTATCATACCTGTATTTGTCTTACTAATATTTATACACTAATTTTCAACAATGAACTTTTTCCATGCAACACTTTTTTATTATTATTATTTCTTAATTTCACAACTTGGGAAGCAAAGCTTTATTTAGTGCTGATACCAAAAGAAAGCTTTGAACGACCCCTTCCTGCTATTCCTGCCTTTTGGGTATCCTAATTCTAATGAGTTTCATTGTCTTTTATTCTTACCAGTTGCATTCAAACTACACTCAAAGTAATCATGTTCTGTTTAATTTTTCAATAAGTTATGTGGAGTCATTACTTGGATTTTATGTTCATCTATTATTGAAATAGATCAGGATGATATTTTGTATGCTTTGTGTCAGAAATATCATACGTTCTTAGGCAATAGGGCATGCAGATTAGGCCTTCTTCGGGGATCAAAAAGAAAAAAATCATCCTAGCACATTTCAGACATGCATTTTTAATAGAAAAAGCCTGTAACTTTTTTGCTTTGGAGAGAAATAACTGTTCAAATGTGTATATCACTTCAGGTTTTTTTAATTGCAAAAATGATGAAAAGGAGCCTTTAAGAAAATACTGTTTCTCATGGAGATTTTTATTACTGGAAGCATAGGAGATGGGGATGAAGTGACTACTTCAAAAAAGCATTTTGGACCTCTCTTGGCTTGTATTAGCTTTTGCTTTTTTCCTAGGTAAAAGGTATTCTTTGATCATTCATAATGTTAAGATTTGTGCTGCCAAATACAGAAAGCAGTATGAATAATTTCCAGAATTTTGTTATATTCTCATTTCTCTTCCTCTCATCTGGGAAGGATATTTTTTGATAGCAGGTTGAAATTAATGGCTTGGAATTTAATTATGTGCTCCATGCTGCAAATAAATATAGATTAAATGTTTTCTTTCTCTTAATTGAATCTTTTTTAAAAGAATAAAATTGTCTCATGGTTCTTGTTTATGTATTATTGCCCACATGAACTGTGTGGTAGAATATCCCTGATGCCCTTTTGATTGTTCCAGTATCAGTTATGAAACAGACAAGGCTCAGCTGTGCATAATATAATATTACACATAGGGGCTGGGATGCATACATATTTCAGTGACACAAGTATGTAAAAATATATGCATCTAAAGACTATTATTGGAGCCAGTTCTGAATGTTAAGTGTACGTAATTTAAAAGAGTAAATAGAAATCTTCATTGTAAGTGTTACAAAAATCTAAAAAACTAATCACTTCCAGAGGCATAGTTATATTGGAACTTATGCTGTATGTATGACTATTTTTCTTTTATATCTCATAAAATATACATCATGCAATTAGAATGATAGCCAGATAGATGCATTGAGCTAAAAACCACATCTGTATGCTCAGAAGAATAGATGAGAATGAAAGTTTAAGGTATTATTAAGATAATAATAATGTACATAACGTTTACTGTTAAGTCAAATCAGTTGTGAGTTTAAGGGATTTAGAGTTTCTTATTTCTGTGTGATTATTTGCTTGTTGAACTGTGAATTTCATGCAATGAGTCAGGTAGACGATGCTGAAACACCAAATCCTAAACTTTGTAGAAAAAAAGAGTTGAAAAGATTTTGATCTCCTTACTTGGAGTTTTACTGAGCACTTCACATTTCTAACTGTACCTACACAACAAGCATTTTTGGCCATGCCTAGGTTATGAAATAAATGCAAGCCAGGGCCTGTTTGCTGACCTAGGGCTCTGTGGGATGAGTCCATAAACATCTGAAAGGCAAAACTTTCCTCCCTCCAGAGAAGGGGCCATGCCCAAATGACCTGTGGGAAATGATTATTGTCATTGACTGATACCCAGGTTTCATCAGCATGAGTACTAGCTGATAGAAACCAGGAATGTATAAGGAAGTGTGCTAAAAACTTCAGAAAATACGGAGAATCCCAGGGCAGTGCTTTCATCCAAACCCTTCTTTTATTTACAAATACATAGCAGAGGTTTAATCTTCATAGAGATAGATTAAAAGAAGCTCCTTCTGTGACACAGATGTTCTGAGATTTGATAGCCCACAAAGGGAGTGCAGTGAAGACCAATGCCTGTTTTGTTGCTGCATGCCAGGTGAGCACACTATTAAGGAAAGGAGGCCACAGACTTCTGTCTCTCTGCTCTCTCTCTACGAGACACTTAAAAGTGTTCTTGGAATTCTTTTGTTAATTTTTTTGTCTACTCCAGTGTGCATCATCAAAGACCAATGCCAAAATGTAATCTAGTTTTTGTTTTGCCAAGTGGAATTCTTGTTTTCTAGTCAGCTGTGTATCCAGCTGTCATGATTAAAAACAAAAAGAGCAAGAAATGTCATCTTCTGTGTGACAGAGGAATCTTCATTCACTTTAAAGGGTGAGGAACAAACCTCTCCAATAGGTAGACATACATCTATGAGGCACAGGTAGTGAAATCAGAGTATCAGGTTTTCTGAACTAAGCCTTGAACCTCTGGAAACTGAGTTGCAGTTTAGGAGCTCCTCTGTGTCAGATCCCCAGTACTAAACACAAGTATCTGTAGTCTTCGGGCTCTTCCCCATGACAGAAGCATGCTCTGTGTTCCCTCCAGTATCTCCCAATCTGCTTCTGCCACTGATGTCCTGTCACTGACAGAAACTGTAGGTGCTGAGGTGTTCACCAAAAAAGGACAGTGTTTGCTTTTCTCCTGGGCCTTCATTTTAAGCAGAACAATAGAAGAAAGAAGTTTCATCTTGATTGTCCATTCTCGAAATAGACACTGAGTTATTATAATAAACTATGAACAAACAATTCTGTTGCTGTTCATGTGAGAATTTTCTATTTCTGGATATTTATTTTGCTGACATAAAAAAAGATTCGAACTACATTTTAAGTGTAGATCATTATTTATAAGCACACTGCTTAATGTATCAGTGTTTATTTTGTCTTTAATCAAATTTCCATTATCACTGATTGTTTTTCTTCTGTCTCCTGTCTCAGTCTTTTGGATCTTTTTTGTTTCATTACGTTTTTACTTACCCTTGCAGAGTTTATATTGTTCACCCTAATCTCAAAAGTGTTAAACAATTTCACTCACCAGTTTTAGCTAAAGTGGACTCTTCTGATTGTCTTCTAGTTTCCATAACAACACATTTCCAATTCCTTACTAACTTACTTCTATTCTTCAAGAAAAATTCCAGTGGAATTTCAAAGGCCCTATGATAAAGAGTGGTCTGAGAGCTTTGTTAAAAACTGCAAGCAATACTTTAAAGTGCACTAATTGCTTGATTTCTTCTGCTATAAACATTTAAGGAAGAGAGCAGGAAAATTACTTTTGATCTGAGAATCATTATGGGTTTAAGTATTGCAAATGGCACTCTGGTATGTTCTTAAGAGCCCATCAGAATCATGCATTTATTCACCATAACATTGATAATAATTTTTATATTTTTCCCATGATTAATGATATGGAATTGTTCAGGAATGACAACTTCCCAATTTCCTAATGCATTCTTTCCCATAAATTCCAGTGATCTAGATTAATACTGTAGAACATCATGGTACAGAATGATTCATTGTGAAGTTACTTTATTCCTCTTATCTGTGTTTTCTAGATCAAGCTAATGCCTCCAGCTCCAAATGATGACCTGGCTTCTCTGAGTGAGCTAACAGACAGCAGCCTGCTTTATGAGATTCAGAAGCGTTTCAACAATAATCAGATATATGTGAGTTCCTATTCACCTATCAATAGGAAGCTTTCAAAAAAGACCAAAGAGAGAATAGGAAAAATAGGATTACAGTCATAACTACTAGACAATAACCTGCCCCAAACTCATGACTAATTTTAGATGGATGAGGGCATGTGTGTGTGTGTGTAATTCCTGCAATTCCTCAAGTTTGTGTACGAAAAGGAGAAATGGAAAATGGAATATCACTTCAGATAGGTTTCAATACAATTTATGTGTGTTTATCTCACAGAGGAAGTATGTTGATAAACATTGATGAACACACTTGTCATGAATGAGTGTTTTAAGGTCTCTCAGGTCACAGTGTGGTCAGGGCAGGGTTGCACCACCATGATTTGTAATCTTCCTTCTTAAACCACCAGAAGATCCTTCCATTTTTAACATTATGTTAACTTAATAGAGCATAATTACTGGAAATGTAAAATAAATTTAAATTTAAAAAGCTTAGAATTCAGCATGAGAGATTTAATTAATCATTTCTTCCAATATCAGAGAAATAATTATAATGTAATGTTAATCATGTAGATACCAAAGGAAATTTTCATATCCCTGTCTATATCTTACCCATAACTTATTATTAACTTACCAAACAGCTAAGTGGAATGTAAATGTAAAGCATGCATAGTATTTTTTAATTTATAAGTTGATTACACTGTTTAAACTAAAGGAATATGGGGAATTGTTGCATTGCTGTGAATTCCTTTGAAATTACGAGAACTTCAGTTTTAGGTGTTATGGCATTCAATGGTAAAAAAATTCTGGGGTTTCGAATCATGGTTCAAATGCTAAAAAATACTCATTATACGAGTATTTATCTTTCTTTATCTCACTTTCAAAGATACCAGGTAAGTTAAACTGAATTAATGAAGATCCACAGCGGAAGTCTTTTATTTTAAGATACTGAAGATTTTACCTGAAAGGATCTTCTACTCTGGAATTCTCTTAGCTTAGTAGAATTTGCAGGCAGCAATCACTAGTAACCTACTCAACAGTAGCCACTGTGCTTTGGTAGAGTGTCACCATCAGTGCTGAAGATGCTTTCATCTTGACTTGGTTCTTAGACTTAGAAGGAAAAGTCCTTGGGCTCCAATTCCAAGCCAAAGTCCTCATTAGCACTAAACACTTCCTGCTTCATGCTTTTTTTAAACTTTGCAAAGTTTCATTCCGGTAGAAAACCCAACAGTGAAGGATGGGTGAGAGAAGGGAAATAAATGGATGCATTTTATAATAAAACCAGTATATTTATTATGAACGACAATATTTTCCACCTCTTCAAATCAAAATGCTTCATCTTGAAAAAGCACAACTGGAACTGTTCACATGATGCCTTGCTGTCTGACCTCTTCAGAGAGAGAAGTCTGGCAATTTTTGCATTCTAAGAGTGTAATATAACAGCAGCTATTTATGTGGAATAAAAAGTATAGCAGCAAGAGTGACCTACAATCTTAATCTTAAGTGCATAGAATTGTAGAATGATTTGGGTTGGAAAGGGCCTTTAAGATCATCTGGTTCCAACCCTCCTGCTTGTCCATGGCCAGGGACATCTTTCAATAGAAGATGTTGAACTCAGGGTTCCATCCAACCTGTCCTTGAACATTTCCAGGGATGGAGCATCCACAGCTCCTCTGGGCAACCTCTTCTAGTGCCTCAGCACCCTCACAGTGAAGAATTTTTTTCCTAGTAGCTATTCTAAATCTCTTCACTTTCAGCTTAAAACCATTCCTCGTCATTCTGTCACTACAATCTCTGATAAAGAGTCCCTCCATATCTTTCCTGTAGACCTCTTTAGGAACTGGACGGTTGCTCTAAGCTCTCCCTGGAGCCTTCTCCAGGCTGAACAATCTCAACTATCTCAGTCTGTCTTAATAGCAGAGGTGTTCCAGGCCTCTGATCATCTTCATGGCCCTCATCTTGTTCTAACAGGTTCACGTCTTTCCTGTGCTGAGGGCCCCAGAGCTGATGCAGCACTGCAGGTGGGGTCTCACCAGAGCAGAGGGGCAGGATCCCCTCCCTGCCCTGCTGCCCACACTGCTTGTGGTGCAGCCCAGGGTAAAACTCGCTTTCTGGGCTGCAAGAGCACAGTGCTGGCTCATGTCCAGCCTCTCCTCCATCAATAGCCCCTAATATGAAATAGTAAAATCTTGCAAACATGCAATCATTAGATGGTTCCTCTTTCTGTTATGGTCAGGATAGTTTTTCTAGTCATATACACATACCCTTGCATAAAGACTTACATATGTACCAATAGCTCCATCTTACCCCACAAACAAGATATTTTAATAATGTATCTGCTATGGATAACCAGTACAGCATTTCTAAATTATGTCATCTATTCCATAAAATATCGCTTGTGGAGCTTCTTTTTGTGGTAGGCATGCCAGGAATTAGACTCGATGATCCCCATGGGTCCTTTCCAACCCAGCAACTTCTGTGATTCTGTGACATTTTTGTAGTTTAGCAAGTGGTAAGTTACAAATTAACTTTCAAATAATCTACCAATAATACATGTAGTGCAATTTTTCTCTGCATAATTTTCAGTTATGAAGAACTGAGTTTTATTACAAAAAGACTAATTAATTCTGTTCGAAATGTAAATTTAGATCTCAAGTTCAAACTGTGGAGTTAAAAGCTCAGAATTCATGAATTATGTTCAGCATGTTGTTAGCTAGATTTAAGAGGCTTTGCTGAGAGTTCTTTTTGGAAGAAAGCCATTAGCCTCCTTAAAAATTTAATTTATTACTTAATAAAGCAATTATATCTTCTTTTTTTCAGACCTACATTGGTGATATACTCTTGCTTGTTAACCCATTTAAAGAACTTCCTATTTATTCTACCATGGTAAGCATTCTCTTTTTAAAAGATGGTGGACATTTTTTCACAATTCATACAGTTCATTTGACTGGCCAAAGCCCTAAAATTAATTAACATATATGTCCATTTTATGTGGGGAGCATCTTAGTTTTAGTAATTTAGCAAAACTAAAAATTTCTTCCAAGATAAAGCTATTTTTGTTTTTTCTTATTGGTAAAGCAGCCATCCTGATAACACTTTGAATGAGCAAGAGCTCATTTGGTTGTTTAAACATAGTTCCTGATGCCCTTGGTGGATTCTGCTGCAGTCAAACTTACAGTAATAGATACATACTTCATACCATGATTGTTTGAGTTCACACCCCCTTGCCTAAAACATGATTCTGGAGTAACAACCCTGGATGGTGCACAAAGGCTCAAAGTGTCAGCCTGTGCTCCACACCAGGCCCTTCATCTGGGACTCAGTGCAGCACCAAGAGCAACGTGCTCAGCACGAGCTGGCACTGCCCTGGCTCAGGAGCAGGGAGGTGGGAGATGGCTTGTGCCAGGCACAGGCAGCATTTGGGCAAGGGGGATTGAGTCATGTGAAAACATCCAAGTGTTTTGATGTCTCCTTCATCTTCCCCCAGACATTTTAGAGAAACCGTGTTAGTATAACTGTTAATTTATCCTCCCCTCTTTTCTTCTCATTGATGCACTGAGATCACAGAGATCAGCCTCCCTGATAGGGAATGTTCAAATATGTCTATTTAACTTACAAGAATTATAAAGGGGTAAAAATTTGAAAAGCAAATTGTAATTTGTGGCTGTTTGCTGCATCATGTGGCTTTGTGTGTATCAGTAGTAAATCTGACAGAAAGAAATGCTGTGACGTTCATGGTAGAAGCATCAGATTCCAAGTTGGGAGTCTGAATTTATTTCTAGAAATGGGAATCATCCATCATCTCCAAGGTTTTAGATGATCGTATTTTTTCCTGTCACTGTGTATTTTATATTAGATACACGATTTTGTGCACCAAGAGAGAACTGTAAAGAGAAAGAGTCTATGTATTAAAATGTTTCCTGAATGTTTGCTGCATCTTTACTTCTCTGTGATAGATCTATTTAATTAAGTTTAACATGAGACACTTCTTGTCCTATAATTGTTTAAGTCACCTTGGACAATAATTACTTTTACTTCATCATTGTAATCTGCACACTCTTGTGCATTATGCAGGTATTTCCCAGATGATCAAGAAACCATAGCTGTAAAATCACTTTGTTTTTTAAATGCTCCAGTATACTGCAGCAGCTTAGCTGATACTGTATTAAAGTCTTTAAGTGTTAGATGGTCTATATATTAAAGTAATAAAAAGTGATGATGTCAATTCCTCACTAGATGCTGACATGCTCTATAATGTGGCTCATTAGTTAGCATTTTTGTTTCAGGTATGTAGTTTGTTAGCTGTCAAAAAGAAAAGGAGCATGATACTGTTTTTAAAACATGGATGAAGCAATGAAAATATTATCATATATATATCCTTTAGTACCAGCGACATTTTATGTTTCCATCTTTTTTTAAAAATACTGTTCATAACTTCTTGACAAACATAATTTTGCTATCGTGCATTGACCTCCCACATTTTGTTCCAATAGAACACTACTAAAATAAATGTTTTATGAGCAATTATTCACTCTGAGATGACATAAAGAGTCACACATTAATGGACACTGATGTACTTTGCTTCTTATGAAATTCAATGTAATTGCCTGATGATAATATTTTTGCGTTTTTACATGGAAGTACTCTGTACAACTACACTACACATTATAATAGCATTATACTAGTAGGAACATGCAAATATGACTTTGATGATATCATAGTGACTGTAGAAGTGCTTGAGCTGTGCTCATGCTGCTTTGTTACATTCCTGCAGAATTTAATTGTGCCTGATAAGGACAAATATGGTCTTGAAGTTTGTGTTAGAAAAAATGTAATCTTGCAACATTTTGCATTGAACATTCATGTGTAAAGGTTTTTCTTTATATTTAGTGACATTTTGAAATGATTTCTGGAGAATTGGTGTGGATTTAATCTTTTTTTGTCTGGTAGCCCTTAAAGCCTGACTGAGAATATATCATGGAGGATTCATTCAGCTACTGAATGTGTTGTAGATGCCCCAAGATTTAATAGTGTAATATCTAAATAAATAAGACAGGCATGGGACAGAAAGGGGTGAGAACATCAGGATACACTAAGAAAAAAAAAGTGTTTTTTCTAACAGATAATTGGATTTACTCAGGCTTTAAGGATAGTATATGTTGCCAGCTATGTGTAACAGGAGTTATTCTATATTGCAGAGAGAGTATTTGTGGGAGACTGCTCTGTCATGCAATAATTTAATTAGTTTATAACTTAGTCCTTTGAATTAATTTTAACTTTTCATGGGATATTCATATTTCATTTTGTAAATTTTCAAGTCAAGACATTGAAAAACTGTAAATGAAAGGTATTAAATGTAGCTTATTAGGTTTTGTTTTACTTAATGCACAAACCAGTACTCTTAAGTCCTCTAGCTATGTTTAATTTCGTATCTTAATTAGACCTTCTGTATTTAAAGCTCTGTTTTCTGTAATTATGATCTTCATAGCTGTTGTAAAGGTATCACTACTATACGTAGAGAGATTCTGTTCATAATGCCTAGAAAGCTTTACAAAAGACCCAAGATTAAGGGGGTGAATCATGGTAGTTTTGAAATGTATATATCATTTTCATTTTCTTCAATTTTTCAGGTCACCCAGCTTTATTTAAGTAACTCTGGAAAACTCTGTTCCTCCCTTCCCCCACATATATTTTCATGTGCTGAAAGAGCTTACCACATGCTATTCCAGGAGCAGCGTCCCCAGTGCTTTATCCTCAGGTGAAAATTTATCTTTCTATTAATTAATTTGTACCTTCTGCCTTTCAGCTCTTTCCCTTGGGCCTCAGCAGTTGAGATTTCCATTTTATTTTTTTCTCCAACTGATTTTTTTCTATGTACTGATCTCTGTATCATACGTTAGAGCAAAATAGAAATGAAAAAGGTTTAATTACATCTCAAGTTCATAAATTCTCTTGGGCAATTGCCACTCCATGTAGCTGCTTCTAATTAGGAACAAAAGTTAATGGTAAAGAATTCAAAACTGCTGTGTGTGTTTGCTAATATTACATGAATCAGGATTAGAAATAGAATCTATTGACAATAAAAATGATAAGTCCTTGACTAAATTATAAACCTCTGTGGTGAAGCACCTGTATTGGAATTTGCACTCTGCCTCACATGTTTGTGTGACTGTGAGTTTGTTCTTTATCTCTCCAAACTCAAAATGGACTTTAAAATTACTTTAACATTTAACCTTTATTCACAGTGTTGTTTCAATGATAACTTCAAGATGTGAGTAAATGCACAAGTAATCCATGCAAAGAGTTTCATCTAAATATGTTGGTTTTATAATGGTGAAATTTTTCATCCACCTGTAACTTTTTAATCCCCAACTCTATTAACCTTTCTTTTCTCAAACTCTCTGAAAGTTGTGAGTCTGGTGAATTTGATGTACTTAAAGAAATTTGTTGCTCAGTTATCATGTTTCTATCTTTTCACAGTTTACTTACTTTCATATCTTCTGAATCTTTAATCTTAATATCCTCCATGGGACTACAGAATTAATGAGATTGTAAAAGACCTTTGAGATCATCAAGTCCAACCTTTGACTGAACGTCATCTTGTCAACTAAACCACGGCACTGAGTGCTGTGTACATTTCTTGACTCCACAACCTCCCTGAGCAGCCCATTCCAATGTCTAGTCACCCTTCCTGAGAAGAAATTCCTCCTGACGTCCAACCTAAACCTCCCCTGGTGCAGGGGAGAAGATGCCAATCCCCACCTGGCTACAGCCTCCTTTCAGGCAGTTGCAGAGAGCAATCAGGCCTCCCCTGAGCTTCCTTTTCTCCAGGCTAAACACCCCCAGCTCCCCCAGCTGTTCTTCATAGGACTTGTGCTCCAAACCCTTCACCAGCTCTGTTGCCCTTCTCTGGATTCCCTCCAGTGCTTGAATGTACTTTCTTGTAGTGAGGAGACCAGAACTGGACACAGGACTTGAGGTGCAGCCAAATTTGTTACCGTTTTACAAGATTGTTTATTTTTCCCCTAGTCACTTCACATCTGATCTAAAGTTCACTTACTGAAATTGAGCATTTTACAATAGGAAAGCATTTGGACAAATCCCTGAAGAACTTACTATCAGTTATTCACAATTATTTTCAGTTTACAGCAAGCCATCTTCACTCATGTTTGCTTAACACCAAGAGTTGTCTTCTTATAAACTTCTAATGGAAGTTACAGAATAAAATAATGTTTTTAGTTATGCTCTTAAGTAGCCAGTAGGTGGACATTTCATAATTAGCTTCTTCCTGACTGCATTTTTCTCCTGCTTTTCAGGATATGAAAATACATTAAGCACTGACAAGATAAGTAAAGAGCTGTCTAGGGAGCCTAAATATAGGCTTGTTAAAAGCTAAGGTTCCTTAATCAAACCAAAGATTTATGGCATGCTGATGGCTGATTTTGTGAGTCAAAAAGTCATAATAAATACAGAAAGTGAAATAGTCTAACTTGTTAGCAGCCAGGAGTGTCAATATCCGATGATACTGTTGTGATAAAAATCATATTCTTATGCCAAATAATCTGGAATGGAGATAAATCCTTGTATTTTTCAGTGGAATGCATTGAAAGCTTTGGATGTCCTCAGTTTGGCATCATCAAAGGCATTCTGATCAAGTTAATATTTATTTTTTGAAAGTATAATTCTGTGTATCCTAAGCGCAATGGTTTGCTGCAGTACAGTTACAGATTTGTGTTAAAACATTATTTAGAAATACACTGTCCAATTTAGCTTAATTTTAGAAATATAATTTCTGACTAACATGTAGGATTGGTCAGTTACAGATAGCATTACTGATAATACAAAAAACATTCTTTTGTATTTAACAGTTTTGCTTGCATGTATTTTTTTCAAATCTGGAAACCTCTGGAAACTCTGGGAGCAAGACTCAGTGTCTCACATACTCTGAAAATGTAGAATAAATAAATTATTCTAACCCCCAGAAGTGTGCAAACTTGGTCATTCTTCTCTGGCTATATCTTACTATATATCTGGCTATATATTAGTGGGAATTTGGAGTAGCAGTGTTTAGGGTAGTACAATAAGAGACATGTTTCAGAAGTTCATGCAGAGCATCACACCAGTCTTCCTCTAAATCTAGTGGAAATCCTATATGAACACATTCTGTCCACTGTTTTCCATCATTTCTGATTATGGTTCAAGTACTGCTGGAGTAAGTTTTTTTGTTGAATATTCCTGCACTTCTGAGTGTGGTACCTTTGGTCAGAAAGTGCAAAAAATAAAACCTCATTTTTTATATAATCTGAAACAACAAGTATATTCCTCCTTACATGTTTTGTATTTTGTCATATTTTCCCTAAACAGATGATATATAGCATTTCTTTATACTGGGATTGTTGCTTACCAATAATGATCCAGTGTTGTGAAATCATAAAGGTATAAACAAACCTATTATGCAGAAGCTGGGGGTAAGCAAGTACTCGTGTTCTTTGCTTCACATGACTTTGTATTTTCACACTTTTAATTGGTCTTTTTCCTAACAAACTTCGATTTTTTTTTTTATTTCAAAACAGACTTTTTAAATTATTCATAATATTTGAAGATAGAAAGATTTAAGCTGTAATTAAGGTTGTATTAACAAAATATTTATAAATAGTAGGAAATAGGCCCTCCATCAGGTAGTTATAAAGAAAAGCTGGAAAGCCAAAGGAGGACTAAAGTGAGAAAACTTCATGGAACTTGCCTAAAACCTATGTGAACATAGGATTTCAAATTTTCTGTCCATTTTCCTTTCCTTTGGAATACACTGCTTCCAATTTAACCTTTTATATCAGTGAAATAAGCCTTCTTTGTCTGTTCCATAATGCTTTCAAAGGAAGTTTTAGTGCAGAAGAATGCTTCTCTGCTTTGATGTTAACCTAACCTACACCTTGATAGGGCAGTCCAAACAAGTCATAAGAAACCAAAATTCATGTTGTAAATCACATTTTGAAAAATATAGTGATGGGACACTCATTTAAAAGAGAAAATTGGAATTGTTCTCTAAGCAGCCTTAAATTGCTAGAGCAAAAATATTGCAGACAATGGTGACATTGCAAAAAATTTTACTCAACCTAAAATGAAATGGAGTAAACAAAATCTTGTACAAGGTACCAAATTACTTTTTCATTGTTAAATTGCTTCAAATGTTCCAAACTAAGGGTATCAGCAATTAAAACTTTTCCTAACATAGCATTTCTTTCTCAGCAGTTCAATCTGTATTTCACTAGAAGTGAATATAATCCATTGAAATGTACAGACCAACTAAGTTGCATTGTGTCTCTCTTTCAGCAACTACATTCTAGTGAGTTTTGAAGCCCTGAACAGTAATCTAGCAGCCACTTTGATCAACAAATTCCTGTGGCAGGACTGTAAAATTAACAGTTGAACCAAGCATGTCAAATCTTTGTAGCTGTTTCCCTGCAATGTTCAGAGAACTTGAATCTTGGCAAGAAATATTCAAGAATGGACAGAAACATCCACTTTGTACTTGTTTGCATGGTCCTGTATTACCTGGGCCACATTTGTCTTGCAGTGGAAATCATAGTTTTATGTTAAAAGTGAAGTAAATTAATGCTTAAGTGGGGAAACTCATGGTGAGCACTCCAGTTCCTTTGTTTAAGAAGGCATTTTTTTATTTTAATTTTATGTTTCGTGCCTGCTTTGTATTTCTTGAAAGCAATCAAAGGCATGTCAGCTGTTATTTTAGCATCCCTTCTCCCCACCCTCAATTTCTCCACTTGTGAGAAAAGTCTTTGATTCCTGGAAAAACTTTCCTCCGAAGAGGCTCTTTTTGGCAGATGAGGTTGGGTCTGAACAAACAAAATAATAACATGCTACAACAGTTCGTTAAATATCAAGTCTTGTATAGCTCTCAGAATGATACAAATATTTATCTGCTGGATATAAAGGGTAGTACACTTTGGACAAGCTGTGAGCTCTTACAAATTATGAATTATGTCAGATCTGATTATCAAACATAAATGCGCACTTTAGTTCAGTAGCATAATCTGTAACTGTGAGTGACTGTACTAAACATCAGAGATGTTTTAATTTCAGAGAAGTTCCTTAACAGCTGAAATAACCAAAGAGCCACTGTTGCTAATCTTGTTGGTAACCTGTGGTACAGTGATAGCATGTTGCAGCTGTGATTCTGGATTAAATATGTTGTGGAGGGACAAAACTATTTCATCATCATGACACACAGTTGCCAGTGAACTGATCAGTGTGAGTGGGCAGTGAGAGGGAACTATGATAGATTTATATTTGTCTATAGGCTGACTGACTTTCTGGATAATACAGGTATAAGGTCTGTAGTTTGCAAGATTGTGAAATGTGTGTAAGGAAGGAATATCACAGGACTAATATCGTGTTTCAGTTTTTCTCTATTCCTGTTAGTGACAGGACCCACAGCTGAATTTCATCAGACACATCAATGTTTAATCAGATTGTAAACCATTGCAGTCTTGGACCATAAACCTCCTACTGATGCCAAAAGGAGTTTGAAGTTCAGTGTTAGCCTCCACCTTGATATAGAAACATGGACAACATAGATAAAAACAGTTTTGCACATCACCTATAGTAATGACCTGATCTGTCTTGTCTCATTAAGACTGAAGTTTACCAGGAAAACAGTCCGATACTCACCAAAGTTGCATGTATGTCCCAAGAGAGTTGAATGAGATTAAATGGTGCATTGATATCCAAGTATGATTTTTTTTACCTTCCCTGCTTTGTTTCTTCCTTTTTAATTGATTTCTCCTTTGAAATTATATTTGAATAGATAAAGCAATGGTCAGACAGATACTGTATTTTATTGCCTTCTCATTTTCAGAAACTAAAATACACAGGTAATAGATTGACCAGCCATCACGTCCATTACATTTGTGAAAAATCTAACTGGCTGTTGTAGAAATAGCCCTTTAAATCTGATCAAGTGAATAAATGAAGGAGCATTAGATTAGGTTTTATTTGGTTGTCTGTAAAGAAAATGTCTTATAATTCAAGTAAGAAATCCGTACATTAATTTCTTAATCAGGCTTCACTAAACTTCATCCTTTCCATCTCTTCTTTCCTTTTCCTTCCTTCTCCATGCTTTGAGTGCACCATTGATTTTACTTCCTTCCTCCATCCCACCACTTTTCTATTGTTACTTTCTACCTTCATCGTTCTATTGCCTTTTACCTTATTTACTTTGGTCACTTTGCCTCTCAGAAATTCTCATTCTTTTGAATATTTATTCCACATCACAAATAAGAAATCACAGTGACCTAGATAGAATCACAAAAGTCGGAGTGTATTGCAGAAACTGGACAGGTTGTAAAATCAGTCAGCTTTTTCTTTCCCTTCTTGTTCCTTTTGTATTTTCTTTCCATTTTTTCCTGTTGTATTCTTGACTTTCCATTTCTTCTGATTCCCCATCATTACCACAGCAGTAATTTCCCCATCTGCAAAGAGAACCAGTCAGCATTAGTGTGCTCCTTTGGCGGACTAAAGATAAAGGAAAACATAAAATATGTGCTATAAATACCTTCAAAAAAGCTTGAAAGCATTAGATTTGATTGGCTTGACTTGTGGTGTAAGACAATATATCTTGACAGCTCTGTCAGCCTTCATATACATAGACAGTCAGTCAGTCTGTTTCCTATGTTCTGTTCTTTTTTTGTCATCCATAAACCTTCTGTTATTTGAAATGAAAGTTTGATGGAGGTACCTTAAATCCATTCAAACAAAGCTAGCAGAGAATATAAATAACACTTCAATTGTGAAACTAACAATGATTCCTCCCTCTCTTCCTTGCCTGTCATCTTGCAGTGGAGAAAGTGGTTCTGGGAAGACTGAAGCCTGCAAACAGATAGTGAGACACCTCACTTGCAGAGCCAGCTGCAGCGGAAATACCTTTGATACAAAGATAAAACATGTAAGTAGCATTCTGATCACTGAGTGGTATGAAGCCAAACCTTGGCCTCTTTGATAGGCAGAGATATTTGAACTGTAAGGAAGAAGGAGTCTGCTCTGTAGAAATTCATAAACGGCCTGTTTTCACCTTTGAAGTCAAAGGAAGTTTTCTTCCCTGAATGGGAATGGGATTAAGCACACATGGTTGTGATAAGAGGAATCTCCAAAATGGAAGCAGTTTTGTTTCTATGCTTTGTTGTCTTTGAAAATCAGTGTTGGAGTGAATAGGAAACATTTCTGTGATAAGGAACTGTTTCTTTAACATTAAATTAATTGCCTTCAGTAAATAAACAAACTTGCCTGTATGGTGCAGTGATGTGCCACTGGACAGTATAAGAAGTGTTGAGACATCTGAATTAATACTATGCAAGACAGAAACTATAAACTTGCAGGAAAACTGCAAGGATTGAGCCAAGTTGCATGGCTCAATATTTGTGTATTAAATATATTTAAGAAATAGGTAAGAGTTCTGAATATTTGTTCAGCCATATTTGATTTCCAAAATATGTATTTCCATATACCTGTATTTAATCCCCTATAAAGGTTCATACTGACATTTTAAATTATGCTGAACCCTGGATTGCCAATTCAAATCTACTTTTCCTGATGAAACTTCTCATCTGAGATCTCAGCTCAGAGACAGCTATCAGTGGGTCTTAATGGAGGTGGAAGAGAATTATCACACATTTTAGTTATAGAAAGATCCTTTAAAACTAGCTTAGATGGGCTATCTGACTTTAGATAGTAAAGGTAAATGTATCCAGATCTCATCCTTAGTGAATAGAGTAGAGATTCTAATTCAGTTGCCTTTTAAGGTGCTTTAACAAACAGCGTTGTCTGCATTCATTCCTGCTGCACTTCTGCATAGCACCATTAAATTAATAAAGCTGCACAGGTTAAAGCAAGTGCTGAGTTAGTCTAAAAAGCAAATACATCCTAAACAACACTACTGGAGTGGAACTGGAACCTATACTAGGCGGACTAGTTTCCTGCTGCCACCTACTGTACAGACAGCTGGTTTAATTAATAATTGTGAATGGTTTGCATTTTAGAGCTTCTGTGCCACTCCACAGACCCCTTCCCTCCCCAGCTAGGTCATCCACCTTCATGAAAAGAGTGATGTCAGAACAGCAGTGTATATGGACCACTTTGCAATCAACTTCTAAGGATGCATAGAGGAAAGTCCTGAAGGAAATCTGTCAGGCTGTAAGGAACTAATCATACACAGAAAAGCTAAATACAATGGCTGTGACTATATGTAACATGGAAATGCGTTAGTGAGACATGCCATAAAAATTTCTGAATCTGTTTTTTCCTCAGTTTTTTATTAGTATAATCCTGAAGTAATTCTATTTGAAATCAATAATTTATGCCATTTCTGACATTATATAAAACTTGTAAATTCCTTTGTTGGGTTATTAGTATTGACTGACTAGCTTCATAAGCTGTCTTCAAAGATTCTAATATTTTTACTAAGTGTGCCAACTCCAGGAATATGCCTCCAGTCACTCATATCCAAACTACTGCTAGGGACACAGCTCACATGTGAACGACTGTCTTCCCCTTTCACTTACAACCTCCACTATTCTGACATTGCTTTTTATGAATATATTTCTTTTCACCTGTCTTACTTTAATTTCTATTTTTTGAAAAAACTGCCTAGGATTTTTTAAAATTCCAAGATGAAAAATGGTCTCTTTTTTCCCCCCATTTATTAATCGCAAGCCAACCTCACTGATGTTTCTTGAACATCAGTTTCTTTTCCTGTTTATTTCCTCTTTTATCGATTCTTTACTACTGTTTTGCAGGTAAACTGTATCTTGGAGGCCTTTGGACATGCTAAGACACCTTTGAATGATTTTTCCAGCCGTTTCATTAAGTATTTTGAACTACAGTTTTGTGAGAGAAAAAAAACATTAATTGCAGGTAAGTATCATTTAATCTGTTAATTTTGGTATCACGTTCAGAGTGTTAGATCAGAGATCCCAGTGTGCTGTACACAGAATTGGACAGCAAGAGCTTCAAGGTTTGTGAAAGAGGCGTTAGGGAGTGTCAGGGGAACAGATTACATTGCGTGTGAATGGATCACTTGTCAGGAGTAAGCAGTGCCCTGTTCTGAGCCACCACAAGGTGGCAGGGAAAGATAAGAAACAAATTGACACCACTGATCCCTCGTATTTCCCAGGAAATCACGTTTCACTTTATTTCACAGATCAAAAACTGAGAGAGCTGTGTAGTGCAACACTGTGCAGTAAGAGTACAAAATGGATTATGTTGTTAAGTTGTGCATTTGTACCTAATATTGTATTGGGTATTTTAAGTATCTCCTCAATTAGTGAGTGATATAATCTGTTTACTAAAAAAACAAAACTAAACAAGTATATTCTGTAATGCTGAAATTGAAAGTAATTTATTACAGCTTAGAGCTTTCTTTAGAACAACTAGGAATCATATTGATGATTATTCTTGTTAGAGGCAAGGTAGTGTAGAAGTTGTTCTGCTTTCAGAGCAAGTGTGAGTCTTCTAATCCTTAGTAAGCGATCATTAGCTAAAACAAAAAATAAATACAAGAAAACCGAGCAAACTTTCAGTTTGATTCTGAAAACTCTGCTCTTCAAAAGCGATCAGAGAGAGCTTTCATTTCTCATCCACATGGGTCATCATAAAGCTACTCACTGTCAAAGCAAGGTATGTCTGCAGAAATAGCTACACCAACAATTTCCTACTTGCACTGCTCCTGGATGGAGAAGCTGTCTGGAAAGACACACTTTTGTTCCAAGTAAATTAGATTCAGTTAGATAAACATTTCCAAATCTATTCCTTTTTTTAATAATTTTAAATGTGTTTATGCTTTCTGAAGGATTTCCTAAAGAAATTCTTTGGAAGTATTTCATAGTGGGGACTACATTTTTTTGAGACAGTTTAGTATACTCTAGAAAAGATGATAGTTTCTTCATGGAAAATGTCAGTGCATGGGAAATTACTAAAACTTTTTTTTTGGTTTGTTTTATAATGAATTTAGGATAGTTGCAAAGGAAATTCGAAGCTAAAAATGTGTGATTTTGTTTTTCGTTTATAAGCTTTTGTGGGAGGAATGCAAAATGAAATATACATTAGTGTAGACTGAAGAGCATCTCAGTTGAGTTTGTAAAAATAAACCTTAATCCCTAAAGCTAAAATTTTATAGATCCTTTGTATTGTACATACTTAATTTGAGTATATAATGTTTCCAGGTGCATGGGTTTATGAACAGCTTTACCCAGAACTGCCAGTTTAATTCATAGCTACTGCCTGTGACAGGATCAGTTAACCAGCTTCTTGTATCAGTTTTCTGGTACACTAATTCTATGTTTTTATGATTCTCAAGCCATAGGCATTAAATGAGAAAATTAAAGGGTAGTCGGTTCATTAACAAATATAAACAAATTACTTATCTACCCTACTATTCCCCAATTAATTAGGAATTGTATCAATTATTCTTATGAAATCTAAGGTAGCCAGAAGTTACATAATTTACTGCCAAAAGAGACAAGCCTTACTACAGCAGTAGAAATGTGTTTTGTATTTCTGAAATTTGCAATTGTTCCTGCTGTTTGATTTGCATAGTAGAGGTTGCCTTTTCTCGGCCACTGCTAAGCATCCCTTCTGAGTGAAATTGTCCCAGGTTCAAACCACCATAAATGAGAAAACAATCAGGCATGTTGTCTTTGGCACATATAAATTCCCCCCAAAGATTCTCTGTATTTATTTGCAAGATCATTTGCAGCAGTATTTTATGGCTTGCACTGTTTAAACAGAAATGAAAAATTTAAATATGCAGAGCACTTGATTTTGCTGAGTCATGATTTCCTAACTCGTTGACACTAACTAACATGCCTGATTTGTAAACAAAAGTCCAAGTGACAGTAGACTGCCTCCATCAAAGGGTTTGGGTATTTTAAACTCCTCCACAGACAAATCTTAGGGGTGGTGATCTGTAACAATTTGCTAAGGAAGGGACATTTTATTTTTACTTTTATTATAGCGGGCAAGCTCAAGGTGGCACTCCTAGGATTTTGAGTGGGCACCAGTGAAATTTGTGACAGCTTCTTGTTCATGCTGAAGTTCTTTTCGACCCTGGAAACGCTCTGACTTTTGTCACAAGTTTATTATTCTAGCAGAAAGTACAATATACCTAAATAACTGAAATGTTCCCCATATTTTTCATCGTTCCTTAGCATAAACTGTGTCTTTGCCACAATGTTTTGAAAACAAGGATGGAGTGTTTGAGTGTGGCTCTACTCAAAGCCAGTACAAATACCTGAAGAGGTTTTATGTAGTAAAAAGTTTTATATGACAACAAACACTTAGACTAAAGTACAGGCCAGTTATTTCATTAAGTTTCTAAATAAATTCATAACTCAAAGATTGATCTTCTGGCAAAAAAAAAAATATTGTTCCTAGAGAATTACTAACTCCCACAGCATAGTAGTAACAGACTGATTTCTTTTTTCCCCAGAATGGTCCTTCAGGTATGTTAATATAATTCCTAGATGAAAATTAATGCCTCTATAAATTTCCTCAAATCACTAAAAAAAAAAAGCTTACGAAGAGAAAAAGTCTGAAAAACTTATTCTCCAGATTTTCTGCCTTGCTTTTCAGGCATTGGTTTTCTCAGTCTTCACTTTTTGAAAAGCAGGGACTGGTTTGTTTTTTTTTTTTTTAAAGTTGCATTGGAATGGACTGACAAATGTTTTCTTGTCTTTAGCGATAGCTATGTTTAGGACAGCATGGTTTTTGAGATGGAGAAATGTAGTTTCTAAGAATGTATAGCTGAAAGACAGATTTCACTGGTCACACTTTTAATACAGAATCTGCTTGCTGACTGTGTAGCTGCCGAGTCTACTGAGCTGCTGAGATCGAGTGAGCTCCTTAAAGGAAGTACAAATTTGTTTGTGCCTGTAAGCACAATTATCATTGCACAAAAATGACAAACTTTGCTTCGGAATGTTATTATTTTCTCCCTTTTATTTCAAACACAGATTAACAAATGTATTTCACTTTGTAGAAAAGCATACTACCATGATAATTTTCTTCATGACTCTAGCACCATTAAGATGATGCTGTGTTTGATTCTTGCTGATTGGAAGTTCGGCTTTTCTTAACAGCTCTTCCCACTGCTGGAGATGCTAGTTGAGACGAAATGTAGCCTTATTAAAGTGCAGGTGACTCGAAGTACTTGGAAAGGGCTGAATTAATTTGTGTCACCTGAATAAGTGATGTTGCCCATCATTAAAGTTAAAAGATAGATGACCTTTGGTAACATTTTTCCTGCTTGTATTAATCAATGAATGTTAAAAACACCTGAAGTGGTAGTCATAAAAGCCTTAGTGGAGAATATTGCTCACAAAAATGTGATTAAAGATTTGCAGTGAACTCTTTTCAAATTAATTGATGGTTGTATTAGTTTTACTGAGAATCAGTTACAAGCACAATAAAAGATGGAAATCATCCTTCAAGTTCATCTATTCTGTTTTACCCTGTAGGAATGGCAACCAGGTAATGATTGATTCTGATAAAAGTATGTGTCTGGGTCAGTCCTGCCATGATTGCATTGCTTCAATTTATAATGTGTTGCAAAGTTACTGGAGCCAGAAACATACATGATTTCCCAAGGTGCCTTTCTACTTCCAGTACAGGTTTGGGTTTTTTAGTTTTTTCTGTACTGTAGCAGCAGAGGATTAGATGGATTATACACAATTTCTCACAAGATCGATTCCATAATAGCAGTTCACTACTACATTTTGTAGGATGATTAAATGGGCCAGATCATGTTTCCTTGCTTCAGCAAGTCAGACGTCCAACAGTCTCAGTCCTACTGTCTCTTAGCCAGAATGCCAGGCATGGTTTTGGTTGCCAGCACGTGTCAGGCCATGTCTGTGCTGTTACATAAAGAAAGCATAGAGGATGTCACTGGCTAAGGTACCACTGACCTTCTGTACTCCTTAACTGGGATGTGTCCAGGATGGTTTGGCCTGTGCAGAGTAGTTATTTGAGAGACCCTGTATTTAGTTTAAGGACAGAATTTAGCTGAGGCCTTTCTCAAAACAATCTGTTCAAGATTCACCCATTTTATTTCCCTCCAGTCTACACTGTCTTTCAGCCGTATTCTCAAAGGCTGTGTTCTCTCATACACACAGTTTCAACTAACCTCAGGTTTGCTGTGTTTATTTCAACACAGGTATAGACAGAAACTTAAAGAACTTCAAAAGATGGGAAGATAGATGGAATTTAAAACAAAATGACCAGACAAATACAGATGATACAGCAATAACCAACCTAGCAGTGAATGAGCTGTTGTGAATGAACAGTAGCAACTGTATGGTGACAGGAGCATGGCATTCTGCCTGCTGGCCTAGTCATTAGGCTAGTGCAACTACTGTGCCTCTGACACACTCATTCACCAGACTGTTCCACTTTGCATTGGGCAACACCTGTGAGTCCAAACCTGGTTCTGCAAATAATGCTTTAATCCCAACCAGCTTAAAAAGAAGTTAAAAAAGGAGAAAAATTCAAAAATTACACAAGTGACATGCATTTAGAGGACACTTATTGTGCTACAGGATGCATGCACCAATATTTACAATCACTATTATGTTCAAGAGCTACTTCCAGTTCATAAAGAAAGGAGTCCTGGATGAGTTGGTTGAAAGCCAGACCATCAGGAAGCTATAGTTTAATATTCTCATCTGCTTACAGGGTTTCAAAAATGTAGCTCCTCCACTGCAGAGAAGTGCACCTTATGCTCTAAACTCAACAGTCATTTCCAGGGTGAGGATGCTCGCCAAGACTCTGTGAAAGCTCTGCCATGCGCAGATATTGAAAAGCCTAAAACAGCAGCAAAATGGACACTGTCCATGTGGTGGAGGTGCTGAGCTGTGTGTGAAGAGATGTGCTTCTGGTCTTTGCACCCCAGTTAGTATTTAAGTAAGAATGAGATAAAGTATGCAAGCAGCTGGGTAAGTCAGAACTGGGATCAGGTTCCCAATGACCAATGCTACAGTTGGACATTCCCTTGATCTCTTAGTCTCTTGCATCTGGAACCACATGGTGGTGTACTCCCTGGGGGAGAGCTCAAGAGAAGCCTGCCCAAAACGGTGAATATCTCTCTGTTTCTTCACAGGTATCTCAAAAATGCCTGTTATCTTGTGAACAGCTGAATGGATCTGAGGGCTCAATATGTCCTTTGCTTCTGTGCTTTTCCTCTGTCAGAATCTTAGTGGGCCTGAGGTTATGTATGATCCTGTAAGCTGCATTTCTGTAGGCAAATCTCAGCCAGAGTCATCCTCCTTCACCTTCTTCCCAGACTGCTGATTCACAAGGCTTCTCATTTATTTAGGTCATCATAGCCCTCCTGAGATGCCCATTTTTCCCCAGGCTCAGGTCAGTGAGCTTGTTGATAACCAGTTCTGCAGAGGATTTGTCTCTTTGTAGCCATCTAGAAGCTAGGTGGTTAATCTAAACTATTAACCTCTGCATTCTTGATTGCCAACAGAGAAAGAAGAAATTCTTCCAAGCGTGTTTTTTTTTCAAGAGATCTTTAATTTCTCTTCCATTTTCTCTTTCTGTTAAGAAGAAGGATAGAATAGATGCCAGGGCTCAGATGGCTACACTTTGGTAACATAACTAATAGCTTGTCTCTTGCAAACTCTTGCCAAATACAGCAACTGGTACAAATCAACATCAGTATCTTTAAAACTGAGCAGTTTTAATGGTAATATCAAACAGTAAGTAACTAAGCTAATATGTTTGTTCCACCAATTTTAATGGAATTAGGGTTTTACATGTGTTTTTTATAGAAAACCATGGGGGTATGAATGGTAATACTGTATTTTAAATGCTCCCCTCAGATCATTTTATAAGAACCATTGTTTATTCTTAACTGTTGCAGTGGTGAATGGTTTAAGATATTTAAGTTTAGAACAATCAATATAATGATGAATTTATGTTTGTTTCTTAATCAGCTAGGATTTATACATATATGTTGGAGAAGTCTCGTGTCATTATCCAGCCTCTCAACCAGAGTAACTTTCATGTTTTTTACTTGATGATGGATGGGTTGTCTGCTGAAGAAAAATACACCTTGTACCTCAGTAATTTGTCTGCACACAGGTAGGAAAACAACTTTATATTTAGTATTAATAGTTTTCTTGTATTAATGCCTCTCTGCTGTTGAGGTCCTTCTTCCAGTAGTTAAAATTTTTCTAATTTTTCAATGAGTTCTGACATTATTAATTATGGAATATCTGCTCATGAGGATTTAGTTCTGAAGTCTGTATATACTCTCTCAACTAGATCAGAGATTTATATACATTAGTATTGTTGCCTTAAAGGAGAAAAACAAACTTATTAGCTATTTTTCCACCTTCTGTGGACTAGAGTAGGTCTGTTGGTTTTGGTTTTTTCCCTGGTGAAAATTTGTTTCTTGAGGTTAGGGTTTTATTTATTTTTAATTTTCTTATGCAACACGTTGATTTTGATGAAATGTCACTAAATGTAACTGGTATCTCCATTTTCATTTTGATATCTACTTTACATCAAATTAGTAAGTAAAACAGAAACAAAAGTTTTGACTGCTTTGAACCCAAGAATAGGATTCAACAGCCAGCACTTAAAATTATATCTTTCTGTGTGACTCCACATGAGCTGGTTGTCTTGGCTCCCATTTGCGATCAAAGGAGATTGAGTCCCTACTGAGCTGTACGTAGAATTACAAATAGATGTGTGCTTTGGGTGAACTGAACCACATTTGTGTCTTCATAAACTGTGCTGACATCACCTTTAATAGTAAGAGCTTAAGTACAAAGACATGAATATAGGCACCCAAATGTAGCGAATCTGGGCTTAATATACTCCAAATGTTTATTATAGGAGGAGGTTTTAAGGTTTTTTCAGGAAGTTTTGGGAGTATCTCAGAATTTGTTAATTCAGGTTATTTTAGAATGAAAAAATTTTCCTCACATAGATAATTTGCCCTTTACTCTTCACTATTTCCCAAGTGTCACTGAAATGAGAGAAGCCTATTTAGTATTAATGATTTTCTCTTAAACTGATTACCTTTAAAATGAGTATAGTGAGTAACTGTAAAAAGACCAACAATAATTAAAATTATGTAAGAAGAATGTTTTCAGATTTCCACATCTAAGCCTTTTTCCCACAGATTCTTTTTCTCAACTTTTTCATTTTCCACTCTGGCTAGTTACTTGAATAAAATAGCAGTTCTAGATTTAGGACCTGTAAATAGAAAGACATCACATTAATCTTTGTAGAGAAAAGCTTTGTTGATTATGATTTTTTTCTTAGTCAGAAGTTTTCAGAATACCATTGTTTGGTGATGTTTTAAGCTGCTACCATTTCTGTATTATACAGAATAGCATACAGCACTAGCTCTGAAGAAACCTCAGGCTAAGTTCCTTTGCTAAAAATGATTCACTTTGAAGCAGGGAGAAGAAGAGTTAAATTCTATATTTTAAATTGTTTGAGGACCTTGAAGACCGAAATTATTCTAAGCTCCTGATGATTACTTTATTCCTCTTTTTGCATAAGTTGTTTGGAAGCACTCAGTTTCTTCAGAAAATGAAACAGTTTGAAGTCCCCTTGCAAGAAGCTCAGAGAGGAAAGAACATAGCATAAACCTGAATAATTAGATTCATATGAATAAAGATTTATCTGATAAGATATCTGATAATCATCCAAAAAGAACAAAATAGTATTTCTAAATAGATGTCTGAACATTGCAGTACCAAAGCTTGAGAAGTAATTTATAGCTGTATATTTGCATAAACCTGCTTTTATCAATAAAGCTTTGCTTTTCCAAAGTAGAGTTGATTGTATCTTGCATTATTGAGAGTGTTTGGGCCAAATTTTTCTTACCTAAACTCCCGAGTGCAGTACTTCAGTGAGCTAGATCTTTCTCAGCTGATAAAGTTAAATTAGGGATGAATTTCTACTGCATCAAATTCACTCATGAATCAGGAAGGCAGGATCTGGCCTCTTTTATAAGCTCATTATTTCTGGCTTAGTCAAATTTTGATGAGATCATATCATTTTGATAACATGCATAAGTGAATTTTTCATGTTTTCTTTAAGCAAGTGTAATCTTGACTCGAATAGTGAAATTGAATAGATAACAGGCCTTTTGAAACCTTTGGCAGGTTGTTTCTACTCAGATATTTTTTTGATAATTTTTCTGTTCCTCTTCACATTGTTTAATATTGCACTGTTATGTAGAAGGTTCAACAATCTTCGTAAATAATGGCTAAGATCACAAAGTACCCCGATTATAACATTGTTTTCTTAAGCCATGGCAATATAAGAAATGAGACATTGTATTGGTTTTTTTATTCTTATTTTAGATAAAAGTACCTCAAAGATTTAAAGTAATTTTGTCAATATGATGCTGTAAAAGATGAGATGTAGATTGTGCTTAATGTACTATATAATCCTGGACTGAGAGTTAATGTAAATTGCTTAAAGGGGAAATTCCTCCCTTTTGGAATCACTAAGAATTTCTGTAAGGCTGGGGTGCGTCCCATCGTGTAGGGGGAGTTATTTGGTTGTAAATCTCTGCTGTTTGGGATGAGCTTGAGCTCAGAAATTGAAATGTGTGTTCTTGCAAGCGTTACAATTGCTAAGGCAATTTGTGAGGACAAATAGCTGGACACTTTCTATTGAGCCTACATACAACTAGGATCCTAAAGCAGCAAGAATTTAATCTACGTAGGGAAGGATCTGAATGAATACATCTCCCATCGTATCTGCATGTAGATCATGATGGATAAAGACAGAAGTAATTGCTGAAAGGTAAGATCATTTTTCAAGACTGAGCAAGGGAAGCATGTCAGAAATGAAGAGAGAGTCTTGAAAGGGCAAGTCGAAGCTTTTTGATTGACAACTACTCCCATGTGTTCATTATATTCAGGAACTGATTTTTATCAGCCGATTGTCAATTGAAAATTCCAAAATTTCTCTTAATTTACTATGTTTCAAATAACTCTAGGACTTCTTTATCATGATGATGATAATTATGCATAATACAGAGACATTTGCAATTTGAACTTATATTCTCAATTTGCTCTTGATTTGCTCTGGATTACTTTATTTTTTTCCTGGGTGCAGATACAGTCCATACCTGTAAGCAGTACTTCTGTGGTCTGTGAAGTTTAGCCTCGCAAAAAAAGCATGTATTAACTTTTCTAGCACTTTTAATTTAGCCTCATAGTTACAGTAGGTGCTGCCTTAGTGATGAATCCTGCAACCAAGGTGAAACAGAGCACAGTAATAGAAATGTCCGTGTTGGTAGATTGGTTTGTAAATGGTCTTCAACTCTGGTGAAGAAAGTATATGAGAGAAAAGGAATGATCATAATGATAGGAAAGAAAATATATGGGCAAAATCTTACAGAAAGTAAGTAGGAAGTCCTGCTTTTGTTGCTTTGGGCCAATTGCTTCATATTAGCATTTCTATTTCAAAGCTATGGCATATAGAACAATGTAGGAATGTCTTTGTGTAATATATATATGTAAGATACTCAAATATACTGTTATTAAAAATCATGTCCTTACATTTGTATATTTATATTTAAAAATACAGCTTAAGGCCACTTAACTCTAGAAAATTATTTCAGAAGAGATGGTGGGTTTGAGAGCTGTTCAACTTGATGTCACTGTTTTCAGTTTAAACGAGATTGCTACTTTTCCTAATTCATTGTACTGTAAAAACTTCAAGCTGGGGAAAATGTTAATATTCACATTCATGCAAGCTGAACTGTGGTCAGGGCATGTTTTTTTTGTATTTGCATTATCAAACTGCTGTTCCCAGATGTGTAAAACTTTCCATTCTCCCACAGAACAATGGTGTGCACTGCACTGTGTGTTCTCTCTGTCTGTGATGCTTCTCACAGCCCTTAAAAAGAAGTGAAACTTCTGCACCAACAGATGTAGATCAGTTCATGGAACTGATATATCTTTTACAGCTTTTCAGTGCAGGTGCCCTCTTCCCTGTCAGTAAGAACACTTGAATTTAGTATATAAAGGAGTAATTTTACTAAAGTGATTGACTTTTTTATTAAAGTCTAAAGTGATCTTAACCCCGATCACCGAGGAAATAATTTCCCATTCTAAATTATAAGGTTGGTCTTCAAAAAAAAGGCTTAAAAATTAGCGTGGTAAAGTGAATGAAGTAGACAAGATCCCAGTAAACAGAGTCTTATGTATAATTTTTTGTGTGTTTCCAGTCATCATCTTTTCTAACAAGCACTAATACAATGTGTTAAAAATAATGATTATTCTAGTAACATCCATATTGATACCCACTCTTTCTTTCCCTTACATATAAAAGATCAAGACATGAATTTTCAAGACTGTGAGTAGCCAGTTACCACAAATTTCCCCATTTCAATACTCTCAGGTGACAGCCTCTCTATTTTCTAGTTGTTATAGATACAAAGCCATGAAGACACTGTACTTTTCCATACTTCTTCTCTTCCTTTTCTTTCCTTGTATCTTTGGATGCTTTGTTTCCCCCAACCTTTTGATTAGTTTTTCATTTAAAATGCAGCTGAAAGAAATTATAATCTTGAAAGTACCAGTTTTCCATACCTGTGCCATTTGTCTACAAACCTTTTTGTCGTACTCTAACAGGAAATCTGTGGAAAAAAAGTTGTGTGGGTTAGTTGTTTGGTTTTTTTGCTCTGTTGTTTGTTTGGGGTTGTTTGGTTTTATTTTTGTTTGCTTGTTTAAGGTTTTTTGTTTGTTTTGTTGGGGTTTTTTTTGTTTATGTGTTTTTTGGTTTTTTTTTTTCATTTTCCCCACATAATTAGAAAAATAGGCATTTCAATGATGTTCCAGTCCTCTGATGTTTCCATGCTCTTTGCTTGTATTCAAGCTGAATAGATAATTTTTTCTTGTGGATACTGATTTTGTTTTAAACTTTCAGTTTGTCCAAAAGCTCAGTTCACAGAGGTGATTACACAGAACCATTTTGATCCCTTTGCTTCACAATCTGCCTGATGCTGATATCTGTGTATGATGACTAGAGGAAAATCCAAGCAAGTGTTAGACTTAAGATACAAGATTAGTTGGATTTAAATGTTGTGAATGAAACAGCTAGATCTGTAAGAGTTACATCAGATTTTCCCATCCTGCTGGAATGATAATTTCTGTGTGAAGTGCCAAGTTATATCACTTTATCAAACTGCCGTTAGGCTTCGTGTGATGAAAGTCACCATAAGTTAGTTGTACCAAAATTCTGAGTCTCACCCAAATAAAGCCTAGTGTTGAGCCTCCCTGAACTTCACTGTTGAGGATCAAGTTAGTTTTAAAATCCTGCTGACAAAAGCTAAAGCTCTAGGCTCTCAGGAAAGTGGAATTAATTGTATTTAATTTTAGGAGGAGGGTAAAGATCATAATCAGAGGTTCCTCTGCTGTGTTCCACTTTTCCATTATGGATTGTGTCAGCACAGGAGGAGAGAGAAGCTGTAGCAGGAGATATTAGGATCACTATCCCTGCAGCTGAATGGCCATGAAGGTCAACTCTTTCATCTTCCAGAGGTCTCTTAAATTTTTATTTAAATAAAACATTCAAGTTCTGGTTGAGCGAGTAAAGTCGTATTTTTTTATTTTGTTTTGCTTGGTAAAAGTCTTCCTGACCTAACTTGATTACGTGCAGCACATTCCTTTTCTCCGAAAATCTTGCCTTTTAAGTGCATTAACATTTATAAAACAATGCAATGATACAAGTAGCTCAAGCCATGTATGGTAGCATGCCTAGAAAGAAAAGGGTATAAAGACTTTTGGAGCACGCTTGACAATCTTTCTAAATAATATAGTAGCATGAAGATGCCGTGTCAAACACATGGGAGATTTCAAAAACAAGGGAGTTAAGTCTAACTTATTTTTGCTGGAATTTGTTTCAGTACAGTAAGTGAATATAGACAGGTGAAACCCAAAGTAAAACAAAAAGTGGTTTGGGTTGTTTCTTGAGTTTTTTTAAACTGCATGGTAGCAAATAATATAAAAATTATACAGTTCCATCAGTTTACATCTTCCTGATACGATTTACTTGCATTTCAGCTGTCTAGTGAAAAGCTTTAACTGTGAACATTTGTTTGTTGACTATCTTTCTGCAATGCTACCATGAAAATCTGATTTTCAATGAGTAGTACTATTTTAAGGGAAAGATTTGTACATTCTGAATGTAATGAGGCAATTCCATTTACTTAGATTCCAGCGAGGTCTGACAGCTAAACTAAACCAGGCTAGTAATCAGGAAGGTAATGGAGAGAGATATAAAGCAGATGTATTTGTCTGAGAGTCTGGAGCACATTGAAACTAGCTTCAGTGAGTTTTATGTCTATGTAATCTGAATATTTTCAATGTCAAAAGAATTGTCTAAATTTTATCTGTTGTCTTTTGCGCTTTGGTTGTTTACTTTGGATGGTTGCTTACCATGTATTCTTTTCCTGTTTACACTGTATTTACTGATGTCTGAACCTTTAAACTGATTTCTTTTTTGAGATTGAACCATCTTTACTGCATGTAGATCATACGCATATTCCAGCAAAATGTGTTTTCACATTGTTCTCTTTAATATGTTTTTCCCTACCCTCTTATAACTTCAGCCTCCAGTTCCCATTTATTTCAACTGATAACAGTCTTTATCCCAATACTCTTACCTTCTTCAGTTTTCCTTTGTTTTCCTCATTCATGCAGGTTTTCTGAGCAAATAGTGTTCATGAGTTTATTCAGCTTGGTTTATTCTTTATGTGAGCAGGAATTGAACCAAGAGGAATGTTTATGTTTTTGTGGTTTTTTTCCTTAGCCTCTTTTTCTTCTCTTATTCTTTCTTTGCAGCTCAGGCTCCATTAATCTCTTGGACCATGTTCTTCATGTGTCAGTGTTGATCTTTGCACTTCAAAGAAGGAAGTGTTGAGAGACAACACCAGTAAATGACTGATGCGTGTGATTTTTTATGCTGGATAGTAATAATCATGACTAACTCAGTTTTATTGAAGATGGACACCAGAAACTATATTGTATGTTGTGTTAAGATAAAACTTTATATTTCAAAGTGATATTTATTGACTAGAACTGAATTTATCTAATTCTAATGTAACATTTCACAATACGTATTTTCAGATCTATCTAAGATTAAAAAATAGAACAGAGTGTAAGTTTGGGGATTTTTTTTTCATTCAATATAAACTTCTGAAAAAGAATATTCAGAAATATTGATTTATTACCCTGTGGTCTAATTAATATAATTTTTCTTATTTGTGCGCTTCACTTCTGTTCAGCTAACTTTTAGTTTAGTCTCATATTTTAGGCTTAGACTGCCATATTTTAATGAAAATTAGAAGGAACTCAAAGGAGCCTATTAGGTACAGTAGCTAAGAAATTTTTCAGTGTTTTTCAGCAGGGGAAATATGATGACTGGATGATATAGACTAAATCTTCCTCCTTAAGATCCTCACTGTGCATGTTAATATTCAGGAAATAGCTGACAATAACGTCAGTGTTAATATACAATGTGTTTCTGATGATTAACTACATTTTCTCTATCTTAAACCCCCTTTCTGTAAGACATTTGTGGATAGTAACTACATTACTAGGAGATTGGCATTGCAATTACAGAATCTATAATCAGGACCGTATCTTAGGCTTTCTAAACAAAACTGAAATGTTAATTTGTGTAATCTGCTTTATTTTGCAAATTAAGTGGTTATTTTTCTATTTGCAGATACCTGCACTTCATATGTAAGGTATACCTATATGTTATTAATTTTATTTCACAATATTTGTTTTGAGTATCTGGCTGTGCAGTTGTTTTGAGAGTTTCATCGTGAACTCAGAGTTAGTCACATACAAACCTACACACTTGCATTCTAATTATATGTCAAGATATCCAACCATTTTTCTACTTGAAAGCAGAAGCAGCTTAGCTTTGGATTTTAATGATTAATTTATTTATTCCACTTTTAACATTAACAGCTTCTAGTATTACTGCTTTATTCCCAAAGGATACTTTAAAAAATTATACCTCCAGTGATGTTCAACAATCATTAACTCACTTGAAATTCAAGAAGAATTTTTATTTAGCAAGGTAAAGGTAGTAAAATACGTCTGAGACAGCTCAGGGTCTTTGTCTGAAGTCCCAAGTGTAATTGTTATTTGTCTGGCTTTTAGAAAAAATGCTGTAGAAATTCTGCTTTGTTCAAGAGTGCAAATCTGAAACTCATATTCCTCTGGGTATTTTCTTTCATTTGATGCTCACAAACCCCTCTTCATTGTATTATTCTTCATACATATTGATTGACTAGTAGCAGAGGATATTCAGTCCCCCGTTGACAGACTCTGAAAGGCAAAGAAATCATTCATTTTGATTACCTCTCTTTTTAACAACTTTTTCTCTCCATCATAATTCTAACAAGCTGAACCTGTAAAAATATGTGTAAATGAATACATGATGTTTTCTCAGGAATGGATTTTACATTTATAGTGGTACAGTAGAGCCAAGGCGATCTTTGTATTTCTGTATTGTCCTAAATGCGCTCAGATATCTGATAATATTTAGTAAGTTACATTCTCTTGGTGTCAGTTTGGAATAGAAAAAATTGCTTCAGACCATATAAAAGTACTTCTGGCTTTAGTCAGTTTGCTTTTGCATGTTTAGTTTTATTCCACAAACTTACATTTACGTCATTTGACTGGCATTGATACCATTTGATATTTATTTGATTGAGAGAGGCTTTGTCTCTCTTGTTCATTTTGGTGTAAGCATTGCATAGAAACAGATTCAGAAAATGAGAGAAGAATACTCCTTCTTTCATGTCTGTGGCATAAAAGATGAAGAATAGGAGGCAAGAAAAAACTGAAATCTGCTTAATTCAAAACAAAGAAACAAACTTGGTAATTAGGAGCACTGGGATCTTTAGAGTCTACTAAAGACATCTGTCTTAATTTTAGCAGAAAACTATACATACAATAAAACATTGTTTAGAATAAATTGCTTTAAATGGGGAAAGCAAGTGCAAAAATGAGCATAACATGTACCAGATGATTCTCTGATTTGTTGGGAATTCTGTTGATGAGTATCTTGCACCTTGAAGTTTCTGGGCCAAGTTCAACCTTTTGTTAGAAAAAAAGAAATCTCCAGAGAGCTATGAAAATTATATACATACATATATATTCAGGTTAAATTTGATCCTCTGTTGAAATTAAGTGCTGACTGTTTAAGCAGCCCACCAGTATTTCACGTCAGATGGAAAATAGAGGCAGCTCCAAGGGGTGAAATTGCTGTAGAAACCCTGGCTTAAAAGTAGATGTGATTACTCACATAAATGGTAGAAAAGTTAATTTGGCTTTTACTTTAAGTACAAAATATATCCCTGCACTTTACTAGGTTGCTAATCATCTCATATGTGGAGGGAGATTCAGTGGATTCAGCTCCTGAAACCACTTAGCTATTACATTACATAAATCTAGTGTGATAACACAGTTCTGCAATTTATGTTTCAAAAGTCACTCTTAGAATCATCCTGATACAATTACTGTAGATGAATTTCAAGTCAGGAATGGGTTGTTTCAGAAATTGTTATTGACATACAGAACCCCAGTCATTGAACCCAGCTCATCTCAGTGTTAGATCTTGTGGAGCTGATACCTCTCACCGTTGTTTGAACTTGCTGCCTTCACTCAGCTCCCTGTGCTGCCATGTATTTTTCATTGCATTGGTAGTCAACTCTCCGTAGGAAAGTCAGACAAGGTCAACCCAAAGTGTAGAACAGGTTTTTTTTCCCCTCTAGTTCTTTCATTAATCATAATTCAAAATTACCACTACTCTGAAGTTAAACCTGGTTGTGTGAGATTAGTGCCATTTACAGCTTCCTTTGATTCATGGATTTCCACATTATTTTCTGTAGTTAGTTACTAAAACTGAGTTTTGTCTAAAGCCTACAAGAACTAATTAAAATTTTCTGAATATGCTAGTTGAGTGCTAATGACCAGAGGCTGTTAGGATCTGCCTTTTATACAGCTCCTAAGAATGGCAACTCTATCAGTCTGGCTTCTGAATTTATTTTATGCAATATAATGCAGGACAGAGTGGTGTGCAAATATCTTTCAATGAATTACCCAGATGATCTTTGGAACTTTTTAATTCTGTGTATAGGTCTTGTATGTATCCAGTTAGCTTATGGCACACCTCTTGGAATCACAGCACAAAATATATGTGCATATATATATATATATATACACATACATATATGTATAATGCACACACTTATTAGCCTATAGAGCCAGGGAAAGCTGTATTTTTATCAGATCTGAGCAAACAGAACTCTGGATCAGACAAGGAGACACGATGGGGAGAGCTGAATAGGTCCAGAGTGTATTAAGGTTCTGGTTTTTTGACTCAATGACCTTAAAGACCTTTTCCAGCCTAATGATTCTACAATTCTCTGGTTTTCATCTGTGGCCTATCTGTGATAATAAGTCTTATGCTTGTCTGATTGTAAGTTTAAATATTTCTTGAGTAGTAGTAATATGGGTAAGAAAAATTGTTAGAACAGATGCAGTTTGCACAAAGATGCAAATCAAGAAAGCATTCTGAAATAAAAAGCTTACTTCGAATTTTGTGCTGACTGAAATGATAGAAGAAGGCACTAAAACAATGTAGTACTACCATTTGACAAACAAACTGTATTTCTAATCATAGTTGCAGAGAAGTGTAATATATGGCTTCTGACAAGTGCTGGCAGCTTCTAATTTCTACTTTAACCTTTGTGGAATTTTAACCTAATCAAATCATTTAATGGATAGAAATCAGTTTATCAAGCTGGCATTACAGTTAAGTATTACACTTACACAGTAATTGCAGTGTTTATTTTGATGCTGGTACACTGAAACCAGTTTTGTGATCTGTTTTCAACCAAGAAGAGTATTATGAAGACTATGAAAAGTGCTAACCACTGGTAAAAATAAATCTGTGGCCTTACACTGTAAACATTAATAATTAAATTAAGAAAAGAAATTATTTCATGGAATAGTTTGTTGAAAAACAATTGGAGACTATCCCATATCATTAGAATTTTCCAGCATTGAATAAAAGACAGAGAAAGTCTGAATGACCCTTATTTGATATAAATATTGCCGCTCTGATCTAGTGGGTGGCATCCCTGCCGATAGCAGGGGAGTTGAAACTAGGTGATTTTTAAAGTCTCTGCCAACCCAAGGTTTTCAATAATGATGATGATTCTGTGTTTATCCATTTAAGTAATTGTTCATTTGACTTTACTTTTTTATTACTTTTCTTTCCAAATTGAGATGGGTTAATACTGGTACTGCTAGAGATTGTACATTTTTATCCTAATATTTTCAAGTGTTTCTTAGTGTTTGCTTCTGTATAACTCATGTCTTTGGTTTTAGAGAAATCAGGTTCGCTTTTAGAGACAGATCTGTACTTCCCTGTAGCTGCAGTCCTTCTGAGATTCCTTTCCCAGTATATTTTCAGCTCCATAATGCATATTTGCCACATTTCAGGCCTAACCTCCTGTTTAAACAGGACTCCTAAATCACGTAGCAATTAAGAAGAATTGAGCAGCATCTGTTAAATTTGTCCTTTGATGAACTGAACTTCAGGGAGTATGTTATAGAATTAGGTTGGCTCCTGAAACAAAAATGGAACAAATGGAAGCATCTCAAATTCTTTGGTTATGTAGTTTATTCTGGAGCCTGTTTTTTAAACATGGAATTACAATCCGCTCCAATCTATTCCCATTCCTGCTTCCCATATATCTTAGGGGGGAAAGACTACTTTAAAGCATAATTTATTCTATGATCATCTTTCTTCTCTATTTACTTTTATTACCTTTTAAAATTATATTTGTTTTCATTTTTGTTAGAAAACAATGTATTTGAATAAAACCTAGCTTTGCAGATCCCTACGTGTAAATAGAGTGCGGATTTTAGCACTAAAACCCAGTAGGGAATCTCTTTGTCCTGTTTTGACAGACAAACCATGAAAGTACTCTAAATCTCCAAAAGGGCTTTAGGAAGGCCAGTTCATTCTATACAGTATAAGGTCAGTGTACCTTCAGCACCTAAGTAACCTGCTTAGATGCAACCCTTCAATCGAGTTCTTGGTGTGCAACCTCATGTTTACTTCAGGTTTGCTGAGCTTCTGTGTCCTTGGTGCCTTATGAGAGGCAAAGGAAGGCACTGCAGGGGATTTAATGTCAGAAGTATTTCGTTTGTGACCTTACATTAAGCATGATTTTATTGTAAGGGCTGAAAAGATGTAAGAGAAACAGGTACATGTGTCCATCCTGTTCACATTTTGGACTGTCCTGGAATGCATTCAGGACAGAAATGGGTCCTCAGGCAGGGGTAAAGTTGGTGTTGCTGAGCATGGGAGAGCAGATGGGGATTCTCCATTACTGAGCCCTGTGTGCAGCATCGTGTAGCTTGGTTGTGTGAAAAGCAGAACCCTCTTCTTACATTAAAGGAGTGGCAGCTGTTGATTGTGGATTGTTGATTGGTAAATAGATAACATATCTAAATGCATATGAATTTGCTCCACTTATAATTGCAAGGAGAATATTCTTGCTTTGCAGAAAAAAGTAAGTTAGAATAATGTCTGTTACTGCACCAGATCATATTTGTATAGGGTATGATACTTTCTTAGCCCATGAAAGGTGAATAATTGTTATTGATTAATTAATTAGTTATGTTAATACTTCTAAAAAGAAATTTCATTCTTGAGTAAATTAAATATATATATTTCCCAGCATTTCAAAAGTCACCTAGTGGCTTGTGGGGGCCTTACCTTTATTATTGACTAAGTTAAAAGAACTTTTGAGAATTATTTGTTTAATATACACACCTGAATACACATGGTCATACCTGCATATACAGTCAGCTGATCTGAAACTGATTCATGAACTGCAATCAGTTGGTTATATGAAATTATTTTGAAGCATATTATCAGTATTTTAACTGGGTACTGGTGAAAGTTATAACCAGGTTCCCAAAGCACTTTTTATAGTTTAGATCAGATACCGTGGCTCTTAACACAGTAAGTGTTATTTAATGAATCAGCATTTTAAAAGTAGCAAGTGCTGGTGGAGAAATGCCTTTGAGGCTCATAAACTTCATGACATCTGCCTGGCAACTAATGCCAAAGTAAGTCTGAACAGAAATACAAAATTGCTTTTAGTTGTAGGAGCAAAGTTCAATTTTTGAAGCATTTCAGGAAATGGATTGGACCAGTTTGCACTTGCATGCAGATGGGCTTACTGTTTTTACATCTTCAGCAATGCTTATTATTTGCTACTTTGTCATCACCATCAGCATTATGCTCCTTATTTCATGTATATTAGGCTTCAAAATTATACTTTTAGAGTGGTAGTTCACAGAATTATGATCTCGTGATTCTGTCCTGTAAAATATCTGAATCATGAGTCAGACAAACAGTTCAAGGTATACTGTCTGCACTAATTCTTCTATTACTATCAGAGGTGTGAAAATTTCTATTTTGAGTCACTCCTGTTGTGCACTTTTTTCATTAATGGAATTTATAAATTTTAAATATATGAATATATATAAATTTATATGTAATATAAATTTATAAATTTAGGTTTCTGTGTAATTTTAGGAACAGAATGCTTGATTCTCTGGTTTCAACCTATTCCACAGGATTATCAATATAATTAGGAAAAAAAACATACCTGATTGTAGCCTACCAACATTTGGCATTTTGAGGCTAAAGACCAATATGTATTTCTTTGTTTCAGTATATTCACTGTCTGTAAAAATGATATTCTTCATAGTACACATAGTCTTGCTTACAAAATCATTTGAAATTTCATTTTATAAAATAGCAAGGAAAAACTACTTACTGAATAACACACAGGCTAATACAAGCTTTCTGTGCTAAAACCAGTTTACAAAACACATACATAACTTGTTATTTTGTTAGTTTAGAAAACTAAAAATAAGAGCTGTGTTCTGGCTGTCATCAGATCTGTCTACAGTGTTTAGTTAATTAATATTATGCTGATACCTTACCTCTTGACATTAACAAAGTTATTCAGATTTTTTTAAGTGCTGCTTTTGGCACTTTATTGCACAAGTTATGAGCAGAAATATGTGCATTTAAATGACGAGCAGTAACTCCTGCTCAGTGCTACAGGGTAACAAGGTTCAAAGGGTATAAAATTTGTTCAGATTCTAGTAGGTTTAAAAACTGGGAACAAAGGAAAAGAAGGCAGTAATACGTGCCCTTTTTTCCTGAGAGAAGAAAGCCAGAAGCTATTCATTATCATGTTCTGTAAATGCCGTTTATTTCATTGATGTCAACTGTTTTCGTTGTCCTTATCTCATTCCTGTTTACGTACCAAACAGTGCGAAGTGCACAGCAGCTTTTCCCCACTTAGCAGAATGCATCGTCCTCCCATATTCACATGAGATATTTAAAGAAATAATAAGGTTTTTTGAAATTTCTTATCCTGTGAGTTTGTAAATATGGTAGAGATTAGTGGAATTTATTTTTGAAGGGTAATGGCTTGGCTTTATATACTCAATACCCTTCATCCCAGCAGCTTTGAAAAGATGTTTTTAAAACACAGGTAAAACTATGAAGTCATTAATTTTCATTCAGGCCAAACAATCCTTAAGTTTAGTTATATCTAAATTACATCTTGAGATTTAGTAAGTAATCACAGGAATAGCTAAACTTTCACAAAATTTTGATGTATTTCAGAGAAATACTTCAAAAATATTTAATGTGAGGGCAGTGAACTGACCTAGTTGTAAGAAAACTGATTTTTAAATGCTTGTATTTTGTCTGTAACTAATCCATATCTGAGATGTTATGATTTCTACCTGAGGTTAAAGTAGAAATTAACTGATCTGGTAATGTTGAATTTTTATTGATGACCCTTGTGCTTAATCAGGGCTGCTACCCTGAACTGGATGAGAAGGAGGAATGGGGGCTGCAAATGAAAAAGCCATATGCCTTTCACATGATTGTGCAAGTACATGGTTCATTGGGCAGCACTAATAAGGGGAAGGAAGGGATTTAGCTTGTTAATCCATGCTTCTTAATACAATGTCACATTAAATGACACCCACAACATGCATATCAATTGTGTTAGAGCTGGAACCTGATTATGAAATACTGCTTCATCCTCCAGTGACATTGGCCCTCTTGAGAATTTTCAAGCAACAAAGCATCAACTAATGAAGATTTTGTAATAATGTTTTGGTTTAAACTTTATATAATGACAAGAGGAGCTGAAAGATAAGGCTGTGTGGCTCATTGTGGAGTGTATCAGAGACTCCCCAGATGGTGCTGAGCAAAAAGTGCCATGGCTGTGTTGAGGCAGGGGTTCTTCTGAGCTAAATAGCTAAATACTGTGTTTTCTGCACTATGGCTAGGTCATACAGTTACAGTTCAGGAGTGTTTGTGTATCTTTGGAATCTTCACTCCATAGAGTGGAAATAAATGTAAGATAAGGTTATATTAAGGCCTAAAATTATGTAAGCAATGCTTGGGACAGCTTAATGTCTAGGTCACCAATACTACTTATTTCTTCCTGTCTCACTTACACTCCTGAGTCTGCCTTTCCTTCTTTCTCAGTGAACCAGAGTTCAATATAGGGTGTTCACCTATAACTTCCCATTACTGTCATTTATTTTGTTACTAAGATGCAACTGAAATCAGTGGGACAAAGCTCGGATTTGAAATTAGCTACACAGAAGTGTTTTGCTGAATTGGGATAATATACAGTGGTGAAATAATTCATTATTCTACTTCACAGTACTTGAAAACCTGGCAAGAAAAGAAATCAACTTCTTTCTCATTTTTCCAGTGGCCTAAAATCACTAAATATGATGTCATGATAGGCATGGTCTGTGTCTGTTTTTGCAACAACTGATGCAGCATTTTGTAGTAGCTGGCACTGAGAGCATACTTGTGTGTACTTTTTAATGACACATTTTAATTAAGGTCAAGCTGTAATAAAAGTCTTTACATCATTAGATGTGTATGAATGCTTCCAGTAGGCATTCCTGAATCCATTCAGTCTGACTGATGTGCTCTTCTCTAGGCACACTATTTCCTATGGGTTGCCTATAAAGCTGACTTATGGAGCAGCTCACGCATAACAAGTGACAGGTCAGTTCTATATCTTGCCTATCATCACAATTAGAAAGAATTTGGAGACCTCTGTGTGAGGGGAGATGTATGCAGGAAATCATATCCAGGATTAAGGTGATGTTTTAAAAGAGCCTGGTTTCAATTATCTCTTCTAAATTTCTTTAACTGGACAGCACATAGTGGTTTAGGAGAACTATTGCATGACAGGTTTCCATAGGCTTACAGTATCATATGTTAAAAAAACAAAAATAAAAACAACAACAACAATAAAAAAACCAAAACAAAATGGATTTTTCATCCTAAAAGTGAGAACAAAAACATTCTGGCTTGGATAAATAAATACGAAGCATTAGGATCTCTGTTTTAAGATTTGTCTTTTTTTAATATTTTGAATTTGTGAAGTAATATTAGGACTTTTATTTGTATGTCATTTTTGTAAAAGAAATAAGGGCGTTATAGACAAAATACAGAATTTCTGATTCACAGCATGATCTGCAGTGGCTTGCACCACCTAATTAAGTATTGATAGAGAGTCCTGTATTTAATGATTATTTTATCTTTAGTATTTATTCTTTCCTCCTTCCATATAAATTCTTTACCCAATAATTTTGAACTCTTTTTAGCAAAAAAATATACTGTATTGTGTGTTCAACTGTGGTAGAATAGGAATTGGTACTACTCTGTTTCTCTAGGGGTTAGCTAAGAGGTATCCTACTAATAGCAGAGAAATGACATGTGGGCAAGTGGATCAGCAGAAGATAACACAACACAGAAGTTTTAATTCTTCACAGGAACCAGTTGGCTGGGTGTCTCAAAAAAGAACAGATTATGACATTCAGCTCTTCTCATGCATATGTCTTCTTTTTCTTTTTTCTTTTACCAACTAAAGGAATATAAACAGAGAAAAATAATATTTTCCTTTGCTCTTGGTTTAAAAAAGGCCTCCAGAGATCTGGTATACAAAAGTCCAAGCATTTGTATCAAGACAGGATCTCCTGTGCAAACAGAGAGGTCCTTTGAAAATCTATTGCCACAGCCACACAAAAGAAAGAAAACGTAACTGATTTGTGAGCTAATGCCAGGGCAGCTTCGTATCTGTTCACATTCATGTTCCCAGTTCTTATCAGGACCAGGATTCTATCATTCCCAGATCTAGAAACTTATGATTTTCTGCCTCAGGGTGGTATTTGGAATAAGCAGTTTCTGTTGTGACTTCCACCCCTATTTTTTTTTTCACTTTGTAAGTGAAAAAGCATAAGAACTAAATTCTAAATAAGCTTGAGTTCATTTACTGTGCAGCTTTACCCAGAAGCCCAGTAAAGATCATATTCTCCCTGAGTGATTACGTGCAAGAAAGGAATCAGTCATCCTGGTAGACTTATTAATAAATAATTTCACATGGAAGGTACAAACCATTTACTGTCTAGATACAAAATAAAGCTAAATTGTATTGGCTTGGAGATGTTGTGGTGGTCATAGCATGTGTCTTGACAATTATTTTGATGCAGCTTGAATTGGATATTTTCATCAATTCCAAGAGGTTTTTTTTAAACACTTTTTTTTTTTTTTGCAATGAGCATTTTTAAAAAAACTCCAGGTATTTTGAAGGTATAAAAAATTCTTAAAAGAGGTTTTATTTGGATTCTAGGTCATAAAAGGTAGTCAAAGTTTCTGGAAATTTCCTGATGATAGATATTTCATATCAGTTTTTCTTAAACTAGAAGTTAATTTCTATAAAATTTTAGTTTTCTAAAATTTTAAAAAGAATGATGATTTAGAAATTGGTGTCAAAATATTTGTTTTCAAGATCAGAAGATATTTTCCTCCTCATAAAGTAATAATGCAGTGCTTTTTTGACTACTACCTAGACTAGTGGAAAGGATTGCTGACCTGAGCAGAAGAGCAGAAATATTATCTTCCTATTTTGACTCATCTGTTGGTGGGGGTCTGGTGTTTAAGACTGTTCTGATTTTAGAACACTGTCATCCCTTCAGATATTGAACAATGTAAGTTTCTGATCAAATTTTACTCATCCTCAGATATCTTATGGCTCTAACACCTGCAGTCCATTTTTGCATTTTAGGAACTACTTAAGGTCAAGGTAATGTCTGCAACAATTAAGGACCTATCTTTTCTTGATCTCCCACCTTTCTGGGGCAAAAATTACTGATTTTATATGAGATTAAAAAAACCCAAACAACCAAATCTCAACTTATCTGAGAAATAAATTTAACATGTTTCGTAGGATAACAGAATAATTCATTTTGACAGGGATTTCATGGGGGTCTCTACTGTGGTGCCTGCTCCAAGCAGGACCAGCTGGCAGATCAGATCAGGTTGTTCAGAGCTTTGTCAAGTCTTGAAAACCTCCAGGTACAGTCCTCCAGACTGTGGGAATTTTCATCTTTGCATGTCTTTCTCAGTCTTCTGCAGCTGACATTTAATGAACTGTTTTGCTCTTAAGTCTATTTTCTGATACATTTCTTTCTGCTGCTTTCCTCTGGGTTTTCTCTTAATGGGTCCTGATTTTTCTGAAATGAGATGCCCCAAATCACACAGAATAGTCCAGTTCAAGTTTTAACCATGCTAAATATTTCATTACACTTATCTTGGCCTATGTAAATAAGGGTGTTATATATGACGATTAATTTTTTGCATTATCAAGGCATACTTGACTCTCATTTAGTTAATACTAGATGCTGTTCTGATGATCTACTGCCTAATTAGCCTTACCTGCCTTGAATTTGTACATTGGGTTATCCTTTTGTCTTATTCTATAATTTTTTTGCTGTTGGATTGTATATTTTAAATAGTCATTTCTGTTTGGCCTAATTTCTGGACAAAATGTCCTTTCCTCTGATCTCAGTCACTTCTGAACAATAAAATAGGATACCCATATTCAGCCCCTTGCTTTTCTGTGGGGTTTTGGTTGTTTGATTTTGGTTGGGTTGTTTTTTGGGTTTTTTTATATTAAAGATATGTCCTCTGTTTCTAATCTGAGCGCAGATTGTTCTGACTATAAACAATTAGGGAATGAAGCTTTTTGCCTGCAACCAGAGGGTTTTTTTACTGAAGATCTTAACTGTGGTTGCTGAGATCCTTATTACTAAAAGCAGCATTTACTTCACTATCACCTATAATAAAGTTTCAAGACAAACTAATTTTGTACTGTTTCCCTTATATCAAACTGGCTATAGCCCAGAAAGGTGTACAGCAAAAGGGAGATGTGTCAGCACTCATCCTCCATCAGGAAAGGAGTCAAATGGGAAGCAGCTAGATGCTAACTTAAAAACAACCCGAACCCCCTTTTTTTCATCATAGGGCTTTATCCTAAAATTTTACAGTGACTTAGAACCACTTAATGGTATAATCCTACCAAGAGTTCTTCTAATTATTCATGAAAAGATGTATTTACTTCAGGAAAGCCCTCTGAAAAGAAGTGTCCATCTGGCAAATCCACTTCCTCTTCATCTAAAGATGAAGTTCCTCTTCATCTTTAATTAAAAACCAACTCTAACTGTCCAGACAAAAGGGAATTTCTAATCAAGTGGTTGCAACCTACTAATCTCTTTCAGACAGTTTCCGTAACAGGTATGACTTGAATCACTGCAATTAACTAGGTATTTCTGTATCATACAGAGCAATGTGGATAGAGGTGTGTGCCATAACATGGCTGCTCTTACAGAATACTTGAACATTTCAGGTGTCAGATTCTACAAATGCAAAGTGGTTAGGATAGTGTTTTGGCAATGTTTTACTTACTCTGTTAGTGAAATATCAAGGTCTTTTATCAGATTTCAAACTTTATTTTCGTCTTTTCACAGATTTTATATAAATGTAGCAGTTCTAAGAATAAACAGAAATTACATGAATTGTTTGCGTTGAATGAGGCAGATCACTTTGTTTGATACTAAATGCTCTTGGGTTACACTTCAAAAGAAAATAAATTAATGTAAATCAGGTATTGTTTTGCTGAGTTTCTGTCAGCAGCAAACTGATAGTCAAAACTTTCGTTTTTAGTCTTTACTTGTCTGAGCTAGTTGTAGCTTTAGTCTCATTTTCTGCTCAGTCATCTAAGCAGAGGATTACTTATGTTAACTAGTTTTTAGCTGGTATGACTATGAAAGAAATTTTAAAATACGTTTATGTCACAAAAGCTCAATAATGTTCAAGTCAGCTGACATACATATTTCTTCTTCATATCTGAAATCGGTGTACCAAATATATAAGTTGAATAATTGTGATGATGCGTAACAATTATAATGACAATGATAAGGTAAACAGGTAAGGTAATTATGGGATTATATGGGTGGTTAATGTTTAAGAATTAGATGTCATACTAAGTAAGTTTTTATACTCTTAGTTGTAGTAGTCACACCCCTACCAGAAAATTTGATCTATATTGTCATTCTAATGATGGTTCAAAAATTGTATATTATGATAAGCAATATACTAAAAAATTACCACCACTGATTTTTTCTTCTAAATAGTATTTTTTTTCCTTTTAGAGACTGGTATAGATGAGATTGCTACAACGCTGCAAATTAGAACTGTTAGAAAACATATCAGAAAGAAAACCTATATAATCTCTTACATTTCCCAAGAATTTGTCTATCTAATTCAGCATTGTGCTTTACTGACAATGACTTTACTACAATTAGATTAGTTTATCTTCTTTAAGAAAATCAGTTCTGTGAATCAATGAGTTTCTTCTTTTTGGAAATAAAAATCACTGATCATGTCTTTAAAACGTTTCTGTGTGCTGATAAGATATTAGAAGTACTGGTCTGATGCAAATGTCAACATGGGCTAGCATTTAAACAAATAGTTACAGTCAGCATAAAGGGGTTAATTACTAGAAGTACATCAACTCTTTGGTTTGTCACTTTTGCCAGAGATATAAATATAATTTGTCTGAGTAGCTACCTTCAATAAAGAGGCTCAACTTCATCCAAAATCTGAGAATCTTTTTCTAAAGCTACAGTAAACTAGTGTGAATGTGCATTTGCAGAATGAATTTGCACACAGAGAGATGCCAGTAAGGCTAGTAAAACTGCACTAAGTAAGCATGAAACTGGTGCACAGCCTGTGCGCATCAGCTATTATGGAACATCAGCTCTGGATTGTACAGCAATAGTACCTCTTTTACTAAAATTATCAGCAGCCAAGAACTCAGGAGTCACCAGGCCTAGCTTACTTTTGAACACAGACTATCTTGTTGGAAACTTACAGGAACATTGTACACACTCAAGTAACATCGTAGGTTTTCATGGCTATAGTTCATGATAGCAAAAATCTAAGTAAAAAAAAATAATTAAAATCTCCACGGTAAGTTCAAAATGTAAATTTTAAGCAGTTTAATTCCTCTTTATCCCTAGCAATGCCATTCTGCCCAGGCCACTTAAATGTCAAAAGACAAAAATGCATTATAAATATGAGGAAAGACACACATCTTGGAAAAAATTTTACATTTTATGGAAAAGTGATGTATCATCAACCAATGAATGTTTATTATTATTAGGACTTTGGCACTGTGACACAGCTCTTTCCCCTTTCCTTTTTTTTTGTGGGAGAGGGGTCAATTTAAGATTTGTTCTGGACTCTAGTTCTTAAACATAAATAGGTGACAGTAGTAATATTGACAAAAATGGTGTCTCAAACCCTTTTAGTCCTCAACATCTTTAAGGTGGAAAGAATGAGATGACAGGAAACTGTTTTACAAGAAAAAAAAATTCTGTCTAAATGTTACTATGTTTCTGATGCAGAATGAACTTAATCATTAGGAAAATATGTTTCCTTGTATGACTAGAATATATTGTGTTACACTGTATGTTTCCTACATTTTGTGAGGGTTGTATGATATCCATTAGCAGTTCCAAGTACTCTGTACTATTAATTCATCTTTAATATGAGTATACTCTATATTATAAACATATAACAGTCAAATGTGCAAACCTTCAAAGCAATTTTTCATATTTCATTAGTCCTTAAGTAGTTTGGAAAATAAGTGGGTCTCATGTCATGTTATAGAATAATTTAATTGCTTTTAGACTGGGAAAACTAAATTGAAGTGCACCTTAGAAAATGTCCAGCTACATCCCTTTCCAAGAGCACCATCACATCTGCTGATTAAGTCTTCAGGACATGTATTTCTGGGGAAGTCAGATTCTCTTCCAACAGGCAGGTCCCAGCAGATGCTGCAGTTTATGGATGGTTTGTTAGGGCCATAGGCACCTGGTTTGGCAGGTACCCATTTTGCCCCCTGCTGTATCAGCAAGTGCTGTGCTGAAGGCAAGACCTGGAACGTGTTGTTTCATGCCACAGCTCAGCTCTTTCAGAAAGTGAGCGTTCTGCACCCCTTTGCTGTGCTCAGCCTGCTTTCATAGGTGTTGGTAGTGCTCACACAGCTTTTTGCAACAACGGTACCCACTAGCACTTCAAGTGTGCTAAAAAAGTCCTGGTTAAATGGGGTTGCTTAAAAAGGAGAAGTGTGGAGTATTCTCTTCACAGGACAGGAAAGATTACTCCCTGCTCAGTGCAGAGAGAGACAAAGAGTTATTTAGGGAGAAAACCATTGAGGAGGAGGCTTTTTTTGCAGAAATGGCCATATGCTTCCAACTCCTACAACATTCAACAATAGAATATTTTGACAGCAGAGTGGCTGCTGCTGTAAATCTCCTAATTATGGATCAAAAGTGCCACCAACACATGATGCATAACATGTTACTGGCATAAGCTCATGCCGCAGCTCAGAAGAGTGGAAAATCTTCTGATGGATTAACCTTTACACCAATAGGTTCTATGCCAGATTCAGTATTAGATGTATTCTAGGCTTCTTTTGAACCTACAGGCAGTGTAAAAAACACCAGGGAAAAAAAAAAAAAAAAAACCAGTATAAAACTGGCTATATTTTGTATCATCTGCTCTAGATGATTTGACAGCTGTGCTATCATTTTTACCTACCTCAATCTGACAAAATTAATGTTTTAGTAACCTTGAGGAGCCAGTGCTGAGCTCTGGCAGTGATGCTCACAGACCCACGTTCTCAATGGCTGTGTGAACCACCTGCTTTATCCACTGATGTGAGAGGCTTCTTTGTGCTTGAGGTATCTGCTGAGTTAATCCTCCTGGGGGTGCAAAAGGTACTTAGGCACCCAGGCACACATTTTTAACCCCATCATTCTTCTTCTGCCCACCTGCTGGGGTAACTTATGCCATTACCACTGCAAGGGAAATCCACACTGGTAAATCTGGTATGGATTCACTAAAAAATCACTTTATGTTTCATTGTGGGTACTATTTAAACCTCACTACCCATTAGAAAAGTGCAAATACTAAATAATTCTTCCTACACACATTCATGTAAAAGGCTGCCCTTTTAAGAACTACCACCCCTACTAGAGTGTTGCCAGACCTTCTATGGTAATAGGAGTTTATTTTGAAACTATTTCTCCTCTATAGTGCTATGAGAACATGATTGTGAACAAGATTTGTCAAAAATTAAACCAGTATTCTTTCCCATATTTAAGTGAAAGATCATGGACTGAACTTGAGCAGAATAATTGTGGGGAATTTATGTTGCAATTGTGGTGAAGGGTGAGGGCTGGAATGTGTGTCAGTTGTCCACCTTTGTTGGTGTAGTGATGTTATTTGGATAGAGGTGCAGAGAGTTCATTTGTTTATTTAAGTGACATTTGTGAAGATTGCAGATTGTGTGATGAATATATATTTTAATGGTAATGATAATTAATGAAAACTATAAAAGAAAACATCTTGCATTCTCAGCATGATGTAATTAGAAGTCAGATCCTGTAAGGTGTTCAGACACCTCATTCTTAGTGATTTCAGCTCTATGAAGTTACCTGAATACTTTTAAAAATACTTACTTCAAGAGGATCAAAATAAATGGTTGTAAAGGCTAGATTGCTGTAGTTTTCAATAATCTGTTTTGCTACAGTTTGTGATTTATCTGTTTTGTATTATTACTCTTTATGTTGCTTCTGTTTTTTTCTTTCCTGAATTAGCTGCTGCACTAGGTGTCTCTCTTTCTCTCTTCTAATCATTGTTTTTGGGAAGGTACATAAAATTTCCTTTTGCTTTGCAGTGTGCAAAGTAGTGCAGCTTAAGGAATGTACACTTCCTGCTCTGTATGTGTGGTTACTGCTTCATTTTGAGAGATGTTGAGTACTCCTATCACCCGTTCAGCTGCTGGGGGAAGGAATGATCATTGTGGCAGTTAAGGGCTGATCTATTCCCTAGCCAGCAAGAGGGGAATTTAAAGCAGTCACAGTTATCAGAGGTTCTCCTCAAATCTGCCTTTTGAAGGGGAATCTCTGGTAGTGCAAGAATGGCAAAACTGGCAGTGGTACAAATGCAGTTTGAACTTTCAGCTTCCATGTAGGGCTAAAGTGGGGGTTGGGGGGAGTCTTAAGCAAAATCTGAAAAAGAAATACAGAACATTCTGTCACTGGTACTGCTCCCTCCAAAGGCTGAGAAAGATCTGCAGTACACTTCTGGTTAGAAATGTAAAGTTGGACTTTAACTTCAAAAGTTTGATCATACACCAGCCTTGTAAATACCATATATGCTGTTTTTCCTCTGTGCAGGTATCTAAGCCAGACTTTATCAGAAGAGACGATGTTAGCAGCCAACCCTCAAAACAGGGAGAAATTAACTATACTAAAACAAGCTCTAGGTGCTCTGGGGTTCAATAGCCTGGTAAGTTACATGATCATATATTATTTGTGGCTAAAATAATCATATTAGTTGAAAGCAGGCCATAAGTAACTCTCACAGATAACCTTTTGTGGGGAAAAGAAGTGCGTTTTTTTTTTTCCTTGTTAGTTGAGACCTTGAAACAAATACAGCACTAGTTCACTCCAGGGAAATTACTGTAATCACTTTTAATTAGACACAGAACCAACAATGTAAATCTTTTTCGTTCTTAAAGATTCACAAAACAGCTTCAAGGTATAATACTCTGAACAATTAAATTACACAGATAAAAAGAAGCAATCAAATCCCATACAACACCTCATAAAAGACATGGAAATTTTTTCCTCTTCCTGGTTATCTCCCCATCCTTTTTAATTTTGTGAAACACACATATGCTAACAGCACCTGAAAAGAAGTAAATACCTATTTAGGCAAAGAAAATTAGAGCCAGGTAACTTGAAAGAGCTGACTTAATTTCCCAAAAGCAACAAGAAGATAGGCCTGCTGTTTGTCTTTAATCCTATGAAACTAATGAAGAAGATAATTTGGAAAATTAATCAAGAAGAGGTTCTGAAGGACAGAGGTGTGATGGAAATCAGAAGAAATAGAAGGATGAATATAAGAACTCCTGTAAACTGTGTATCCCTTCAGGACAGTGCAATGCTTAACAAACTCCCCATATTTCCTATATAAGCATGTGCTACGTAGCACACTGCAGCTGGAACACTTCTACAAGAGAAATAAATAAGCAACAGTAGTTTTAGAAGGAGGCAAGAACTTTACCCTGTACAATATCATTAAAAAGAAGGGGACAAAAAGTTAATGTAATTCTAAGTTAGATCATCATCAAAAATGACAGATTGGCAGCAGTTGTAATAAAAACAACTACATTTTGCTATCAGCAAAAAATTTGTGAATCTGCTGAAGCTGTTATTTAGGTGTGAGGTAGACTTCTGTGGTGGTAGTGGTACATCATGGAACTGTTTGGCATTCCCTAGTTAAGGCAGCAAAAAATGTCACCTTTCAAAGTAATGAAGAGTAGGGTTTGTTTTCATAAATGTTCATGAGGCCATGTATAAAATTGAACACATATGGCTGAATTTGACAGTATTAGTCCTTACTCTCAGTGGCTCAAGCTCTGTACTTGTCGATTTCAATAACAAAAGGTCCAGACACTTCTGGATGTAGCCCAGTGTTCACAGTTTGGTGGATCTCTTTTGCTCTTTCATTAATGTTTCTCTTCTGTTGAGGAAGGGGTTCAGCCCATAAGTAAATAATCGAATGCAAAATGAATCACAGTTTATAAGCCTGCAGGAACTGTCTGAGAATGCTTCATATATAGTATTATTTTGAGCCCAGACTTCATTTCACTCAGAATTCTTGAAAAGAAGTTACCTCTCAGAAAAGTGTTAATATCTTGAAGGCTCATCTGTATTCAGGCAGCATTAGAATAATATTTAGGGGGTGAGAAATCTGTGAAACTCTTGAGTAGTGCAGGCTGATTTCCTGAGTTGAATGTTAAAGAGCAATATGTAGATAAAACACATTCCTAAAATTTCTAGCTATTACTTCTGAGGTACATGGAGAGGTCTGTATGTATCATTCCTTGGTTACCTAGCCACATTTAATGATGGAGTAGATAATCTTTTTGAAGAACTACATAAAAATTCCTGAGCAGTTATTAACAGTATCTTCCACAGTATGTTAATGTTTATTAAAAACAATTACTGTTTTAAAGGTGGGGGAACATGCATCTTACACAACAAAAAAGTGTTGGAGAATCTGGAACATGAAATATACCTAAGATCTTGCCAAAATCACCAGAATCAAAAGCTATCCCAGCCCACTGCCATTCAGTGCTGCACAGTCACCCCCAAACCAGTTCTGAATGAGTTAACCTACAAGCAAGGAGAGTGGCTAGTGTGCCATTTCATCATGCCTGAGATAGCATCCCAAAAAGCAGGGTATAGCACTGTAGTTTCAATGCTATATTAGCTTAACTTCTTCTATTTTAAGAGTTACCTTGTTCAGCCTTTGCATGTATATATTGGATTTTTTTGAATCTTCAGCTTTGGTACTGTGTAATACTAAAACACACTGTTGCCCTATTGATGTCTCTCTCATACAGTAAGAGATTGACTTTCTTGTCTTAAAGTGTAGTTTAGAGAAGCAAACTTGCTTAAACAGCACTGGAGGTGCTATCCCAGAAAAACTGTAAGCTTTTCTAAAGCCCTTTGATGATTGACATATTTATTAGAGAAAGAAACATGAAGAAAAGAAGAAAACTTGAGAAAAAAGAGGATGTACTAGTTAAGTATTTCATTAGTAGTGTATTTATAATCTTAGTCTGCAAATCCTGATAAGTGAAATTTCTTACTGTCACTTCTGCTGTTTCAGCAGAATCAGTTTCCAAATACTATTTTTCAAAAATATTTCAAGAATTATCAATTAACTTTGCTGTGCATAATGCCATGTAATGTTATAGTGCATATCAGGTTTCCTGTTTTAACATTTTAAGAATCACCATTGTTATATAATTGACCTTAAAAAAACCTTCCAAAAATACACAATGCTTCCCATATTTTAGGATTTAGGGTTCATATTTCGTGGATCATATTTTTCCTTGAAATTGAAAATATTTTAAAAAATAATTAACCAACCGAAATAACTGAAAAAAGTTAGTTTTCTTCTTGCTGTGATAAAAATGAGGCCAAGAAAAACCTGCTCCTGAGGATAACTACTTCACAATCAGAGACATCACAGAAGAGTATGCAATACTAGAGGGAAAGTGTGAGGGTAAGGGAGGTTGCTTTTGTTTCTTTCAGACCTTAATTACAGCTTTTAATATCAGGAATCTCTTTTAGTTTAGAGCTAGACAGTTTGTTTGTGAATTCAATTGGCTGAGGCAAAAAAACCCTTGCTGTTTCCAGGCATAGAAATTGTCTCAATGGAAATTCTCTCTGGACAAGGTACGTTTTATTTCTTGCAGAAATAATGCATCCAGTGGAGGTATTTCAGTATTTTTATCACATTTGGAAAAAACTTTCTTAACCTAGTGGTTAATGTGACTTACATTAAAACAAAGGAAATAAAAAGCAATTTTGTTGCTTCATGTCCTAGCTAGGTTCCAGTTTGATTTCGAATTTCCTGTTAATAATTCACATGTGAATGCTTTTCAACTTACCAAATGCTGATGATACAAACTAACAGAATTCGTATTTTTTATGAAGCATTGCCTTTCACTGGTATGCCCAACAGATCTTTTTTTATCTTTAATTCGGAAAAAAATGCATACAGGAGGTGGAGAACCTGTTTGTAATTCTCTCAGCAATCCTGCATCTCGGAGACATTCGCTTTACGGCTCTGACAGACGCTGAGACAGCATTTGTGTCAGACCTGCAGCTCCTGGAACAAGGTCAGTAGGACACGACCTTGGAGCATCGCCTGCCTGCTCCCACAGCAGGGAACTTGCGCTGTTCCACCGACAGATGGAAACACAATTCCAGGGAGACGAAAAGAAATGACTCCTGAAAATTCATAAGTTACTGTGGGAAGACAGTATCCAATTGACTTGGATGTTTTATAAATTACAGATTTTTATGGGACAAAATAAAATGCCAGTATTGCAAATTAGCTAATTAAATGTCATGTTTAATGCTATCATTTGCCAAAAGAAATTGTACAGTGCACTTTGTGCAGTCTTGTTTTAGAATGCTTTTGCACTGCTTGTCAACAGCTGAACAATTTGTCTTGAATTGAATTCCTTACATTCAAAATCTATGTCCTAAAAGGGTCTCTTGTTTCTGTGCTTTGAAGTTTGCCCTCTTGGTCACTAAGAAATCTCCTCCAAGTGGCTTATGGATACAGAATGTCAATAAGCAGCATGCCTTCACTCTAATACCACAGAAAGTCTGCCAAACCCTGGGGAAAGTCCTGAGTAATCCTGGAAGGGGAAAGAAAGCTGTAATGTAATATACAGCATTACATACATTCAAACTTCACAAAATATGGATTATAGTAATCTGATTTTTTGTGTTCAATAATTTTGATTACTCCTGTGACAGCACCCTTTTCTTTAATATTTGGATTCTTTCACTCTTCTAAAAGATATCTACAGAAGAAAATCCATTGTAAAAAATGAAATATGCAGTATAGCATAAATCAGTCTTTCTTTACATTTTCTTTTTATTTCAGTGGCAGGGATGCTTCAGATTTCACCCGATGAGCTTGCTTCAGCCTTAACAACTGATGTTCAGTATTTTAAAGGTAATCTTTTCCAAGCTTACATTTTCATAGATCAGACCTGGTGGCATGTTGAGCCTTCTGATTTAAAAAAATCTAAAAGCTGGTGATTTTTGTTTCTTATTTCCTGTATGCTCCTGTAAATATTCCCTCTGAGGAATATGTAGGCTTATCTGCCATGCAGTAAATCAGACTGGGCCACCAAATTAGAAACGCCTTTGTAATATGGAACAAAGCAGTTTCACACTGTGATGCTGATGGGCTCCTAACTTGATTAATGTTACAAAACTGTGTCAAGATAACAGATTAAATATTAATATTAGAGAACATTAGGAAGAACTGTAATCAACAGGAGTGTCTTGGAAAAAAAAAGTGAAAAAAAATTTTCAGTAAAATACTAGCTCTGTGTGGTACTCATACACATTTCTTTTGAACAAAGTATAAAGGCATGTATTTCCAAACTTAAAATCTTTTGAGTGTTGACAGTCTTCTCAACTTGCATTGGAGGCTTCAGAAAAAAGCTAACACCGTGTAAATGTTTGGCAAAGGAGAAGTAACTGTAGCTAAATTTACTGTAACTAAAATTACTTAAGGCAAAGTTTACACTTTCATCTCCATTTTCTGCTTTTTCTCTTAGGAGACACGATTGTTCGGAGGCACACTATAGAGATTGCAGATTTTTACCGGGATCTCTTGGCAAAATCTCTGTATGGCCGCTTATTTAGCTTTTTAGTCAACACAATCAACTGCTACCTTCAAAATCAAGATGAGAGTGGCAGGTAGGAGTGCCATTGGAAACTATTAGGTGTTCTATTATCTGTTCAAATTCAGAACCACAAAGGAAACATGTTTCCATTAAATGGTGGAATTTAAGGCACACTGATAAAGTTTTAAAGCATTTTATAATAGCATGACAGTGATGCTTGGATCTTGAAAGCATGGGTAATTCCTTCTAGTTTCTACTGTAACATATTTGTTTATTTATTTGCTTATGTAGGGGGCCATGGTACTTTATGCAGTAATCTAGATTGGTGGTTGCAATTAATAGCCTTTTAGGACTTGACAATACAGAACGAGCTAAGTCTTTCAACATGCAAAATGCTGCTTGATGCTTTTCTGATGCAGAACATATTTGTTCTTTCTTCCCAAAACAGTGACCTTAGCACAGGGTATTAAAACCAGAATTTTATTCAGAGGCCTTCAAATGAATGTTTAAACTTAACTAAATTAAATGTTCTAAGAATGTTCTCTAGGTTGGCATCTTCTAAATTTGATGCTGTTGCTATCCAGCGTGGTTTCTTGGAAAAATGAATGCTAATTAATGTGCATCAGTGGAGCAGTCAAGAAATAAATTATAGGAACAACAAAAAAAAAAAGAAATCTCAGTAGAATCAAAGTAACCAACTACGACAGAAGACCTAATTAGATGATCATATGCATGTGACTTAATCAAAGTTCAACAGCTCATATGCTCAGCTGAGTTTTCTCATGAACATGAAATACAAGTGGCTTGGAATTATTGGTAAATGGTAATCCACTAATGACAGATGTGAAATTTTTGTAAGTATGATTTCTTTGTATTACATCTCCATGGCTGCATAGGGCAAGTGTTTACAAGGTACCCTCTTTTAGAGTTTGAGGACTTCATAATCTTATTTTTATTCCTATTCATAGACCAATTAGTGACAAATCACATTTCTCTTCTGTGGGTATAGCTAAGAGAAAATGTACCATGCCTGAGTAACTCAGCTTTCTGCACTTAAAATCTGTCTGTCATATATACACCACCAGAGTGCCTCACTTCCTGCTGAAGGCAAACAGAAGTAACATGGAATGATTTTATTTGTCTGTTTGTGACACTAAGCTAGAGCAAATTTCGAATCCATGGCCTAATTTGACATATTCTGTATATAATAAGGAAGGGCAGTAGCATGAGGTCACAATTCTTCCTCATTCATTCCTGGGATTTATGGAACAGAGGCTTAGCTCAGTGCATGTCTGTGTCAGACAACAATTCAGCTCAGGCATTTCTAATTACAGCAAGCTTTTTTGTAGTGTTTTTTGAGAAAGAAAATTAGAATCAGTATATTAAAACTATTAAAATTATTTTAAATAATTTTTCAGTATGTTATTTTACAATTTGATATCTTACAGTCTTTCAGAATAGGGTGTTGTGTGACTCTGTTGTTAATATAAACCTATAATTTCTATATATCATAGGATCTTCAAATGAAAGTCAAATTTATTTGTATATTGTATATCTTGTAGTCTCCTTTTAGTGCAATCACTAGGTAGAAGAGGTGACTTCTGCCTTGTGAAAATATTTCTCAGTGAAACTATTTCAGCCTGTGAGGTAACTTGAAGACTCTGTGAGGTTGTAAGTCCCAGCTAAAACAGGACAGCTCTTTGATGTATCAGAAATGAGGCATTTGAAATAGTCTTCTCTGGCCACATTTTATACCTGTGCTTGAAAAGCGCAGTTCTTCATTCAGGTTATAGAAAGCTAACCAGCTCAAGATTAATTGACAGTATTGACAAGATATACTAAGTTTTATCAGGCCAAAATCAGCTTCATTCCCTTTCCAAACTTGAAGCTAAGTAGCTTATTTTAAGTGGAAATAAGGCTGATCATCCTTCACTGATATTTCAACCTCAGCTGAAGTCACTCACAGACAGCCTTTTTTTTTTTTTGATCCAGCCTAATCATATAGTTTAAACTGGAGGAGTAAATCAAGACATAAAATAGTTCTAGATGCAAGTTGGATTACTGCAATGAATTTGTGATTTGTGGGTCAGATTTACTTCAAATATATCTGAGTAACTATCAGGTAGCAGCATTATATCTCCGGTTTGATGCAGTTTTAATAAACCTCTGCTGAAAGATCCAGCAAAAACATTAACTTATGTGACTAAATAAGTCTGATACATTCCAGGCCACACTTTATCCCCCAGTTGGAAACAGACAGAATTACTACTTATCAGATGGGATGAAGCCTTCATCAGGAACCTGGAATAAGGTTTCTAACTCACTTTTCTTGTTTTGTTGTGAGGCAGCTTAGCTGTACTTCCATCACACTTCAGTGAGAATTTATGAAGTAATAAAATTAGATTTCTTGGCTTAGTAACTCTAAAAGAAACATTTAATCTTGGCATTTTTGAGGAAACTGGTTATCCATGTTTAGCTTTTATGGTGGAAATACTTCATTTTGGTCTTTAACACTGATTTATATTTACAATGACAAAGCTTGTGACATGTTTCAGGCAAAATAAAAGGAATTATTATCATTAGATCTAAGCAAAGGAGAGATGATTCTGTGAAAAGCTGCAAAGACCAAGCTCTAAAGTTATGAAATACAGAGAATAAGAAGTGTTGCCAGAATCCAGCAAATTCATTAATTTGTAATATTCAATAGGTATAAAGCAAGAATTTTAATTAGGGTGTTAAGTGAGATAATACATCTTTAGAAATACTGTTCTCTTTCATAAAAACTTATAATTTTGTCTAGTTTAAACTAAATTATAACCCTACGTGCTAGTTTAGACTGGTTGCAAGATCTGAAATTTACTTCACTTTATTCATTCTGATATTACTTAAAAAAACTTGACTGTGGAGAAATTATTTTGCCATAATTGGCCCCTAGAGTGGGATTAGAAGAAAGCAATTATCATTTCTCTCAGGTGCTTATAATTATTTTTTAAAATATTGATATTTATCTTCACTCATCTATATAATGATTTCCTATTCTACTGATTTTTATTATTATCAGAATAGTCTAGGTGAATTCCTTCCTAAGACTCCTAACTCTTCAAAGTTTATTACTATTTTGTTTCCATTCATATAAATATGCTGATTTTCAGTTTTGTAGATTGATGGTTGCCTTAATGTGGCATTTCGACGTAACTGATTGCACATTGGCAAAGTTGGATCTAGTGATCCAAATGAGTAATGAAATGACTTAAGGTAATGTTTTAACAGTTCCTGACTCATTCTGCAAGAGGGCTTTCCCTTTATGAAGATTTAAGAATGTCTGTGAATTCTTGTGAAATACTGTTTTTCTTTTCTCATGGAAAACAAGCTAGTTAGATATATGCCTTCTAGTAAGTTGAAGGCATGTTGTTTTATCAGCTAGTTAGAAAAGATTTTCTCTCTTTGTAGATAAAACCTGATAAAAAGCTGGTAAATATTTTGTAGATAAAGCCTGGCTGAACAGCAGGTCCCAGAGGGCCTGGCTCTAGCTGAAGGCCTCTCACTAGCAGTCACCCTCAGGGTCCATACTGGGTCCAGTATTGTTTGACTTTTTAAAGCATGACCTGGATGAAGGGGCAGATGTCCCCTCAGCAGGTTCACTGAGGTCACAATGCTGTGAGGAGTGGCCAATACCCCAGAATGCTGTGCAGCCCTTCAGGAGGAACTCAGCAGGGTGGAAAGATGGGCAAAGAACTGTCTGAAATTCAGCAAAGGCAAAGGCAAGGTCCGGCACCTGGGGAAGAACAATCCTCTGCACTAGTACAGGTTGGGAGCTGATCTGATGTAAAGCAGCTCTGTGGAGAAGGACCTGAAAATGCTGGTGGACAGCAAGCTGTCCATGAGCCAGCAGTGTGTCCTTGTGGCCAAGAGGGCCAATGGGGTTCTGGGGGGCATTAGGAAGAGCACTGGCAGCAGGTCAAGGGAGGTGATCCTGCCCCTCTGCTCAGCCCTGGTGAGGCACATCTGGAGTGCTGTGTCCAGTTCTGGGCTCCTCAGGACAGGAGAGACATGGAGCTACTGGAGCAGGTCCAGCACTGGGCAACAATGATGGTTCAGAGACTGGAGCATCTCTCTTACAAGGAAAGTCTGAGAGAGTTGGGCCTGTTTAGACAACTGGGAGGGGAACCTCATCACTGTCTATAAAACTGAAGGGAGGGTGCCAAGAGGATGGAGTTAGGCTCTGCTCAGTGGTGCCAAGCAATAGTACAAGAGGCACAAGGAAGAAAATGATGCGCAGGAACTTCCACCTCAACATGAGGAAGGACTTTTTTGCTGTGTAGGTGACCATGCACTGGAACAGGTTGCCCAGGGAGGTTGTAGAGTCACCCTCACTGGGGATATTCAAAAACCATCTGGATGCAGTTCTGTGTCACGTGTTCTGCGATGACCCTGCTTGAGCAGGGAGGTTGGACCAGGTGACCCACTGCGGTCACTTCCAACCTGACCTACTCTGAGTTTCTTATGTGGCAGCATTGCAGACAAACAAAGAAAGATGGAATTCAGTTATGCTTTCTGTCTGTATCACCAGGTCAGCCATAGATTTCTACTGAACATAGAACACAGAAAATATTTCTAAAGAGGTAGTTTCTGAAAGCTTTTATATTCTGACTGTGTACTCTTATACCCATCAAAATTCAAATAGTGCCAAAGAGTAGCAGTAGGAGCACTTACTTGGGCAAAGGAAGGATTTCGGATGTCTCATTTACAAAATTCTTAGTACACTATCTGATTCATTGAACAAGATACTCTGGAATAGAAATCTTTCCAGCTTCAGAAAAAAAAACCAAAAAAACCTTAAAACATTTATTTATCTATTATTGAACTCAGTAGAAGAGTATTGGGAGTGCAGGAAGGAGGGAAAGAAACTTCCTATTCATAATCTGAACCCACAGCATAATGAGGAATTGTTTCTACATGTGGAGGTAGGGAAATATTTAAAACAGACAGACAGTACTAAGAATCTAATATAATATGGTGCATAATATCATAATTTGAAATCTGTTTTCTGGCTAATTTCCAGTGTTTCATTAAACAAGATAATGCCATTTTTTTAAAGCACAGAACATATTTTACTTGAAAGAACTGAGGAAGAGTATGTGCTACTAATGAAACAGCTATAGATCTTAAGTCCATTGGCAAATATACCTCCTCTTTCCTGCTGTAACTGTCAAGTCTCTCAAAAAAATGTTTGTCAGAAATGGAGCCAGCGTTTCTTTCTGACATGTCCAGCCATCATCTCTATATGCACCACTCGCACCTGGGTAAGCTAATATTAAAAGAAAAATTACAATTGTTGAGCAAGATACCTGAGAGACATGCCAATGACATCAAATCTCAGCAAAAATCTCAGACTTTTCAATCTCAGATTGAAAAATCTCCCTCAAAAGTTCCAGAAACTTGTTTTGTTTAGTAATTATTTGAGATGAAGAACATACCCAACTGTCTATTCCCTTCAAGAACTGTGTTTGTGACAACAGATATAATCTGTTCCCCTGGGAGAACTCAGGGCTTCTTAATTAGGATTCTGAAGGATCTCATTTGAAGGCTAGGCTATATACTTCATCTAATCAGAGAAATATTTCCTCTTTAATCAGTATCACTTCCAGTTTATCCAGATCAGACATAAGCCTTCCTCATTACTGGCAGAAGTTGGAGGAAGAGCAGGAATTGTTGTATCTTGGGCAGATGAAAAGGCACCCTCCCACAACAGACTCATCTCACGGCTTTATGCTGGCAGATTGCAAAAGATAACAAAAGGAATGGACCCTATGGATTTTGGAGCTATGAACCATCTGCAGTGGAATAATGGTGAACAAATTACATTCTGTAAGTTTATCTGAAGCACTGGGTCAGACGTATTGTAAAGGGAGTTCTGTTCACGTTGCCAGGAATGGCAAATGGTTTGAGAGCATCTCATGATGACTGGCAAGATATCTGCCAAGGTGGTAGTTTATCAGACATGATGTCTTCTGTATGTGTATTATTTTTAGGAGTTGCCAGAATTATTTATGTAGTTTCTTTATAATAAAATTTTTAAGTGTACAAGATCAAAAAAGATATCCTCTAGTCTGTGAGGATATCTTTACAGAGATGTTGTTCTGAGGAAAAAAAGCAAAACTGGAGACACTGGAAAATACTGTAAGCTGAAATGCTGTTTTGTGAATCAGAAAACCAAAATGACTTCTAGTGAACATCCATGCTTGTTTTTAAGTATTTACACCTGTGTGCTGGTACAAGAGATAAAAAAGTTCTTCAAACATCAGCAAATTCCTTTTTTTCTAGTTTCTGTGCTGGGAAATATTGTCAAACTTGAAATCCAAGTCTCAGTCCCCATTAAATTAGTTCTTTTAGTTATACATAGTAAATATTAAATATCTGAAGCATAATAAAGAAACGTGACAGTGATGGTTAGTAACCATAAAATAAGAAAATAAGGAAATCTTACAGAACAAAAAGTGTCTTTTTCTAATATTTATTCTTTTAGACCCTGGTGACATGCCCTTTCATTTGTAAACATGGAGCCATTCGTGCTTTATTTTGCCTTGGGAATCTCTGTTATGATTATTTAAGGAAAGTAATTTTGCTGGAATTAGTATGATTGACAGCTAGCCAGTAAAAACATATATGGATCCTCCTTCTGGCAAGGAAAATGGTATGAAAAAAAGAAATACAAGAAGAAAGAGTAAAAAAACAAAATAATTTGCAGCAACATATAAAGCAATGCTTTTAATTTGGATGTTGTGCTGTCAGTTGTTTAGTTTTCAAAATCTGAGCAATAATTTAATACAGAAAATTACTATTATGGTTGTAGAGATTTTACACATAAATAGCACGACGTAATAGTAAAATGTCACTGTTGTAGAGGATACAGAGCCTAGTTCTGTTATACTTGCCCCGTAGGCAAGATATTAATTATGTAAAACCTCCAGATATTTTAATGTGGTTTGTGTATCTCCTAATAATACTAGAGCAAAATTATCAAGAGGAGTTCATAAACTGGGACTATATGTTTTTCTGACAACAAATGCATCTCCAGCAAGCCAGTATATTTCTAACAAATATCACAGTTTTGATAGGAAGTGTTATTTGAGGTTGGTAATAAGCTGGCTGCTAAGGCTTTTACCCAGAGTTTTGGAAGCTAGGACTAGGTTCCTGTTTGCCTGACTTTTAATAATTCATTAAGTCAGTTTGTACTGGTCTTTTCCTAATGCAAATGTTTATATATTCCTTGAGGGAAAGTGTGAGAGACTAATTTGACAAACAGTCATGGACTCAACTAGGATGTAAACAATCCGGTCTCAAATTATTAATTGCATGAGACAGGGAAGGGATAAGCTGTTCTGTCTGTATTACGTAGTTCTTAAAAATTATGAAATATAATGCAATATTTCGGCTTTTGTACAATGGTACACAACAGTTCATGTTTTGCCTTACTGGGAGGAAGACAGCATATAAATGGGGAAAGAAAAGAAAAGAAAAAAACCCAAAAGAGTGAAAACCTATCAAGTATTCTGAAATTTCAAGCTTCTCTTTTTTTTTCCAAAACACGTAACATAATAATTCTGGATTTTCAATATTATTTTCTCTGAGGTAGTTTGTTTTTAAACATTTAAAACATTCTTCTTTCTAAAAATGGACAGGTTTTGTTGAAAACACGTTCTGACAAGGAATGTACACCCCCCATCTCTAATCAGGAGCAGTTGTCAATAGGCTTACATTTTAAAACCCAATTTTAATTGCACTCATTGCTAGAGATGGAGGTGGTGATACAGCTTTATGCTTTTTCTTGTAGAAATTCCCTTGGAAGCTAATCGACCTCCTGATAACCTCCCCTGCCCAACAAAGCCATTCTGGAGTAGATTTATTATGTAACAATCTATGTCTGACATTTATGCACACAGCTAGTCCTGTGACAATCAGCAGTGCATTGAACTAGTGAGCTTTTGAAATGAAGACAAACTTCTTGGGCATGATTTCTGAAAAAGGCTATGCTTGCCCCTGAGGATTGTTTTTCCCAGCTTGTTTTATAATATGCATTTTTATCAAATGATTTTACTTTGTTTGTTTGCTATGTAGGAATTTATTTTGAGGGCTGGATCCTCGTCCAATGGCGTGCTAGGGGTTACAATGACTGCAATGGAACTATATTCATGTACTTCAACTTTTTCTCCTTTACATCTGTAGCCTGATATGCACAGAGATTTAAACATAAGGAAACTAAGAATATGGAGAAAAAGAAATTTGGAAGAACCTCAGAACCAGCAGCCTGCAATATTATTGTTGCAAAGTAGACAACAGAATATCCCAAAATATTCATTTGCTCACTGAAGTGAATATAGTTTCCTCTCCAGATCAGGTTTACAATAACTCGGTCCCAAGTACAGGATAATAACATGTCTGTCCTTTTCCCATTTCTCCTGTCCAAATCCTAGGTGACTGCTCTACCCTGATCCTTCCACTCCTTCCACCTGGCCACAATAAAATCCCTTCCCTGAATACATGCAGTGACACAAGACAAATTAGATACAATGTCAACAAGTACTCTTTTATATATGCAGAGAAGAAACATCTGCCTTCTTCACGCCTGACCCGTGACTGTTCTTTCCCCTGGGACATGTAACCTCTTGGGCAGCCTGAACCCAGAAATTCTACTTGATGCTGACACAGAAAGGACTTGTGCTAACAGGTTTCCCTCGAAGTACTTTCTATAGAAGCAATTCTAGCTGCCAAAGAAATATGAACAGGAAAGAATTACTAAGTGCAACCAGGCATTTTTGAAGCTTCTCCAAAATGGTTATCCCTCATGTCAGAAAATGGGTACCTATATCCTTAGAAACTGGACTTTAGGATGTTAGGATTTTTTCCTTCCCTTACAAATTTACTTTTTAGTATGGCTGCTAAAGCAATCTTGAACCCTGCTTTTTATTTCTGTTCAATATAATAGGTTGTGAGTAGAATTTGGATTCTATTCTGTACATGGTCAGCTTGTGTATTTCATCCATGTTTTTGAAATGCAGCCTGCTTTTGTCCTAGAACAGAAATACTTCTGCCAGAAACAACAGATGTATTATTCACTTGCTTGAATTCTTATTATCTGTAATATCTTTTTTTTTTCCCAGTGACCAGGCATTTGAAATTGGAGTATTAGATATTTTTGGATTTGAAGAATTTCAAAAGAATACTTTTGAACAGGCAAGTGTGGATGTTTTCCTGAATTTACTGTACCTGTTGTTATTTCTCTAATTAACCAGTTTTGATCAGAATACAAATATACATGAAAGTGAAAATTTTCTCTTAAAGTATTTTTTCCCATTATGTCTATATGTATATGAATTATATTCTGGTTTTTGTAGAGTTGTTGACAATTTTCAAATAATATAGTAAATATCTATAGTGATTTTTAAGAGTGGTATTATTAGAACTGAAAGACAATCTGAGGGAAATAGTGTTGTTTGTTTTCATGCTTGCAGAAGTTATACTTCAACTAGATCAGTGAGTAGAAGGACAATATACTGAATTGGAAGAAAGAGCAAAAGGTTTTCAGATGACTTGGAGAAAAAATAAAATTGAAATGCTGCATTTTGCTAAGTGCCATTACTGGCAGATTCACCTCTGTGTGACTTTACAACGTGACTTCTCAAAAAATTGAATTGCATTCATGGAAAATAAATTGAAATTTATGTCACTTAATGCTTTATAATCCTTTTAAATGTCAAACCTTCTTTAAGATGTTTGCCTACCTTCAACATTAGTCACTGAACACCCGAGCTGTTGTGAATTACATATTTCAGAAAGCATTGATGACTCTACACTCAGAGAGGTGTTTAGGTTGTTGTTCAGTTGTTCATTCATTCTGTAAAGCAGTGGAAGGAAATCAAGGCATAGAACAAAATATCAAAGCATAGAAAAGAATAGAGAAGGCATTAGCAGCCACAAAGGATTTGTTATTGTTTGAAATCAGGATTTGCCCTTTGTCCCAGTCAGTCCATTGTGTCATGTATCAACTTCCTCTTTCTTGTGAAACAGAAGTCATAGAGCCACATTAGTTCAGCTTGTATAACATGTTTACATTGCTACCCAACTTCCTAATGCTTGAAAGTACAGGATGGGTTTACCTGTACCTTCAAAAGAGCATGTAAGAAGGCAATAAAACAAATTCCAGTTTCTCTCTCACAAAATTCTTTTTGCTGTTACAGTTCTTGAACTTTTGCTGGATTAAGGAGTATTGATGTGTACCAATATTCCTAGTCATTTACTCATTGTGAGTGCTGCCTTTGGGGAAAATATAAAGTGAAAAATTAAAAACATTTTAACAGACTGAGTATATGGAAAAAAAAATCCATAAGCCTCCTGACTGATAAGTCTGAAGTATTCTATGCAATTTAAATGCTTCTCAAAAGAGAGGGGTTCATCTTGGGACTTACTGGTTGTTTTCCTTTGACTCTGTTCTGCATTGCTTTTTTGTCATGAAATTCATAAAAGATCTGCAATTGACATCATGAAATACCATGAATTCTATTTTCTGGGGTAAGTAATTTTCTGCTTAATAACTGCAGAGAATACTTGAAGAGAAAATACAAGATCTAAGAAAAATGAGTGAAAAGGAATTTATTGTACTATTTCTGCATAGCAAACATCATCATTTCAAAGTCAAAGTTGCAATTCTATTTTATTTTTTCTAATAAATGTATTTCAAGAGACACTTAGTGTCCCTCCACCTGGACTGAATGCATTTTGTTGAATAATATTAAGTAATATCTGAGCCATTATCTCCAAATCTATTTAACTGCATTCCTGAAAAGACAAAGCAGAAGTGAGAGTTTTTAATATGAGCTCCATAATGTCATTAACTCATCTGATTCCTGAAGTGCTAGGTTGTAGTATCAGTGAAGAGAAGCAGTGTATATTGCCATGTGATATGTACTAATCATGCAGAATTACCCCAAAAAGCCTGAACCTTAAAGCTAGACCTCTAGCAGTCTAGTCTAGTTCAGAGTTGTGCCTGGGCTCGTTAACCCTAACAATAAACAGTCATTTTAGCCCAGATAGGGTCCTCATGCAAAACATTGCATCATGTCTGCAAACATGCCCAGTGTCAAGGCCCATGATTGCAGAATGTTAGCATTAAATGTTACAGCCAGACAGTAGTGGGGCCATAAAAATTATTTTTTAATCACATTTAGATTAGCATATTTTAAAATGGCATTAGAAAAGTAATGAAGCTTTTTTTCAAATTAGTGTATGATAAAACATTCTTTGTGATGTCTGCTTTCCTGCTTTCTTGGAAAAAATGTTATGACTGTTTTCAATAAAAATTAAAACCTCCTGATTGCCCAAAACTGGGAAAATTCCAGCTAGCTGTGTGAATCTTGCTGGTGCTTTATATCAGGCAGGTAGATAGACAGTTTAATATCATAATTAAGAGAGCAATAAGATAGTAAATCACATGTCAGTTTTAATAAACTGTGTTTGAAGATGGTTCAGGCAAATAGAGATAGATAAACCAGGTAGAATAACTTGTTTACTCCAGTGTATGTTTTGCAATGACAAGGCATTAGAGTATTGAAATACCGAAGTCAAATGAAGAATTGGTCTAGAAACAACTCATGAGCAATGCAAAGGAAGACAGCTGCCAAAGGACTAGAAAAGTAAGATGAATTATGCCTACACCAAGAATCCGATAAATTCTGCAGGCAAAATTATGTTACTGACATAAGAGAGAAAACCTTTATAGACCATTGCAAACAAGAAGGCATTAGAAGTTAAAAAACATTATTAATTAAGTGTTCAGTTTTCCCAGTACTTGTTGAGTTTTGGTAAGCCTTTATTGTATAGAATGTGTGATAGAGCAAAAATGGGACATGTAATTCTAAAATTAAAGTAAATATGTGTGTGGAATAAGCAATAGTGAGGGGAGTTTTGATCTTTGGTATGAAATTTAATAGCTTAAAGACAAGGAACAGTGTTTTTAGAAGTCGCAATGTGAAGGAGTCATTGCTCAATAAAGACTGAAATCTTCTGAATTACCAGGACTCAGTGAGTTACTGCTTTTACTGTTCATCAGCTGAGCTATGGTAAATGACTACAGTACACTTTTAGCTCACCCTGATGACAATTTAGTCACTTCCTAGCAGTGATCATAAGCTTGGGAGCAGCATTTTCCTGGAGCAGCTGCATACCTGCTGTGCCACAACAGCTTTGTGCAGGTCTGTAAAAGCCTATTCCTTCCCTCAGGGGCCTGGCAATGCTGTATTTTACTTTCTTCCTCAGTCCAGTTCCTGAGGACCTTACACTCTTCATGGCCGTTTTCAGGGTGTACTCCTTCCTTTCCCCTCTTAGTCTCTTTGGTCTTCTTCTCAGTGCACGCAATTTTTTTTCCATTTATGCAGGACAATATTATCTGTCCAGTGTTCCAGTCAGCCACTAGAAAACCAGTGTTACTTGCCTTTAAAGCTGACTTGTCATGTACCTGACATTAAATTTTTTTCTTTATTCTTTTACAGTAGACATTTTGTAGCCAAAAATAAAATAATTTGTTTCAAATTGAGATTCCCAGCTCAATTCAGTTTGTGGTTGATTGGTGAAATACTGCACAACAAAATTTAATTGATATCCTTTCTTATCCCGTAGTATTTAGTTTCTGCATTATGTTCAGTATTAGTTTCAGCATTATGAGTGAAAAAATAATTTAGAACTATTTCAGTTTCATAACAATTCCAAACTCTTTCAAGGAAAGATTGTTCTTACCATGTTTGTTTGTTTGCTTGTTTGTTTAATACTTTCATGTGTATGGAAACTGGTGGGGGACTATTCCACCTTGTATTAAAATTGTCCCTTTTTGAGGTGCGTTTCAGACCCTCCTTTGTAGAAGGCTTCTCAGATGACAGCTACCTGTAGTAAAGTTTTAATATAGCACCAGGCTCTCTTTTACGTTATTTGAGGAACACAGATCAGCACATGGCAACTGATCCCAGAGATGACATGGAGTCACAGTCAATTAAAAATCTTCTGACAGAGGTAGAAGGACTATGCCTGAATTTGTGTTGGAGCTGCATGGAGATCAAGAAATCTGTGTTAGATCCTATTAGCCCTGAAAGGCAAAGGAAGAAGTATAATGGTTCTGTTTTTATCAATTCCTTGAAAAATATTCTGATGGGTACTATACATAAAGAAAAGGATGTTGAAATGTTTGGGTAGCAGATACAAAGGGGAATAACATTCAAGATACTTCTGAAAAATAAGTGAGTATCAAGCTTAGGTTTAAAAATATTTTCTGAGTCCAGTCTCAGAAAAAGAAGATGATTCTCTGTTTCATTGTCTTAAAAATTATATTTTTGAGAAATGCTAGGGCACTTCCCTGCAGGGTTAATTTGACACTGTAGTTTCATCATCTCAACCTGTAATTAGGGCCCGATAATTGTGTTGAAACGACAGCTGTAAGCATTACTCCATGCTCAGAATACACATTCCTTGGGAGAGTTAATCCTTCTGCATGACCAAAGGATGTAAATGAGCTTTCCAAGGGGTCTTTGCATCCATCTTACACTCATTGATTGGCAGTCACCAAGTTTACTTTCCACAAATTTCCTTCTTTGGTAATGCCTTTTTCAAACAGACATAAGAGCCTAAAAAGTGAATAGAGTTAAGAGCAGGAAAATTTCACTAGTCATGAGTGGTATTCTGTCTTCAGAGCACAGTACAATTTTGGTATTCTGCCTAAATTTTAATTTGGAGTGTATTTAGTGGTACTGACTGGTCATATGTGGTAAGAGGAGAGAGATCAAGCTAACACTCTCTAATGTGATCAATACTTACTGCTTTTACCAAATGCCACTATATTATTTTCCAAAATCTAATTTGGATGGTACTGCAAGTTGTAGTTGGTTTTGGGTTGGTTTTTCTTTTTAAATACTTGAACAAGAATATTTTTTTCTTCTAATAATATTCTTAAAGGATTTCTTAGAGAAGTCTTGGACAAATATATGGTTTAATTATTTTCACTGAGACATGATTGTGGGTTAAGGTAAAAAAATTTGGTAGAAAGAACAATACTTAGAGGACATAATATGGAGTCCATGAGATGCATATCAAGAACTGTTTAACAATGTTTAATGACAGAAAGCACTGTAGGTAATGTTGTGTAATGCTTCTAGGAAAAGCAAATATAGTCCTTAAAGAGATTGCTCAAATATTTGTTTTAAGTAAAAATTTATTTGAGGATTTTTTTTAACTACTGTTATATTTCCATCTAATTTACATGAGTACAGTTAAATATATGTTTAAAAAATGCAGTTCTATGAACTTTTCAAATCTTTGGACAGAAAGTTCATTGTTTTATATATTACTTAGAAGACATGGAGCAAAAGAATTTGGGTTTGCAAAGCCGGTTTAGTTCATATTCATCCCATTTTGACATTTCAGCTGTTTTGACTGTTATGTCAACCTGTGTCAAGCTTTTAATTTGAAACATTCATTTTATTACATTTTCCCAGTAGGTTGCATAAAACACTGAAATGGAGAAGGGTCTGATCAGAATGTGTTGCTTTCCAGCAGTCCCTGGCTGGTCTCCTGGTTCTCGTTCTGCAGAGCCCTTCCCTCAGCCACTGCTCGAGAGAGCAGCTTTGGAGCAGTTTGCAGTTTGTACAAGTGCTTGAGCTGCTTTCTGCTCTGCTCTGCAGTACCTCAGTACCTCAGTACTCTGCTCACAGTACCTCAGTGGCACTGTGGCAAGTCTGCCTGCCTGGCTGACAGTGTTGCTTATGTTGTTGAGAAGCACCCCAGTCTATGCCATAATGCACTGGTCGTTAGAATTTAAAAATTTGTTTTTTTCTTTGCAATCCAATCATGCTATGTATGAATGTTTTAACAAAATACTATTCCTTTTATTTTACTGCTTAAAACCAATGTTATTTATCAGATATTTGTAAGACGTGTCTAAGACAATCTTTCCTTTGTCTCGAATTGTGTAGTTCAGTAGTTTTGCTGCACAGTCAGGCTCTCAAATCCTTTTTTTTTCAATTCATTTTAAGAGATTGGCTCATGATGGAAAGAAAGCTTGAGTTTGGAGGGATTCTGACAGCTTTTCTTATTGTAAAATACACTTTTGTGAAGTCGAATGACCTAGTTCTCTAAATAAGTCATCTGCAAATAAAGATGAGCATGCATCATTTTAAGGCTTTACCATATCCTGGAAAGTGTAAGCTTGTCTGCCTTATAAATTAATGTTAACAAGTTTCTGGAAAGATTTTGTAATTAGAATTCCAGAAGTGATCAGTAAAGCACATTTTGCCTGCCACAGAGTTAAAAAAGCTGTCTTTTCTATAAAATAAGTAGATACTGGAAGTCAGCTGTATACTTCTATTGTGAACAAAATAAGATAACGATCTGAATGTTTATAAATCCCACTTTCAAAGAAATATTGGTTTTATTCAAGGGTGTCTTTTGTCTGCACTATCATGCATTAGTAAAGACAGTTAATAGTAGACATTTGGTTGTAAAATGAGTTTTGTCTCATTTCTTCTTACTGTTTTTCACACTAGTCTATTTGATTGTATAGCAAGTATAAGTTGGCTGTACTAACAGGAGGTGTTAATGGAAAATTCAGGCAACTCTTATACATTACTTGGGTTCTCTTCCCTCATCTGGATGTTAAGCCATGTAATTTTAGGATTGATCTAAATGTTTCATAACTTTTAATATGACTTTCTGGTAGAATGGCTTTTACACACTTTATTCTTGGAAGATATAGTTAATGGCTGACCAGCACAAATATGTGACTAGTTTAGACTGAAAAGAAAATGCATGGAGGCATTCATTGTATTATTCCTTATAGGAAGTGTTCTTCCAGCCTTTCAGGAGCTTCTGTTTTCTTAATTTCTTAGTCATAGTTAATGTAGCATTGGAGGAGGTTTTCAAATTTTCAACTAAAATTTCCACTTTAATGTCAAAAAACAGTTAAAACATTTAATTCACAAGGTTATTAAATATTTACTTATTTTAGCTGGTGAGCTTTGAATAAAATACAAAAGCATACATATAAGCTGATACAATTCCCACCTCTTTTTGATTGAAAATCAGATTTCTGTGAATCTTTTTAGTTTTATAAGGCAATCAAAGAAAATATTTGAGAACCATCTACACTATTTATCTCTCCAAACATTAAACTTCCTATGCAACACCATTTTCTTGCCAACTTTCCCTTAGAATATCTATAAAATTGAGAGCAGCATCTAGTAAAATGTCCCTAGGTGTTTTGTATGTTTTGCTAAAACACAGTGAGCTCTTCAGAGACTGCTTGAGACTTCAGTGACATAGTATGTGCAAACAGAGTTTTTTCTTTGTTAGCATTGAACTAACTACAGACTCAGGATCTTAAACAGATATGTAGGGTTTTTTTTTTTTTTCCTAAAAGCACACTGTATTTGTATAACCTTCCTGAATATGAAATGCAGAAGAATATTAAGTGTACCAATTTATATGTAGAGTTACCCTACTTTATTCAAAGGAATTAGTGTAAATTTTCACTGGACTTGATAATGCTGATATTTGATAACTCTTATATGGAATTCACAACAAACTGTGCAGGCAGAAAACTGTGTATTCCCAAATTAATAGTAATAGCTGTTAAAATCTAAATTTCCCTAGTGTCTTCCTAAATCTGTAGTCTACCAAGAGATACCATAGTGTGGACTGACATTTTTTCAAATTTGATATTAGACATGCAGTAAAACCTACATCAATGAATTATCCAGTAAACATCTAATACTCATTTTTTTCTTCATTTTACAATAGCTGTGTGTCAACATGACCAATGAGAAGATACACCAGTACATCAATGAAGTGCTTTTCCTACAAGAGCAAGCAGAATGTGTACAAGAGGGAGTTGCCATGGAAACGATGTATTCTCCTGGTAACCATACTGCAGCCTTGGATTTTTTCTTTCAGGTAGTTTCCAGATCCATTTTACGCCGTGTATATTTATACGCAGTCTGTGAATGTTAGGCTAAGACAAACTTTTGCTTGCATTTTTCAATCTATGAGTCTCCAGACCAGGTTATGGGTCAAGGAGGCCATAGCTCAGTGGTTCAAAGAGCTTGCTAACAGCACGGGGCTGAGGAAGATGCAGCAGAAACTCCCAGCCTGTAGCAATTCATGTGTAGCATCTGTGTATCGTGGCATGGCGACTGCTGCTGTAGGACTGACAAGGCTCTGTCGTGAGCCTGACAGTTTCTTTAGTGCCTGGACCTAGTTTCTGGAGCACAGCTTTTGAGAAACAAGTGACACAATCAGTTTCTAAATGATGGTCAATAGTGACCATTTTTGGCAACTGAAATACTCTTCCCTACATTTCTTATAGAAGAACCAGCCTTCGACAACTACTAAAATATTTTAATCTTTTTTATTTTTCCTCTTGTTCTGAGGTGAAATATGTTTCTGTTTACTAATTTAAAAGCCGTGTTACTCTACAAGGAACAACCGAAATTCTATTTCTCCTGTATAAAATGAGAAAAATCTATTTTTCCTTTCAGAAGCCATCAGGCTTTTTGTCAATGCTGGATGAAGAAAGCCAGTCTATTTGGTCAGTAGAACAGAGTCTTTCTAAACGCATTCAGTCTTACCTGGATACATCAGACACAAATACAGTCTATTCCTCCACAAAAGATGGAAATGGTAACCTTGCCCCAAAGGATCTCGGCTCCACCTTCACTGTTATGCATTATGCTGGGAGGGTAAGTTGTTTGAATATCGTTTACATGCAGTTAGTGAAAAAGTAAACAAAACAAAATTTTACATGGCTTCTCCAGCTCGTGGCTATAAATAGGATTTCACTGTCAAGTGATAAATTTTCAGAGGACAACTTAGAATCTCAGTGCCTCATCTAGTGTATAAAATGTGTAGCTTACATCACAGTGTCCAGGATACATGCTACCTAGTTCTGGCTCCTAAATTTTGTCTTCATTATTAGCATTTCATGTGAAAGGGGGTGATTCCAGTCCCTCAGCATAAATGTTTAATGCCATTTTAGTTGGCTTTGCTTTGCATACAGATGTGGTTCCAGAACAGTACAGATTCTCTGCAGCTCCTCTGCTATGTGTGTTACCTGGGTTACCAGCATGAATCTGGTAAAAAAATCAAAAACAAAAACTCCACTTTTTTTTGTTAGTAGTCGTAATAATTTTTTCCTACAGAACCCCAGAACATGCTAAATGTCTTTCAGTATGACTGTAAAATTAGATTAGTATTATTTTATTCCCCTCCCTGCAGTGTTCACAGGAGAAGTGCAATCAATTCTTTTAAACAGGCTTCTTACCCTTTCCTTTCCAATACTTCGTTTTCACATTTTCCCCACAACCACCTACAACTCCAAGCAAGCAAATTTGACATGTGTTTAAAGGGATAGTATTTTTTTTTGTAATCTGACAGTGATATAAATAGGGACGGATCTATTTTGTGGCTCTCCATTTGGAAATGAAGCTGATGGAAGTCTTGAGTTGTTTTGACACAAGAAAAGTTGTTCCTGCCCAATGATAGAAATGTGGTCATTATGGAAAGGACTGTTTGGGTAATGCTTAAGTTCCTAAGCCAAATACTTTGAAAAACTCTCAGTAGGTTCTTCTTTCATCACAAGGCCTTCTACTTTGAATCAAATTATTTGCCAAAGTTAAGTGGTTTGAATACCTCCACTATTGGGACTTGTCTGTAGGAATGTGGGCACACAGTGGTTAGATCACAGTACAACCAAGATTATGTGAAACTTACTAGGACTTCAAGTGATGGAATAAAGAACTGCCCATGAACTTCAGATATCTAATTTAATATAAAAACCTTTTTTATACTTGTTACATAAATATTTTTAATGCCATTCTGTTTATACAAATTTATCATAAGAGCTCAAAAAGTTTCGACTCCCCAAAACTTGACATGGAAGCAGCAGCAAGGCATCTACATTAAAATCACAACCAGAATAATAAGCACATTTCTTCAAAATGAAAGAAATGTTTTTCTTATTCTCTGAAGAAGTATTCAGAAGATTTGTTAATACCAGTATTTCAGGTGCCTAGTTCTGAAAGTTAAACTGTGAGTGGTAAAGAGGACACTTTTCAGTAACATGTGTTTTAGCCTTGCATGGTTGTTTAGATTTTTGTTTTATAACATAGACACTTCGTTTGACCTTCTCCTAATAATAGTAATGACATTTAATCTAAAAGCATGAACAAAGAGACAGATCTCCAAGTAATGTAAATCCACACATTCTTTTGAAGTCAGTGGAGATCCTTTGATTTACATTGGCCAAGGAACCTTTCCAGTCAGGCTGTTCTTTGCATCCTTACAACAGTAAAATGTTTAGCCATGCCAAAACAGAAAAGTCCTCTTGCAACTGCTTAACTCTCCTTGCTTTAATAATAATTGTGCTAAATCCTTAAAGATGCTTGAATATTTTTGGTTTTTGTGGAACTGTTATCTACCTATCATAGACTGAAATACCCAGTGTTTCATGATATGTATTTATATAAACTTTGGTGTACTGTACTAAGAGTTTATTCTGAGACTAGTATGTCTTCATATTGTCAGAACTTAATTATGAAAAACTCAAATTTTAAAACTGCTGATGCTGTTCTTTAGATTGCACTATTACTACATCTAGTAGCTTTTTATAGAAGTCATTGGTAATATATGCTTTATGAAAATTGTTAAAGGATGAGGCTTTTAAATATATCAGGATTTACTTGCACTCAAAAATAAGTATTTCATATGTAAAGTATCCATATAGTTTGGCAGGTTTTGAGACTCATTCTTATAGTGTGATATCAATTAAATAGGTCTAACATAAGTGAACTATAAAGCAATCTTACTCTTCATTGTTCCCTTCAGAGGCAAATTTAAAACAAGGGACCTTAATTTTATTCTCACTTGCCACAATTTTTCACAATTTTGCTCCTTTAACTTGGTAAAGCTTCTCTGTATTTACATGAGTATAACTGAAAGATTAATCAGACCCAGAGGGTATAGAAAGAATTACCAGTAAATTGTGACAGGTAATCAAACATGCAATTGTTCACTTCTAGCATTAATCATTTATGTTCAGGTAATGTGTCTAGGCTGGCAGTTGAGGAGGAAGTCACACTGAATGCAGCAGGGTCTGTGTTAGAACATGAAGGCAGGCATCCTGATTTCTCTAGGTAACAAAAGTTGTAACTGCAATGTACTTCATAGCTAGTGTTAAAGAGCTACTCTCAGTCATGAAAAAAAAATAAAAGCTAGTATTCTATGTTGGCCCTGGTATGAACCACTTATGACCCTTGTAATTTGGGCTTCTTTTCATCAGTAGTGTATGGATGTAGGTCAAAGTCCAGAATGAACTAGGTTCATTTCTTTAGACACTTGCAGTAGCTATTTTAGCAAGTTAGAAGTGCAGTTAAACTGGAAAAGCAGTTGTTAAAAATATTTCCTCACTGAAAAGACCTACTTTTGTATATTTAATTGAGATTGATGAACAACTTTTTGTGAACAAGTGATATATCCAGCTTTATATTCTGAGATAATTACAGCTGATACAGATGTGTCCATGCAGTTTTAAGGACCTCTAATATGTTCATATTTTGTGACATTTTGTGTCAGGATATGTGTAGAAAAATAATCTTTTCTTCCACTATCAAGTCTTTAATTTAATGGGTAATGAATTGGGAGGTATTGCCCATTCCCTTAAGTTTCATGCTGAGCAACATTTCCTAAGACTAAATATGCCATACTGTTGATCCAAGCATGAGCCTTAGACTCTTCCAGAAAAGGCAGTACTGAGAGAAAAAGAGGAGAGAATGGGTCAGAAGTAAAAGAAAGAAAGCACGAGGTTGAAGTGAGACAAAGAACGCACATGCAGCTCAAAGTACCATGTAAGGGGGAAAAAAATCCAAATCATTTGGAATCCGTAGTTGATTTTCTGGCTGAATCAATACTTCAAGGAAGTCTGCATGTATGATACCATTCTGAGAGATCTTGGATTTTTTCTTATTTTCTTGTCTGTTTTGGAGAGAAGAAAGAGGGACAATATGCACAAGTTAATTTCTGCACATGAAAGAAATCAGCACAGGGGTCAGACATTTTAGTGGAATCTGAGAGTGAATATTGTTTTACACAAATGTGACAGAATGATCCAGTGGAAGAGAGAAAACTAATTTTGCCCCATTTCTCTTGAATTTTGCTATTATGCCTGAACAAGATTAAATCTTTTTCTGCATGAGCAATATGATATATTGCTCGTGAGCACACATGAACACATGCTTAGCAAAGGCCACTGTGAGCATCAGTACTTTATCATATCAAGTATTTTACTTTATCTCCCAGTTTTAATTTTACAGTTGAACAGAATCCTACAATGCCTTGACACATTATGAGTCTTTTCTAAGAGCTGTTTAATGTCTTGGTATCTAAATGCTGTTAGACAAAAAGCTTATCTGTTTTGCTCAGGCAGAATGTAGAAGAGAATGATTTAGGGATTTTATGTCTAAAGAAAATAATATTCATGAAAGGTTTCATCTGAAGGTTGTTTAACACTTTCTTTGAACACTGACAGTCTGATTTCTTCTGGAAAAATTCTGTTCATCTGGGGCATTGCTTTGTTTCTGATGCCTGATATGAATGTGGGTATCCTGAGATGCTTCTCACAGGGTCTGTCTGTGGGGGTAAGAGGTAAATGCTACACTTAGAAAGCTTGCCTTGAGGTAGCAAAGCATTTTATGGGTGCATCTGACCATCAGCTGAAACTATCCTAAGAATCTGTTATACTGAATTTCTAGGTTCATTTATTGATAACATTAATATTTACACTGTAGGCTCTCACTTAAGGAAGGGCTTCACATGAATTCACATGAATCTTTGAACTGTTTGGCATATCAATAGCCATGTTTTTTGAAGAATAACATTTCCATAATTGAACTTTCTCAAGGACTTGAAGTTCTTTATTTTTTTAAATTTTGTGGAAGAATTAACATAGCAATAAATAAATTGGAAATATATTGTCTTAGCACAGTGCCAAGAGATACAGCTTTACCTAATACTGGTGTTTAACATACTGGTATTTGAGATAATGAGCTATTTGTCCCATTGTTCATGTGATCTGAATAATGCATTATCATAATTATCATAAGCTTTCTGCTGTTTAAATTAAACTTGAATTTACAAATTAGATAAGCCCCTTGTCGCTGTTTGCCTTGCCAGTGTTCTGACATTTCATACCGTAATAAACCAACCAGACCTGAAGACAAATTTCTTTGCTCTATAAACCAGTGCACATAATGTTCCTTTAAGTGCAGATCAATGTCCTTCATCTCTGAGCTACGTGGAACTCAAAAATATCTCTCAGCTGTCAGCTCACCTTCATGAAGGCAGTCTTCTCTGAAATGCCTTGTATATCCCAGGCAGACTCTGAAACTGAACCTCTAAATCAAAAGACAAAAGGAGATGGATTAATCAATAAGGATGCTTTCATTTTTGCTATTTTTTCCCCAGGCTGAATCCCCAGACACAACAATCAAATCAATCTAATCTAAGCTGTACCAAGGCCTATAAAGGCTACTTGACATGGATTCTGGTTTTCACATAGGCAAGACAGTCGTGCCTTTTCTCCCTTTCTCTCTTTCTTTCTTTCTTTCTTTAAGTGGTCTTGATTTGGGATTTTCACTTACAGGAGAAAATCATAAAACACTTCCCCCCACCCTTCTGTTTTGTTTCTGAATACTCCCTTCTTTCAAAATGCTATTCTATCACAGTGTTAGAATAAGACTTGACAGACTGTAACATTATATAGCTCACTCATTGCTTAACAAGGCTTGTTTTGGGAGGTTGATAAAGCCAGTGATCCTTAAAAAAATGGCACACGCAAGCATATCACTCACATTTAAGTACTGGCAGAAAACTAGCAACAACAAGTATCTCTCTGTGGACTAAATTGTCCTTGGACATCATCTCAAAAATTTCTCTTTTACTACATGAACTAATTATTTTCTTATTAACTAACATTTACAACTGAGTTTCTGAGTTACATTTTGCTATTAAAATAGTAAAATTTTCGCTTTTAACTGTGAATGCAGGCAAATTGTTCTTAATATTCCAGGTGGCATTTTTGTAGCTTTTTTTAGGGTTCCTGCCAAATCTGCCATTAGCCATGAGCTTTTTTGGCCTATAACAAGATTTGAAAATTATTTACCAAAAAAAAAAAGAGTATTTTAAGGAATTTATGAAAATTATGTGTAAAGGTGGTCCTGTTGATAAAGCATATTGGGGTATCCGATAAACTTGGAGAAATTCCCTTAATTAAGTCAGGTGTTTTGAGAGAGGATAATTTAGTTCAGTTGAAAATTTTCTGGCATGAAGATAATTAATGAAGCAAAGAGGCAGGAATATGTAAAAAGATGAGAGGAATATGCAGTTCCCAAAGTCAGCTGTTTGCATATCTGGTGAGTCTCCTGTTTTCTGTGTGTTCTACCTCTTATTTGTATCTGATAGTTCTCATGGTATTAAAACCAGCTGTGTTAACTTAACCAACCAGAAAACAGGCTCAAAACAAATAAAATTAAGGGGGTTTCTTTCTCATACTTAGTAATTAATGAAACTGCTTGACACAGAATCTTAAAAGATGCCAGATATGTTACAGAGTTTTGTAAACAGAGATACGAGGAGGAAATGTGAGTCAATAGATGCTGAACACAAAGGTGAGATACAGCCTGCAGAACGAGTGCCTTCATGGGAAGAGCCCTAAAAGCTGAGAAGGTAACTGGTGGCTGGCAGAGTGGAAATAAAAAACTCCTCAATATTTTTCCCTAAATATTCAGGACTAAATGAATATTTGGCCATACCCATTACAACTGATGTTAAGGTATCTTCCTTTATGAACTTAAATTTAGAAGGAAAGCAAATCCAACCCCATTGTGTTTGAGTCTCTTATAATGAAATAAAAGGTAGTGTGGAACAGCACACTTTTTTTTTTTTTTTTAATAAAAGTAGTTGAGCTATTCAGATACTGTATAAAGGTCTTGTTTCCTTTGGCTAACACAGACACATAGGTTTGCATACTGTCTACCCCAAAAAGTTCATTATGTAAAGCAAGATAAAGCAAACAACTGCAATAAACAGAAGTGACAATAAGGAGTATGTTTTGTAACACTGGACCTGTGATCTAAGTGAGTGCATATTTCCTGTCTAAAGCATACAATATTTGCTTGGTTTTGTCTCTCCAGAATAACTATCCACTGTGCTTGAGTGCCAGCCAGTGCAGAGTTTGGGCCAGTTTTATTTTAAAAACACAATAGAACTAAACAGGGATATATATGTGCTTTAGACGGCATGTAGTTTGCCATCTATGATGAGGGCAAGGTTAAATCAACAAAATTGGCAGCTGGAAGAGGACTTACTTCTATTTTGTGGGACAGGCAAAGGCTATGGAACCCTAAGAGTGTTGTTTCACTGAGTCAGTTTTCATGTCTTTAGGCAGTGAATTCATTTACCAGGTCTATGGGAAAATTCTTTAGAGCATTAGCAATTTCTTCATAAAAGGGAATCCTCCTAACTTTTATCTATTTTATGTGATATGAAATATGTCTTATTAATACAGTTCTAGAAGTTTGTGATGTATTATACCAGTGTCAGTACTGAAACTTCTCCCTTTTTCAATTTAGGCACTTAATCATAATGTAGTATCTCCCACTGCTATACTTACTTACTCTTCCCACCAATACTATTTCTCTTCTCCTAATTTAGTCAAAGCCCAAGACACTCAATTAGGAACTGGCATTATGGATTTGTCATATAAGTTCTGTTAATTACCTTTTATGGACCAATATGGTACACCATTTATGTTGAGTACACTAAAAGCATTTAATAGTATACTTAAATTATTCCAATAGTTTGCTAACTGTGTTGTATGTTCTTAGGAAATGCAATTAGAAAATACATAACATTGCATCTGTCATGGAAAAGAACCATAATTCTCTTGTTATACCTTGTTCATGTCAGACACCATAGTAATTACATCATTTGACAATTACTCGCTCTAACAGATTATACACTTCCAAGTTGTATAATTTCTTTTGTGAGCAAGATAACATTGCATAATTGTCAAATGACCCAATGGAAAATTAATGCACTGATTACTGTTACTAATCTTAATTATATATTTACAGCTTTATTAAATGTACAAGGATAAAATTTCCCCAAACACCTAAGGGGTTTAGGATATAGATCCAATACAAAAAAATCAAAGAAGGCTTTAGATAGAAACATGGTCCCAAGGTAAATAAAACTGAACTGTATTCTAAGTTCCTGTTAAGTACCTGCCTAATCATGCAAGTACTGAAATCTATAATTTTCTTCCTTTTTAACTTAAAAATTCCCTTTGAGTTCTACTACTGTGCAAGTCAGAGCCTCTCATATCTAAAGTCTGTAAATTAACTAGCTGTTTTTCTTCCATCCCCATACAAAGTTAAGAAAAATACCCAAAAAACAACTATTTTCTTGTCTTAGTGCTCCTTTTCTATATAATGTCTTCAGGGATGGGCTCAGTATGAAAAGAGACATTTGGCTGTATTTCTTCATGTTGGATGTACCCTCAGGACCTCTGGATAGAATTCGGATTTTGCTCAATTTTAAGAGTGGCTACCACATGTGTTAGTATTTATCTGTAGTCAGATGACAGATGCAGGGACAATCCAGCTGTCTGTTATTGAAATCACAACATCAGGCAACTGAGGTGACCCAAAATCCCTTATGGGCATAGTTGTTAGAGATGTAAATGGATTGGTCCATAACATATAGACTGAACTTGCCTCCAAAGGATATATCAATGGTTTGAACTTGTTCTGAGTGTGAGCTGGAACATGGTTGGTGGGGACAGTTTCCCATTGACAAGGAGATCTGTGATATGGGAGTGGCTAGCTCATCCTACAGGGAAAGCATTGTTTAGGTCACTGTCTCCTGCTGTACAGCCCATATTCGATTCAAAGTCTTGCACTGTGGAAATGTTTTAAAATCAGTCTGATGAAATTTCTGTATAGTTACAGAGGCACAGTGTTCAACAATCAGTTCTTCTGGTCAATATTGTTGATGCTTAGAAAATGCCAAAAGATGCTACCTGCTGCCAGCCTTTACCTGTTGAGTGGAAAAAAAACATAGCTTCATTTCTACTGCTGTAAGATTTTTAAAAGATGCATTGGTGATTACTAATGATGTCACAATATTTTATTATAGGTTACATATGAAATTGCTGGTGCAATAGAAAAAAATAAAGATTCCCTTTCACAAAATCTCATATTTGTAATGAAAAGTAAGTAAATGCTTTTGTGGTTATTATTGTTAGAAATCAAGGTATTATGACTTGATTTTAATTTTCATTTTAGTTTTAAGAGACATTTATATATATATTTATTTCCAGTAAAAAAAAAAGCACCCTCATCTGTATGAAGTATATGTGTACATTATTGTTTGAAATTTGCTCTAATTCAAAAGCTTCTAGATTCATGAACATACAGCATCTTTATCATGTGATGTGATGTAAAGAACAAGAAGGTGTAGTATGATAGGTGAGAATGACTTACAGAAGACGAGTATGAGCTAAAGCAAAAATGAAGCTCAGAAAATAGGGGCAGGAAATTAAGCTCCCAAAATCATAGAGGCTACAGTGGGATGTGCTCCACTGCTTGAGTACCCTTCCAAAAGCAGTACCTTGTGGGCGTTCTTATGTTTTTCAGTGAATAGATATAAATGTCCATTGAAATGCAAAATTAAATACCTTGCAGTGTGTATATTGTATAATTATGCCTAATAATAATGCAACCAATTAATTAATTAATCATAATTAATGATTCATAATTGGCTTAATGAAAACCTGTATCATTTCCCCTTTCTGGAGGGGAAAACCAAAACCTTTTCCTCAGGGCAATGCCAGTGCAACCTGAGGTGTTATTTGTCTTCTCTCCAACCACTATAGTGTCTTTCACTTAATATATTATATACTTATATTTCTTTCCTTTGAAATAGAGGCCTGCTGTTAAAATATATTGCATTTAGCAATTTTAATGTAAAATTAGCCAAGCTCCCTGGTAAAATAATTGATGAATTTTAGATGCAAGAAGTGTACATTAAGAGTGAAGAAAGAAATTCTTGAATTGGTTGTATTTTTAGAGATATTACAGTGATCACTGCTTGGAATATACATGATAATCTGCCAAGGAGTCTAAGAAGGTGTGACAACTTCCAGTATGTTCAACGAGAGAGCATTCTTCCATTCTCTCACATAGTCCCTTTTTGCACTTTCATTGCCATTTTGTGTAATGAGCTATGCAACTGTTAAAAGGCAAGAATGGAGGATTGAATTGGATAGAAAAAGTTTAATATGATGAGGGTGAGTACATATACAGCTGAGGAGTCATAATAATAATAACAATAATTATAAATAATGAATTCTGCCAGCAGACTATTTACAAACATGAAAGTCAGTTAAGTGCTAAGTGCCTTCTTTTTTAAGTGACTTAGTCTTAAAACCTGTTGATTGTCAATGACATATTTTGTTTAGAGTCAGTTTCATAAGTTGTGTAGGTGTATAACCTAAGTGTATGCGTCTTTTGATTTTCATTGAATTTCATTTCCCCAATAAAAACTTTCAACTCTAATAACATTAAAGTAATTTTTATATAGGTGTAGGAATATGGAGCATATATGCCTGAAAACTATTCAAAGAGAATATTGACATAGGATGTATCTATTTTAATTTGTAAGACGTGATTTCTGTGCCTGTTCTAATCCCATTTACTACATTTTAAACATATGAGTATTGATGCCCACTGATTATGCTGAGATAATTCCAATTATCTGCTTCCATATCTTCCTCAGAATTTTAATGTTCTTGTTAAGTAAGGAATAGTAATCTCCACAGAAAAAAGGGAAACAAATCTGTTGCATTTAAGCATATAGTAAGAAACCTTTAAACAGTTATTAAAGAGCAAACTGAGGATTTTTGCTTGCTATGCTAAACTATTACTTATGATGCTTATCCATTCATCTTTCTGGGTTTTTTGTTTGTTTATTCATATGATGGGTGTGATCATAATGCCAATTTGCTAGTTCTTAAAAAAAAAAAAAGTAACAGGAATTCAGCGTGGTTAAGGATGTATCACACAAAAAGGTAACACTTATTGGTGCTGTGGGAGTACAAGCAGCATGTAATTTTCATGTTCATCTTAAAAACCCTGTAACCACAAATTCATAAGCAATAATCTGACTGAAATTAGGACAAAGTATACTATCTCTCTTAAAATTCAGATTTCTTTCTGTTTTTGTTTAAAAGCACTTCTTGGAAGTTTATTTTTTTTTGTACAAGTAATAATACATATGTATGTCATTGTCTTTTTTCTGTAAATATTTTTAAGTGTGGTCTTGATGTAGAGAAACTCAATTTTCTACAGTTCTGTTCTTTGCTTTGCCTTTTTTAAAAATCCCTTCTCATATTTTGTGTCTATAAAATTCTTTAGTCAAATGTGTGTCTATATTTTATTTCTGTCAAGTGCCTTGATAGTTTCTAAATCCTACATGTTAGGAAACTGTGCAGAACTCATCTCTTACATTGTTTTAATAGATGGATAAATTGGGAGTCTATAGTGGAACAAAATTCAGAGGTGGTGATCCCATAAGTGATTAGGTTTAGACAGATTGGTCTGAAAGATTTTGGTTTATGCCCTCTATTTGTTCAGGACAGGACCTGAATATGTTAAAAATAGTGTTACTATTTTCAGATATTGAATGTTCTTTGATAACTTGGATAATGCTCATTTTTTTATTTGTTCATTTGTTTTAGATGTACTTATTGTCTTATACTGTGTGTTTTTTTTTACTGACAAATAGAATGCATATAATGTTCTAACTTGTATTTTATCTTCATACATTTCTTTCTTTTTTTATTTCCAGCTAGTGAAAATGTGGTCATCAATCAATTGTTCCAGTCCAAACTGACACAAACTGGATCACTTGTTCCTCCATATCATTCCCTTAAAATCAAAGGATGTAAAGCAGCTTTGCTCAGTAAAAAAACATCTGTAACCTGTGCAAGTGGAGAAGCAAAGAAGTATATTGAACTCAGCAAGGTAGGAATTTTGGATTCTTTCTGCTCTTTGCTCCTTGAAGGTTTTTCTGTTGTTTTTTAATTTCTGAAATCATCTTGTTCTCTGCTTTGTTCTCTGTAGTCATTACACTGCTAAAATAATTTAGTACTTAGCATCAACACTAAAGCAGCACAAGTGAAAAAAGGTTCTCATTTACAAATACTAATAAGTCTGGTTCAAGAATCTCTTTCTTGGACTCTGGGCAGAAGGTCAGACAAGATGATGAGCTCCTTCAAGCCTGAATCAGTCCATGATTACCTGGTTCCCGGGCTTATCAGCAGTGAATGCAGTCTTACTAATTTTTGGCTGTACAGGAACACTTCTTTGTTTTGTCTCCTTGAAAGACTTTATGATGAATAGTTGAGTAAATTAGACATAGGAAGTGCAAAAATAAAATCTTAATCTCCTTATTATATCAACATGAGAAGATTTCTGGTTTGCTAAATACAGTTTTATGTCGTTTTGTATGAAGATCAAAATGTAATTTTGGCTGATATTGTTATTTTAAATGGTCTCTTATACGTGAATTTTCCCAGTCAATTTCAAATCAAATCAAACTCTCCCCATTTCTGAACTTATCTCTTTTCCTGCTAAGTGAGACAAAAAAGTTAAAAGAAAAACCCCATATAAACACCGACAAACCACAAACAAAAACCAAAAAAGAGGGGAACAGGGGAGAAACTTTGAAGATTATCATAAAATTAATTGTTCATGTCACATGGAACATCTCTCTTGAGGAGAAACAATGTGATTTACTGAGGTAATTCAGGACAGGGCTTTGGAATTCATCCTTCTAGTAAAGAAGCACACACTTCTCACAATACATCAGCTGCCTCACCAGGCTTCTTGAATCTTACAACTCTATTTTTGGTCTACAGCTGCATAAAATTGATTCCGTCATGGGATTAAGGAGCCTGCTCTCATGTGTCATTGTGGAAGGCTTTTTACATCCACAGAATAGCAATGGGACTTTCCTTATAGTCCCCCTGCTGATAGCAGCATAATTCCTGACTACCGTTCTTGTCAGTAATCTCAGTGGAAAAACTGAAGTTGAAGTGAGTGGTGTTGGTTTAAGGCTATATTTAGCAAACAGCTGAGGCATTACAAGGTGCCTTTAGGTGCCTTTCCACTGGAGTAACAGCTTCCTAGAGGAAGCTTCCTAAGGATGGAAAGAGATCCTGGTCCCATACATGGGAGGAAGGACAAAAAGCACATCTGAGTTAGAAGCCCAATCAAACCAGGGCAAAACACTGCACAGTTGGGATCTCTGAAATTATGCTGGTTTTGACATGTCCAGAATAGATTTTAACATGTAGTTACTCTCCTGAGAGACAGAAGACATATTCATTTCCTTTGGGAAACATGATATCTGAAGTCAGAAATTTCAGATTCAGTGAGAATGCTGTAAACCTTTAAGCATTAGTTGGAAGGTGGGGAGAACTTCATCCTTTGTCTGTCTGCAGAGACAAGGATGACTTGGCTTCTCAAACGCAGGCTTTGAGAAGAGCTGTGCAGGTGAGACAGAACAGTGTGTAGTTTGTAGATACTGAGTTGGACTAATTTGAGCAAGGCACTGTGCTGCCCTGCAGGACTGGAGCAGAATTTTAGGAATCTAAGCTGTTCCAGCAGCAAAAAGCAACACTTGTTTTTTGGGATAGGTATTCAATGCAGGAGCTGGAAGAAGGTAAGTGCTTAAATTCTATTGTGGATCAAGCCCACATCTGTGCTGTCCCAAATAATCTCTTCCTTTTTTCAATATAGCTGTGAAAGTACACTGTGATGGACTGAAATAATGTTTGGTTTGTTATTTTATTATTGTAATTGAAAATTCAGTGTAAGGGGCTTTTTCTTGTCAGCTTAGAATTAAAATTATTATTGAAAAATCATAACCACTGTATTTTTGCTGGAGTTTATCCAGAGGTTAAAGGCAACAAACAGAAGGAAAAAAAATAAAAACAGAAAAGAGGAGGGGGAGAAGGAGGGACATTAAGGCAAAAATTATCAACCAGAGACTGACATTCCTTTTATATCCGAAATTTGAGTCACAACATGCATCATACTGTAGTGAGAAACATAAAATGGAAGGTACACATGGTGCTGTTTATTCGCACCACCATACCATATCCAGGGAAAGGAAGTAGAGAAAGTCAAATAAGAGCTTGTTGTGAGTCCCCCTCTCTTTCATCTTGTCACTGCAATCCTAGCTAATTACTAGGTTATATAATTATAAATGTCTCTATGTAGGGATATGTATCTATTTACCTTTCTGTAAAGGACTTTTTTTTGACGTTGAGCATGCTGGCACAAGTAAGGATAGTCTACATCTTTGAGCTAACACCAGCATGGTAGGATCCAAGACAACAATGCATCCGTTCCAAGGCAGACGTGAACAGATCTGTTAGCTATCCAGAAGTTAGGAGCACATAAGGAGTCATAAAAATTTGGAGATGCCAGCTCAAGCCTCTGTGACTTATGAAGATCATTTCCCCTTTTCAAATAAGATATGTCTTCATTGACACTCTCACAATTCTTGCTTACATCAACTCTTGCTCCCTTGTTTTTCTGTAATCTTTTCCTGGTGCATATTTTGGCTCTGTTGTCTTCCCCTTACTTACTTTGGAAGAATTGGTATGTTTCAGAGTTTATACAGGAGAAGTCTTGATAGATTTTTTAGGAGGAGATTCTAGCTTCTTAATGGAGATTACAAAATTACATATATGTGGAATTTTTCCTGTAGATTAGCAGTACAAGATATTCCAATGTAAAACTGTATATTAGAGGGTAATAAAGAAGTACAGCTTTGGTGATATATCCTTTTTCCTTAGCCCATGGCTGAAGATTAAAGATATCCAAGTCTGGAGAGTTTGATTTAAATTAATTTTTTTGTCTTTATCTTTTTTCATTTGTTTTCTCTCTCTCATTCTGAAACAAATACTTCTTTCCCATGGGAAGTCATATATAACACAGGAGATCAGGCATAAATTTTAGCATCTAAATTGTTGTTATTGGATCTCCCACTAAGTCAGGAAACAATCTTGAACTATTGATTTAAATATTGAGAAGAAAGCATAATCTGTTAAGGTGGAAAAAATTCTATTTTGGTTATATTCCTCAGTTATTTTGTAAACTTTAACTGAAAAGTGTCATTGGCATGCTAGTGGTTCTTTTTATGAGAAAAACTGGAACAAGCAGATCTCTTTTTACTTTTGAAGTTGAGGGTGAATTTGCCTTCAAAATCTTATTGCACCCTAGTAAGTGAAATAAAAAAGAGCTCCAAAGTTAACATGGTGAGCAGAAAATTGCTTGCACTACAATATTTGTAATGGCATTTGGCTTGAGTGGGCCAAGGTGGGAAGATATATGCTTTTTGGATAAAACTGGAAAAAGGAGTAGGCCAGAACATGCTGACTCAATAGAAAGGGAGTTTTATGGGGTAAGTGGACTGAAGAAAGGCAATGGAGAGTCAGAGCTGAAAAGGCTGTCATTGATAGGGGGGTTTAAATCTCACAGCTTTGCCAAATCCTGGAATGCGATAATTTTGCCAGCCTTTCTGTAGGAAGTTTAACAAATGACCCTAAATTCTGGGACCACTTTTAGTATGATTATTGCCATTTTAGTCTTAAAGAGAGGAAGTAAAACAGTGAAAAGTAAATTCACTCCCAATTTTGATGTGTGGGGTAACATTGGTGCTAATGAGATAGGAAGCTATTGATAATTTATGTCTCTAATTGGTGAAAATGTGTTAGAAAAGTTTAACTGTGTTCACATGTGCTAGAAGAAATTAAAAGATTTTTTAAAAATATTTGTATAATTGTTTTGCTGTCAAGATTTTTTTTAAATTATCTGTACTCTTACATTTGCTCACTTACACACCTGCCAAAGGCATAAGGCACCTTCTAACAGAGTCACAGAATTATGCTACTTCTAGACTCTATGGGATACTTACTGCACAAGTCCTGCTTCTGCAATGGAGTCCCCAAACGTATTGATTTGCCCAGTTATTTGTAAAAGGTATATTATCTTTATAATGTATGTAGCTGCTTTTGAAATCAAAACTTGCTCACTAGTCATGGCCTTGCAAATACCTGAGGATATTTATCCACTTCCCATTTCTTTCTGAAACTCAGTCTTTGTCTATGGCACAGTGTTTGTACAAATTTTTTCCCTTCATTAGTCAATTGCAACAATGACAATAAAGGTGCACTGCCCATCTTGAGATAAAGTTGCTGTGTGTGTGCTTTTCTCTTCCACAGCTGTTGAAAAAGAAAGGAACATCCTCATTTCTTCAGAGACTGGAACGAGGGGGCCCAACCACTGTGGCAGTACAGCTCAGGGTCAGTGAACATCTTATGGACAGAAATTTGCAAAATAATCTCTAGAAGTTTTAAAGGCAGGAGTACCCTCTGCAGATTGCAATGGAAGAAAGAAAAATCTTATGTTTGAGAAAGCTACTTGCATGACCTGGTCAACGTTTTTGAGAAAATGATGTTAAAAAGTTAGGAAGAGCATATGTATTGAACAATTGTCTTGGCTGCTGAAGAATGATTGATAATTTTTTTGTTTCTTTTTTCCCCAGAAATCACTTGCAGATATTATTGGGAAGCTGCAGAATTGCACACCACATTCTGTTCATTGTATAAAGCCCAATAACTCCAAGTTACCAGAAACATTTGATAATTTTTATGTGTCTGCTCAACTGCAGTATATTGGTGTCCTAGAAATGGTCAAAATTATACGACATGGGTATCCAATACGTCTCTCTTTCACAGACTTCCTGTCAAGGTAAATTCTTTTAAGTTTCATAAAACCTTTTTCCTTACCTACATTACAAAACCTTCTGTCATGTTCAGGTAGTGCTTGCAATGTCGTTTGGGTTATGAATCTTTCAGACTTTTTTCAGGGAAAATCTTGTCTGCCTGAAAGGTGTGTAAGCCTGTTATTTTTTAATTGAAGGAATCATGAACTTTCAAAATAGATTTGTAAATTTATAAATTTATATTGATATATAGAAATATGTTTAAAAAGATCATCAGCAAAATTAAGTTTTGAAAGTATGACATCTTTAAAGAGTTCTTTTTTTACATTTTATGCTATTTGTGTGATTTACAAAATATAAAATATTGCATATTGTCTGCAGGTAATTAAAAAGGAAAAGGAAAAACAGTCTAATTTTTCAGGGTTCTAGGTTTAGGTGTCATGGGTTCATTATTTATATTTCATAGGTTAGGATTTGTTTATGCCTGGTCATGAGGTATTAATGCTCATACCACAACTCCATTTTTATTATTGTTGTTAGAAATCAGTGACATATTGAATTAATGTGAAAAGACAAAAAGGTCTGCTTCTGTCTGAAGGCAAACATTTGTTCCCCATTCACAGTTCAGTATTGGGGTTTTGGGTCACTTATGTTCTCAAAAGTTTCAGGAAAGAAAGAGGACTATTTTGTCCATGAAGTATTTGTTTAGCAGCCTCATGCACTCAAGACAAGTTCCTTCTCTCTGCATGTTCAGCTCCTTGATTGATATATATCAACCAGTCATGATCCGACCTTTGTATTATTTTACTTCTGAAAATCAGCATGGGGGTGTCAGCTGCTTATACACAACTTTCAGTTGCCTTCTTGGAAGAAGTTGTGGATGTTAAATTACTGCTTGGGCAGAAAGTTTTTCTCTCTGTAAATATTCAGTGAGGAGTATAGGAGCTTACAATTCCATCTGTTTCATAAGTAAACCATTCATGTCCTATCACAATATTCATCCTCCAGTGTGAATCAAGCTGGGCAGACTGGTTGAGGAGAAGATGCACATAATGGGAGATTTGGGAAAGCTTTCATGTTCTGAAGTTGTGTGGGCAGTCTCTGGATAGCCATTTCTGTGTAACTGAACTGGACCTCCAAGGTACTAGTACATGAGCACATTGCCACAACCTTTCCTACTGTTAGGTCCTTACTGTGATTTCTGGCAGATATTTGTTTCCTTGAACCCAGCCTTTTTCACTGCAATTCCCAGATACAGGCTGGGAATTACCACAGGCCTAGGATCAGTCCTGGTGGGCAATATGGAGGTTGCTGCTCTCTTTTGGAGGGTAAAGGAAATCAACCATGTGTTCAAAGGTAATTTTCAGTGCCAGAGAATGGCACTTGTAACAGTATAGGCACAAGTCTGGCATATTTTCTTAATTTTGAGGAGTTTTGTTAAAAATGTAATTTCAGTCTTTTTCATCCACACCTTCAAGGACCTCCCAAAGATAAATTTTTACATAAAAGTCTAGAGGACATCTGGTGTCTCACAATAAATATTTATTTGCAGCAACAAGAGTAACACAAGAATAGCAAAAAACCCCAACAATAGGATAGCAGCAACATTTATGCTATTATTTTAAAGTGTTCTGGTTTTGTTACTCTGCATCTTTTTCCCTTTTCCTCCACAATAAATTCTCTTTGCAGGTTTTTTGCAGCTGAGCCCCTGCTATTTTTACATATTTGCACCAGGTCATTATTGTTGTACATAAAATAAATTAAACGGTGATGGGGCTAGCATGGTGTCACCAAAAATGAAGTTCATCTTATAATATTCCCTGTGACTGTATGTTGAACCTACTCAGAAGTTAGCAATAATCACTCTGCATACAGTCTCTCAATACTACTGAAATTTTAGATTTGTGTACAAATAGAAACACAGAGCTCTTGGTCCAGTAGTATTGAAAAAGATCATTGGCATTCTGAGGCTTTTTATAGTAGCCATCCATTACTGCACAGGGCAAAGCTTATCTTCCTTTGTACAGGAGTGAGTTTTTCACTTTACTCACCATGACAAGTTAACCTTTCATATTCAGTATGTTTGGATCATTCTTTCATTTAATAGTTTCAGAGTGTGACTATTTGTTCTTTTATTGGCTGAAAGTCTGATATTTTTAAGCAGAAAATGTATCTGATTGCATTTCAAAAGTGCAGTTCTTAATGCTGTGTGGTTTTTCAGCCAATAGACTGATTATGAGTTACCTTTTCAAAAAATTTCCTAAAAAACTCTCACTTGTCTCTATATTGCCTTGGTAACTGGACAGGATGTTTTAGAAACCAGATAATTAGTTTGGGTGATTTTTTTGTTAACTGTATTAGTTTTGTTGGCTGTTCAGTCAAACTCTGGTCCTGTCTTATTATTCATTGATTGGAATGAAAAATTATTTTGTCACATTTCCATATAGGCTTGCAGACCTGAAGCTGATAGAGTTTTTAATCTTTCAAGTTTTTATTTCCTTAGCTGTCAAACCGATATTTCTAGTATTCTGGAGAGAATTTGTTGCCCTGATCCCAACCTGAATTCCCAAAAGTTAGGCAATTTCTATCCTCCCTCACCATCCCGGCAGTTTTTGTGCATTTACTTTTTAGGTCTACCTTATCACATAGGTAATGTGGTCAGAATTAAAAATACTTATTAATTAAAAAATTAAAACCCTTTTTTTTTCACTGGTTTATAAAAAGACAACGTTTGAATTAGGGGGCTTTGTGGCAAAGGGATGGAATTCTATCAGCAATCAGACAGTAGCAGGACATTCTTAATCAGATGAATTTGAATAAATGTCTATTGATATCTAATTAGGGTTTAATATGACTTGCCTTTAACCTATTTATGAGTTGCATTTGAACTCCTACAATGGCTTAAGAGAGAGTAGCTAAGGACAGGTTGTTATTTTGTTAGAGCATATCTTCCTGGGCTACAAAATTCAATCATTATTTCTGCTGCTATCCTTTTGGATTTACTGGTTCTGCTTCTGTCTTCTCAAAGTAAAAGTTGACAGTTGAACCCCTCAAGCACCAAAGGTTGCTGCTCAGAAGAGAAATATTGTGGGAATTCTCATTATTAAATGGAAGCTGCGACACTTATTCTCAAATAATATATAATAAAAATGAGAATTCTTAAGGTCAGATGCTATTAAATCCTGTAAAAATAGGGTCATTAAGGAATCATATGTGTGATTTCAACAGGTTTGCCAACTCCAGATGCAGTGTTTCTGCTGAATTTACCTGCACTGTTGGCTCAATTTCTAAAGCTCTGTGAGCAGAGAGACAGGGATCAGTTTTCCTTATCTTAAAAATAGAAAACTTTGAGTAACATGCATTTTACATTCCTGGAAAAGTTTACCCATATATTTTGCTTAATATCTTCAGAATGGTTCTCAGTGGACTATTATTTTTAAATTCTAGCTTTGCTCTTTAAGTCAAGGCAGTGGCACAAACAAATCTTTAAAGGGTTTAAAGTTTCCAATTTGCAGCCCAAATTGTACACATAGGTAAAGTATCGTCAAATATCTTTTTTCCTGGAAGAAAGAAAACAGTAAAATAGCCATGGAATTAGGAACTGTCTGCAGATGGCTGTTTCTTTCCAGTACTTAGTGTTTTGATGCCTTATTTAAAATAATACCTAATTTAAAAGAATTCTAATTTAAAATATATCTAACTTAAAATAAGATATACAAAAAGCACATTAGTATAAACAGTAATTTATTATGGTTTTAGTAGTTGGTGCCATGGAAAAAGAAAACTAAGTATCAAGTGTCTGCTCTGTTTCCAGTGCAGAACAATAGGGCTCAGAAACTCTCTGGGGCACAAACAGAGCCTCGTTATACAGGCTGAATATCTAGAATCTAATCTCTTTGCATCAATTAATAAAATGGATCCTGGCTGACTTTTGTATCGTTCACTTCACATGTTTGTCAAGGAAGACATGTAAAAGCCATTTCGAATATAAATTTTTGAAAGTAATTATAGTGATCAAAGACCTATGAGGTGAGCTCAGCGAAGTACAAGAATACAGCTGTTCAGGCATGTTCGGGTAAAAATGAGGCAGTAAGATGCTCTGTTTCAGTCCCTCTGAAAATTTTTATTTTGGTACCGTCTTGCTCTACAAACACTCCATGATCTCTAAATTGAACTAGAAATTAAAATTAATTTTTTCTCTCTCTTTCTTCTTCAGTGTTGTTCATCAAGTTGCTGAACTATACTCAGTTCGTTTCTCTGTCTGTATGTCAGTTTCCTTGCCCAAGGAAGAATTTATGGACTACTAACTTGGAAACTGAGTTTCGCATGTCCCATGTTTCTTGTGTCTGGGACACTGCTTAGCAGTGGAGACTGCAAGGTCCAGTTACACAGGTCCTTAAATGAGGCATCTGTGTTAGCCTTCCCTGCCAGTTTATAGGAAACACTCAGAGCTGTTGAAGCTCAGGATAACCTCTGTGAATTATTGGAATGGTAAAGCAATTTGAGCCTTTCACTTAGCAGATGCGAATGGGAGGATATCTTTGGGAAAAATCATGTTGTTCAGAAAGCCCAAATTCTAGTGTGCTGTTCCTTGCATTTATTTCTGCACTTTTTGAGTGTTTCTTGGAATTTAACTACTGTCTCTCAGGTTTCTAGATGGTCTTTCCTGGGTTTAATTCTATCAATTCACCCTGTGTTTTCCATTCTGGGTCTTCCATCCTGCCTTCTGTTGCTGCTCAAAGAAGAGCAGAGAAAATTCCTAGTGTGTAGGAGAGCACGAAGGCTATATGTAGAGCCATTTCTTACAGTCTTGTTGCAAGAAGAGATACATCACAGGAATGTTATGATTTACTATTTCTAATAATCTTTTTAAATGACTTAAATTGCACCAATCTAATCTTTAGTTTTACCTAGGTTTATACAACCATGGAGCTTTTATAGGTAGTTATTTATCCGATTAAGACAGTGTCAGATGCTGGTTTGGAAGTACAATGTCCTACCTTCTTCCTTCTCATCTTCCTCCTCCTCCTTGTGCTCTTTCCCTTCTTCCCTATGTTCGTCTCTTTTTCTCCTTCTTCTTCTTCCTTTCATAATCTAACTTAACTCTCCTGTATGAATAATGTAAAAATATCTGAATCACCATAGGTAAGCTTTATTTTTAAAAAAGGAAATAAAGGGTTAACATTGTCATGATTTTTTGTTTTAAAGTAACTTCAAAAGATGAAAAAAACATCCATTTTAATAGGAAATATTAGGAAGGAAGAATATGGAACACAATGATAATGGATTCTTATGGTAATCATAGCAGTGAGGGTGAAACAAGTATGTTCGAAGACTGTTCTAATAACAGGTTTTCCTCTGATTTTAGTAAGAAGTTCTTAATTTATTCTTTGAGCTACACTGAACTGCAGCTCCTGAATTCTGTAGTTCTAGTCAGGGAAGCATTCATTGATAATGAAATGCTCTAATAGTGGTCTTTACATCAAAACTTTAGTGCTTCAGAGCGCTAAATTATTATTAACTCTTTCAAATATTTGACTTTGCTTAGAGATCATTCTGAAGAGGTATCTTTTTTTCTCAGGAAAGATTATTTTAATGCTGATTTCATTGCTTTTTCAAGTAATGTCTGTCCCTTTAATAGCTATTGTAATATTTTCATCAAATTCGTGCTATTAGCTGATGATATATTGCACAGATGTGTTGTTTATGTTTGTAAATCATATGAGTGACTCATCATTCTATATCTGAACTCCCTTTGTCCAGAAGCATTTTGGTATTCACTTTTTTCCCCTCTTTCTTTCCCCTCTCCCTTTTTTTCCTCTTGAAAGCAGGGAAGTTGAAATGTTTTATAATATATCATTTTTTAATTTAAAAAGCCGGCAGAACATTTCAGTGTCTCATGAGCAAGTTAGTCAGGGCATTAGTGAGAATGATGTACAGAGCAGATTGCAAAGTGATGGGTCATCATCACACAGGCCCTTTCAGCTTTATTGTCTGCTATGCAGAATCTGTAATCTCATAGAGCACTACATTGATATGTGCCATGATACCTTAAATCTTTGCAAGGAGAGCAAGAAGTAATCTGACTTGTGCTACAAAAGCAGCATTTCATTAAAGTATATCAGTTTATGTCAAATGACAGTCTTGTCATTTTGTAGTTTGTTGCTTCACACCTAGAGTTGGAAGTGATATTTCTGATTTAGGGTAATCATTTTTGTTTGTCTTTCTTTCAGAATGCAAGCAAGGGTGAGTAAATGAAGTATCTTAAAGTCATCAGCTTTGAGGGCACTTTAAACGCAAATTCATAAACCTGGTAATGACAAACTTCTGTGAGGAATGAAGGTCATCCTTCAAGTTTGAAACTGTGATTTTCAAAATTATTATGTCCTTGGCAATTTTGGTAATTACTATAGAATCACAGAATGGTTTGAATTGGAAGGGACCTTAAAGATCATGTTACTCCCAACCACCCGCTATGGGTACCTTCCAGTAGATAAGGTTGCTCAGAGCTGCATCCAGCCTGGCCTTGGACACTGTCAGGGACAAGGCATCCACAGCTTCTCTGGGCAACCTGTTCCAGTGTCTTTGCAACCCCACAGCAAAGAATTTCATCCTAATATCTGTTTTAAACCTGTCTTCTTTCAGTTTAAAGCCATTCTCCCTTGCACTATCCTTTCCTACCTGTGTCAAAAATCCCTCTCTGGCTTTCCTGTAGAGCACCTTTAGATACTGGCAGGCCACAGTAAGGTCACTCCAGAGCCTTTTCCTCTCCAGGGTGAACAACGCCAGCTCCCTCAGCATGTTTTCAGAGAACAGGTGTTCCAGCCCTCTGACTATCTTCATGGCCCTCCTTGGGACTTGCTCCAACAGGCCAATGTCCTTCTTGTTCTGAGGACCCCAGAGCTGGACACAGCACTCCAGACAGGGAATTGCAAGGACAGAGTAGAGGGGCAAGATCACTTCCTTGACTTGCTGGTCACACTATTTTTGATGCAGCCCAGGATACTGTTGGCTTTCTGGACTACAAATGCACATTGTCAGCTCATGTCCAGCCTCTCATCCACCAGCACCCCCAGTAAAGCACTTGGATAAAGAAGTGGTTTTGGTTAACCCCAGCCAGCAGCTCAACCCCACGTGGCTGCTAGCTCATTCCTTCCTCAGTGGGGTGGGGGAAAGAATTAGAAGAAAAGTCACAAAACTTATAGGTTGAAATAAATATAATTGAATAGGAAAAACAAGAAATGAAAAATAAAGAATTCATTCCCTATTACCCATTGGCAGACAGGTGTTCAGCCATCTCCAGGAAAGTATTTCGTATGCATACTGGTGACTTGGGAAGACGAACACCGTTACTCTGAAAGTGTCCTCTTCCTTTTTCTCCCCCAGCCTTTGTTTGTTCTTTTTCTTTTACCAGTCCTTCTGATAGGGGAACCCAGTTTAGAATAATTTACAACTCTCGGAGTTACTCTAAATTACTAATCCCTCATGAAACCTCACTGATAGGGGTTGATTATACTGAAGGAGATGACCAGAACGCAGAATGCTCTGACATTCTCCCTGACAAGCCTAGATTTGGAGTAAATCACCCTGGAGAATTGCTGAGATGTAACTAGATACTTTGGAATGTCATAGAGGCTACAGACCGTTTCAAATCTATTTGTACAATGTGATAGAGTAGCAAGAGTTACCAAGCTACTCATCTTATGGAAAAACTAAATAGCTCTTTCCACACAGTCTGACTGTAGATAGACTATTCTGTTTTACCCCCACTGGAGTTATTTCTTTGTATCTCTTTGGCTTGTTTGCCCCATTATCCCCATTACAACCTTTTTGATATTTTAAAAACAAGAAATGCACAAGATAATGTCATATGCCCGTGGTGACTTGCCTAATTAACCAGGACTTAATTTGTAGGGTGTAAAAAAAAGTGATCACTTTTAGGATGGGATTCAACTGACTTGTCTTAGGTTTATCCATTTTTGCAAGGATGTCCCAGACCCAGTGTAGCTCCATTCTATGGCAATGGAAAGAATTAATGCTTTTGTAACAGGATCCAAAAAAAACAGAGAACAACATTTTGTGGTCGAGACAGATGCAGTTTTTGAAGCTATACCATGGCATCATCAGTTCTCTAGCCACAAGAATTAGTATTGTAAATACAAAATATCAGTCCTTATGTTACATGTCACAGTTTGAACTGTGAGGATGGTAAAGCTGCTGGTGTTTCTGGGGCTTACTGACAGTGCACAAATGGCTGAATATAAGAGAAAATAGTTACTCTTTTGACTGGAGTTTTCAGTGGAAGGCCAGACACCTGACTTTATTTAGAAGGCATCTAGCTATATTTTGAAGGCAAAAATAAATATCAGCATTGTTTTCTGGGCATCTTCAGAATCTTATAATGCAACCCTCATTTGCTAAAGCAATTACAAATGTGTAAATGTGTGTAAACTATTGAAGTCAGTTGAATTATTCATGTCTGTCATACACTTAACAGTTCTACAAGATTGACAAGAAAAGGGGTCCCTTGAGCAGGAGGATGTAATTAGGTCATTAAATAGCCAGATACAGGGAAATAAAGATGACATGGTCAGTTAAGTCTGATGGTTCTTAACTTTCAAATGTTTGGTGTGCAACCTGAATAATCTTCCAGCATTATGTATATTACATTTAGTACAGAATGCATAAAACTTAGTGAAGCTTCTTGCAGAGTCTGTTGTTTTGTGCAAGAAAGAATGCCCCAGCTTTTAGTCTGTTTCAATGAGAATCTCAAGATATTGTTCTCCCTCCACCATTAGGTGCATACAACTACATTAATTGCCTTAGGGAATCATAAACCTATTGGGCACACACAGGCATAATTCTGGCTGAACTGTTTCAGCAGTTCTTGTGGTTTTCTTTAACTTCAAGATCTGTGAAGTTTTAAAATGTTTATTTCATTTCTAGATTTAAGTGCCACCCTTGGTACCTCTAGCACCTGACATTTCTTATCCCTCAGATTTAACTAAATGTTTATTAGATCACTAAACAATCCTTATAATCCTTATAAAAACCTATGTATGTGTTATATCTGTGCATTTTAAAGCTTGTGCTATTTCTAAACATGGAGAAATGTTTTCACAAGATACTAAAATACCTACCACAGAACTGGATTTCATCTAAAAGCATGGATTATAAAAATAGATAGAATTATATTTGTATACAAATAAACATAATGAAAGTTCTTGACCTGTATCTCACAAACTGACTGAGTTCCATGCCTGTAACAAGCAGCTAATAACTTTATTTCAGTACCTTAAGGTTCTAAAAAAAATCCTTATTGAGTACTTCATAATTTGCTGACATCACATAATGACAAAGATAATGGATATAGATTTATATGTGATAGAAAGAAATTCAGTTAAATGCCTGCCATAGAAATAAGCCTGCTATAATTATCAACTACTACCATTTTAACTAATCCTTATACTTTGAAACTCTTCTAAGGAAATGCTTGTTAGATTTACTGACCTCTTAAATTAATACAAACAGCATATATTTAAAATAAATATTTTAAAGAAGTAAGTATGCAACACATTAGTTTATGCCAGAGGCACTATGCAGGAACTTTGAATTATCGGATTAAGATGCAAATTGTCACATAGATTAATTTTACTGTATAATTTTAAAATAATTGCTTTTTACTTATTGCTTAATTAAATATGACTGCATGATTTCAGTGCTTAGAAAAATAGTAGTTGATCTTGAGTGCTGCTTTTTTATGGTCATAGGATTTGTATAGATGCAGTCCAGCTGCCTCACACTCAAAAACAACTGTGACCCTCCTGCTGTTTCTTCTTTCTGTGGCTCTGCAGCTGTTAAATTCTTTCCACCCAACTCAGATATTCATGGCACCCTTTTTTCTCCTTATCCATATCTTGATATTCTTTACAACCGTTTAAGCTTCAGAAGAAGAACCTGGAATAACACTTCCTGATGCTAGATTTCCTAGTCAGGCTGAACAATAGTAGGCAGTTAATACTGATGATATCTGAGAGCAAACACAAAATCCTATGCAAGCATGCACGTAAAATCCTCCAGTGCATCTTAATCACTGGATCTTGCTTTGCTTTCTTGTTTAGTCCAATGTGGCATTAATTTAACATCATCTGTTTCAGCAGAATTACTCCAGCTGTATTCCACTCTAAATGAGAGCAGGATCTGGTCCACTCTTGGCATACGACCTTAGCATATCTTGAAAAATGTTGCTTTTGTACAGTTTGTCTAACCATTGTACAATCCAGAGCCAGGAGAATCCCTGTTACCTAGACTGATAGTACTCACAGGGTTCAGAGGCACAAGGGAAGCTCCCACAGAAAAGAGTAGAGGTAGAGATGATCTCACAGAGAAGCTGTTTTGCCATATGCTTTAAAAAGGTCCAAAAATGCTTCTCCATAATCCCAATAAATGTTGTCTAAGCTACTAGTGAGTATTGTGGGAAGAGTTTTACATGTTCCTATTTCTCTTTGGCTGAGTACTGGTTTCACAGGAGAAAAAAACACCAAAAGGAATGAAGAAAAAAAGCATTATCTAGGTTGAACAGCAAATATAATCCTATTTCTTTTTAATATCATGATTTCCATTTGACTCTGATTTTACTTCCCGTTTCTGCAATATACATCTATCTCAATATATTCCCCAATGAGCTGGGCAGTGCTTTCTTGGCAAGCAGTGAGCCACTGGAATAGCAATCTCACCAGGAGACCAAGTGGGAAAGGTGTACAAGCCCACTTCTGTGTTTCAGTTGAAGGACTTTTGATTTTGGTGCCTGTTATCACATTACTGTGTCTGTAGAGAAAGAAAAGGAGCTGCACTGGACACCAGTCCTACAACACCTTTGTGTTAAACAGAATCAAATAAGCAGGTTAACAAAGAAATTTAAATTTATTCTATAGCCCATATATTCTGTGTACAGTGAAGCATTTATGGCCCCATGTGCATGTTGGTGGAGTGCCCAAGCATGAAGAGGTAGTAAGCTGCAGAAAAGACCGACCTATCAAGAGCTAAATGTAAACATTTGCTGAGGTAGAGTCCGATGTGTATGTTTGTAGATGTAATAGAGCTGCTTGTTTGCTCAATGCTAGCATATTTCTGAGACAGTGTGTGATTTTTGCCAATTTTTAAAGTAAATCTGTTTTACATTGCTTTATCAAGATGCAATGGGAATGTCAGCATTAAGTAAGATGGTGCAAAAGTATTGTAATGCAAACCTTTAGCAGATGTTGCGAATTCATATTTTTTATTTGCATCGCTGAATCCACTGATCCCAAGAGCTGAACTATAATTTATATTCTACTTGCTATTCTGCTGCCACATTGTCTGAGATGAGGAAGCCTCTGCTTAATTACAGGAAGTATATGAATAAATATTCCAGGACTAAGACACACAGATCTTCATTACTTCTTCGCTTCAGAAACTGAAATTCAGATGTCTAGAAAAGATTAAGGGTCCCAAAGCCTAATGCACAAAAACCCCATAAAAGTCAGGAAAAAATAATTCTTTCAATTCATTTCTTTATCATTCGTCATAAGGTAGCATCTTTATCTCAGAAATTGTCTTACTTTTATTCAGTCTAAATTAAACTATCCCAAATGGCCACCTCTGCAAAGATATTTTGATCCAGTGGATTTCATAGTCATGACCCTCCCTCAAAAGGCTGTACTGAGCTCTACATTGGCCCAGTGGCTGACTCACATTTGAGTCACTGTAAAATTTTCTTCTGAGGATTTTCGAAATATTCTTCCAGTTTTATTTCTTAGTCCTAAATTTTGCTCTTTTATCTTAGTTATATGCTGTTTATTGTCACTCTAAGTACATTTTCGTTTTTCCACAGACACACTAAATCTATGTATTTCCCTATGACTTCTTGTATAGGAAGTGAATTTTTAATTGTTGAAGTAAAAAATCAGTATATTTTACCAGAAAAAAATCCAGTGGCAAATATAAAAATATAGTAAAACTACAATGACTGATCAGTTTGTTGTATGATCACTTTTAGCATTATTACTTTTCAGATTTCTTCCTGGCAGGAAATGTTTGTCTGCCAGATTAACCCAGAGAGAATAAAACTGCTTGCAGTCTTTCCAAAATTTTTGTAATTTTATTTTGTCCCTTAATTCTTATTGGTCTGCAGATCTAGTCACTTAAGATTGTGTTGCTTGATATCAATTAGGATATTGAAAAACCCAATACTGGTATGGTACACAGGTACTCTGGAGTTTTGATTCATTGCCATGTATACTTACTCATTGTTTCAGGTACATTGTGCTTCATGCTCACATTTGCAAAGTCCTGAATTATTTCTGTAGGTCTGTATGAAGCAGCCTTGGTGCAAAATTTTTCATAAAAAGGTGAACCTTATAGTCTTCTTATACTGAATTTTTGTAATCCTGTAAAAGAGGCCCGAAATGCAGTCTGTGTGATGTAATCTGTTATTTCTAAAAGCATCTTTTTCTTCTTCACATCCAAAGATTTATTCTTTCAAAAATTTTGAATACCTGCTTTGGTTGTTAATATTTATGCTCTCTAATGAAATATTTATGTCATATATCTTGTACAGAGATTGACAGAATCACTTTTGTTTTCTTGGAAGCTATAATAATCTATTTCCTCTTTTCTAATAATCTGGAATTTCCCATGTTCCTCATATTTCAAAAATAATTAGGTTATTCCTTCAAGAAAAAAAAAGAAGACTATAACAGAGGGAAGTGGAATGAATGAATGAATATGTATCTTTTATATAAAAGTAGCATTAATCAAAATTCCATCCTATTCTTTGCTGCTGACTGATTTTATAAGTTTTCTACTGAAAATTTTTCAGACATCCTTTTTTTTTACTTAAAAAAAATAGATACCTCTCTTCATTAGATAGGCTCTCTAGATGCTTCAGCTCTCACTTGATAGACTTTTCAAATCAAACCAACTTTGCCTAACCCACTCTTCCCATCCTCCCCAAATCCAAACAAACAAAACTAAAAACCCTGAGTTATAAGCACATAGTAACAGGTTTGGCAAACAAAGTCCATTTCTTTCACATACTTAAGATATCAACAATTAATGGTTGCCAAAGAAAGAGAAAAGGAAGTATAGAAAGGGGAAAAAAGAAAAGCCAAGACAGCACAACCTGAACCTTTATGATGGCAGTTATTGCATTTCTTCTAGCAGAAGTATGGGACACAATTTAATTTTGTTTACTTCCTTTTATTCACTACCTTTTAAATAGATCTTATTAAATTATACCAGTTTGCCTTGGCAAACAGAGTACATTGTAGTAAGCAAAAGAAAGAGAAAATTAAACTACAACATAATGAACTATACTGACAGGAGTGTCACTCATTTTTCCTTATGTAAGTCGTGTTTGGATATTTAAAACTTAAAAACTACATAACTTTTCACTCTTTTAAAGCAATTACCTGCCAGCCATATGTGATTTTTATTTTTTCAGCAACAAGACAAAGACATGGAAAGAAGGAGTTGCCTTCAGGAAAGATTTGACTTATGGTGTTAGAAACTATCCTCTTACTGCGGACATTGGATTGCAGTCAGTTGCTACCTCTATCATTTTTGGTGTTTCTTTCTTAATTAGGCAAGAGAGAGACCTGAGAAAAAGAACAGAAAAACAACAAACCAACAAAAGTAGTTCTGTGACTTCAGTTCAAAGACATCTTTTATTCAGCTATTGATTTGGAGCTGCTTGTTTTTCTGCCCTATGTACTTGCCGTGCTTTTTCCTTTAGTGTCTTCTATCACATTGTGCTGTTGAAATTGAGTTAGTCGTGTTTATTCCAATGCTTAAAGATTTGCTGTGCATACAGAACTGGGAGTACAGCCCTACAGCCCATTTGTGCACACTCTGTGTAAATCAAATAGCGTGCTGAGCCTTAGAATACTGCTGTGGGTTACTGTGCCATAGCCTGAACTGCAGAATATTCTGTCTTGGGGAAAAACAGCCTGCTGGATCTTGTCAGCTGTGCACTTAGGGAAGTGAGGGAGAAAATGATTAGATAACATCCTTATCTGTGAAGACTCTAGAGAGCCGAGTTTTCCTTATTCAGAAGCTATTGGCAGCAGTATCTACTCCAAACAAAAAAAAAATTCCCTGATAGAGCACATCATTCAGAAGCAAAGGAAGAGAGGTCAGAGTACATTTCTGCAACACCAGAGAATCCTGGCCAGTCTGTACATGTTCACAGTGTGAGCCTGTCTAGCTAGAATCTCTTCTGTTCATGCCTCTGAAAATGACAAGTTAGGACAAGGAGGGTGCTAAAGGAAAAAGCTGGGGAAAATGGATCTTCTCTCACACTGATGTCATGTGGATGGGTGCTGGGAAGAACCCCCCCCTCCACCCCAATAGTAATGTTCACTGTCTCAGCTTGTAACTAGAAGAGGTTTTGCATTTACTCCCTAATCACTACATTAGTCTTAACATAGCAGTGGAGTGGTTTTGGTTCAAATTAATCCTTTAGATCTCCCTGTTTTGGACTTTATTTAGGATCCCTTAGTGAATGAGTTGCTCTGGCTAGTCATGAAATACTGGGGTTTTTTTAGCTTCCTGGCTATGAAGGAGATTCACTTTGTCTAATATTAGATGTCTAGGCTGGAGGCAAGAGCATCTTTATACTCAGTGGAAAGATGTGATGGTCTTACAATGCACAGTTCATCTGACCTATTGTAAACATCAATATTACAGTAAGGAATATGTCACCAGAATATTCTATTCTACTGCATCTTAAGAAAGTCTAGACAAGTAATTTGTCAGTCCAAGTCTAGCTAAAATGTATTTCACAGGATTAAAGACCTTTTTTCCGCAAGGTAGCACTGAGTATGCTTTCTGGATTCCTTAGGATCCTCTCTAAAGTCCTACAAATACACGCTGCATTTTCTACTGGGGGCAATAGGTGTGACCTTTCAGGTAGGAAGAAGCCTGATACTTAATTGGGTTTCTTCATTAACTTCAGTGTAAACTAAGGCTGGAGTGGTAGGGGAAGAATTCTCTGTAAGGGAAAGCTTCAGAGACTCAGATTTTATTTCCCCAGAAGCAAGCCCCATTTTTGCAAGTAATTCAAGTTTATCTAGACAGGCCTGCACCATAATTTCAGTATTCTTATTACTAATTTCCATGATAGAATAAATTCTGAAAAAAATAAGTTATTTTGCTATTCCTGAGAATGATTAAATTTAAGACAATATTATATTATTGTGTCTACACAAGGTCAATCCACAGTAAAAAGTATCTGATACCCAAAAGATAGGTAATTTTGCATTTTGAGAACAATGTCATGCTTATAAGGTTTTATTTCTTTCTTTATATCTTCATTTATTGTCAATTTAAAGAAAAAAGTTTTCATTTTTTCACTCACTTAAAACTAAGTACAGAAGAAATCATGTAAGCTTGTAGTTAGACTACCATTTCTGTCCGGAACGAATTTGGGCAGCCACCAACAGGTGTAGTCTGCTTATTCCCATTCATTCAGGAACTTCCATTAATTCCCTGGCACTGACAGAGGTATATGCACAATGGGACTGAGGGTCAAACTGGGGAACCGTTGTGGCTGAAAAATAGCTGCAAACTTTGCGCTGTTCTTATCCTTATACGAGATGAAAATGGTTGATAACAGGTGATAACAAAAGACATAAAGGGACTTTTTCATTCTGGGTGCTTAGCCAGCAGATTTGAACCAGTGATCGGACAAATAAGGAAGCTCTCTTAGACCTTCTGTTAGTTATTCTGCAGGATGAGTAACTCCGTCAGACAAGTAGGCATAAAGGTGAGCTTCCTCTCAGTCACCCAGAACAAAAGCATCCAGTCTGGACTTCTCCTCTGAGTCCATCTGTGGCCAGTGAAGAAAGGCACCTCCAGAGGGCAATGTCTTCTCATTTTATCAGTAATACCTGGAATGCATAGAGCAAGTCACCCTGTGGAAATACCTGTTTTCACAGACTGTTTTGAGAACAAGGTGACTAACTCAGGCTAGGAGCACAGCTCTTCAGTGTCTAACATAGGGAAAAGTAGATCATCTTCCAAGTGTCCTGCTTTATTCACAGAGGAAGTGTATGGCAGAGTTAAATTTCCATAGTTTCCTCTTTCTCTACTGCCATAACCAATCCTCCTCTAAGACAGAGCTGGCTTTAACAGATACTAGGGGATTGTGAACTCTGATTATACTTCCAGTGTAATGTGGTGGAATTTCAGATACTTTAAAAACTGGAGGAAAACAGTGGATCATTTTTGTCTGGCATCCTATATAATACAGATTCTAAGGAATGTTTGGCTATCCTTGAATTCAATCATTAGCATGTCTTTAAAGAAAATTTGAGCCAAACTTAGAATTTCAACCTTTTAAATTTTAATTTGGCTTTTTTTCAGGAGAGAAATATGTTTCTTTGGGTTTCTGCTGTGAGGGAGTTTCAGGCTGACCACTTTTGCAGTTACTTCTTCATGTATTGTGAGTCAGTGCTTAGTCATCTTTGCTTCAGTCAGCAGTTGCTAAGCTTTCCAGCAGTTGTTTCTCTAACACCTCTGAGTCCCCATGATTTCTAAGAAAACCCTGTTGATACAGGTAGGGAAACAGGGTGACCCTGGCCTTAATAGAAATCTGTAAAACAAATGTCGTTGGGACCATGCAGCTAGTGGAATACTGAGAAAATGCTATCCCCAGTTTTCTAATGCTAATCTGGAGTGTGAGACTAAATAAAAGGATCTGTGGTGAAGTTTTGTACCCTTCTTACCATCATTCCTCGAAACAGTTCCTGGGCACAATTTGGAAACTAGGGCAGGTTGGTGACCAGTCAAAGAAGGCAGCTTAGACATGGATACACTCTGTTGGAAGGGGACAGAATTCAATAGAACATAGCAGATTACATTATATTAAATGCATAAATAAATCATCAGGGTAGGGTTTTGCCAGATGGTTTCTGTGCCAGAAAAAACAGTCCCTCTCACTCTTCATTTACTAATACAGACTTAGCCATGGGGTCCTCAGCAGGACAGCTATTAGACAAGAGAATCTTTCCAGACTGCAGGAGCTGAGGTACCCAAGGGTCTGTGCAGCTACACTAAACTATAAGTCTTGGTGAAATTTGGTCCTAGAGCTGTGTACCTGCAGATGTTGCTCTAGAGTTGCCACAGCTTCTGGGAAAACTGAGGTCCTTGGAATCATTCTAGCACTGCACCTGTGACCAGTATGCTGTGTGCAAGGAGTCCCAAGACAGCACAGTTTTGGGTTGCAGCAGAGCTGTAGGTGAATTCAGCTGTTAAATAAATAAATAAATAAATAAATAAAATGTCAGGAAATGTAATTAGCACACAAACTTCAAAACTTATCAATTTCACTGGGAGTTTAATCAAAAGTGACATGTTTGCAAAGTATATCCTTTTCAAAGCCTGGCTTTTTGTAATGAAAAAGCATTTTGACTCATTACATGCAATCTAATCTAGACAGAGGAATACCTCCAAAAAAGAATAGCAATAATATGTAGCAGTAAGATGTATAAAATTCATCCATTTCTTTAGTAATAAGTTACAGTAAATTTAATAAGTCCACAGTTAAAATTTGAATTTTATACTGTATTCGACTTTGTATTACTTAGGTTTCCTTCCTTGATATTTTTATCTGGTACATCAAAGAGCCCTTTAATATCCAGCATTTTCTGTCTTTGAAGGTACTCAGTGTTATAACTGAGTCTCCTCTTGAACTTCTTTCCAGTAGGGTAAACTGATCAAGTTTCTAGAAGTCTCTTTGCTACATGACTTTCTGTTCAAAATGAAAATTTATTTCAGACTGATGAAAATAATTTTTTTCAATGTCACTTTCTTATGAATTACTCATTAGGAGGCATAAGTTGTACGACACATACTGAAAATGTATTTTCCTCCTTTCAATGACCCAGTTCAGTCCCAATGATCTTGACTGGGGAGGTTTTCATTCCTTTGGCATTGATTTTCAGTGAGGCATCCAAAGAACTGACAGGAAGTAAATTTGGGTTATAGGCATCACTTGTTATTAACCAAGGTCATGTCTAATAATATACAAGACTTAGAGTGATTTGCTTTGTTTTCTTCACCCTGTTCAGAATCCCAAGCTTGCAGTTTTGATATGAAAGATTTGAGAGTCAAAGGAAAACTGAAAATTTCTACAAAGATATCAACCAGGCCAACATTAGAGTAACTCTACTTCTTCTGATTTTTCTAGGTATAAAGATTTGGCTGACACAGCAGCAGGAGAGAAAAAGAAGTTGAGTGCCAAGGAGAGATGTCGTCTTGTTCTTCAGCAGTGTAAATTACAAGGCTGGCAGGTTTGTGATCTACAAAGCAATTAAAATATCGTTTTTTAAACAAGTTAGCTGAGTCATTTCCATTGGTGGCAAGCCACCAGATCCTTTGCAGCAGTGTATTCTTTTGACATTTAATATATGCTTGGATAAATTATCAAACTGATATTCAGGGTTTTATGAGTAGCTGTGATCATTGTGTCAAAAAATCAGTGTATTCTCGTGGGGGGAAAAAGATTTCAATTAACCACGCACACAATCTAAATTTTTACCCAGATTTTTGAAGGTATTTGGTATATACATTTTAGTGGTTGAATGGTTCCTGAATAACCCTACATATTTCATTTCATTAAAATCCTTTGCTAAATGCTCTACTGTCTTAACAGGGCAGACTCAAAACAGCTAGTTAGGATTTCCCAGGTAGTCAGTGCATTTTAGGTGTCAGCATGCTGCTCCACAGATACAGCAGAGAACAGAGGTTGCCGTATATCAAGTAAAGTTAAAAAAAAAAAAAAGTGCCAAACACTAAACAGGGAACTATCAACTCCCTATCCTGTCTCCTTATCCTATTTATATCCTAATTAATTCTCACCAGCATGACAAATGCAAGGTGGGTGTCTCCATTTGTCCAGAGTACTCAGTTATCTCTTTTGGGTAGCTTTGTAATTGGGTAGCATTGCTTTCTTTGATATGTGCATTTTTAAAAGAAAAACGTGTTTCTGTGCACAGTATAGAAGCTATTGTATAGAAATAAAGCTTTCTGTGGCTTCACATACAGAGCACTCCTTCAGGCAGTGTGAGCTTCAGATTCAGGCCTTTTTCCAGCCTGGCTGGACTGAAATCTTTTACACAAGAGAGCATCCAGACCAATTTCAGGGACAGCTGTGAAGTTAAGGGATTCGACAGTGATTAGGGTACTCCTAGAGGCTTCTTCAGCTTAAAGAATGGGGTCTTCTAATTAATGTATGACCTCTGAGTATTAAGAAGCTCAGAAAAGTTTCTGCAAATATTTATAATAAAGTTTCTGAAAGCTGATTATAAAGAACAAGGATTATGTCAGAATCTGTGCTATGGGTATTTCCCAGTGGCCCAGATTCTTTTGTAATAACAGGAACAAAGGTAGGTCCCCACTAGGCTGGCCTACATGATCACCTGCACTCAGACACATAAGAAAACTTTAATTTCATCAAAATACTGTTGAAGGCCACATTTTAGTCACCAAGTGAAGTAGAGGGCACATATAGCCCCTGTCTCTCAATAGCAAAGATCAAAAGACTGAAAAAGATAACAATATTAAACTAGACCTGCTTTTCCTATCCAGGTTTCATTAAGTTTGCTCTGATCTATGTTCTGCATCATTGCCACAAAGCTCCCTATTAAAAAAACAATCATTAACATCTAGAAACTGTACCTTCACTTACAAGTACCTGGAGAGAACCTCTCACCTTTAGAACTTATGTGGGGATACAAGCTTGACATTGGACAAAAGCTGTGTAACAGTAATTGCGTAGTGTGCTCCAGTCACAGAGCAAGATGCCTATCAAGTTTATTTTCCTGGGAGCCAAGAACCATTGTTACAGCACAAAAAAAAAGCAGTTGGTCATCAGTGAAAGCCTAGAGCTCAAGACTAGCGATTCTGTAGTGATAGGCATTTGAAAACAAGCCTGAAATCTTGTAAGGCAAAAATGTTAAAAGGAAATCACATAACAGAATCTTTCCATCATGCAGAGGACTGAAGCTTGTGATCTCAAACAGATTTTAGAAGTTCTGACTCCAGAATCTCATTAACTCCAGGAGAAGTCAGGTGTGCAAAACTGCAGCAGTGCGTAATACATTATCCCTCAGACAAAGAAACAAAACTCTTCAGACACTGATAAGTTAAATGGAACAGGAGGTTTACCATTGTCACTCAGTGACTAAGAAGCACATGGCAACAGACTAAGCTGTAAGGAACAAGGTTTGAAAAAATGAGTGACCTTCTCCGTACACCTCCGTACAGACACAGGGAGGTATAAAAAACAAATGGAAGGATGAAAATCAGAGAGAAAAATTTAAGAAGAAAATTCACTTTAGGTCCAGTGTCTTAGATGCTCAGTGAATACCAGCTTGGTACCAACCTACTTTGTATAGGTGATACAAAATCACATATCCAACAATCAGCAGTAGTGACTAATGTCTGTGTCACATAATCTCTCTCTCAATTATCTTTTTGATTCATTTGACTAATCATGAAAGTTGAACTTTAAATAACAATCTAAATGAAGAAGCTTACACAATCTGCATTTGTCATGGGTGCTCTCCTCTATGCTTTTACAGCAGAGGACTTGGAAAAAAGTAGAAAACATTTAAAAGGTAGAAAGAGGGAGGAGAAAAGGAAAGGAAAGGAAAAAAGGAATTAGGAAGCAAGGATGATGTCAGCTAGCAAAGTCAGAAGAAAGGAGTCATCTGTAGTGCATTACTAAAAATCATCCAAAAAGTAGGGGGTTACACATATTACCAGCTTATTCAGCCGCTGTTGCCAGCAGTAACTACTTCAAATGAGTCACTGCTGGAAATGAAAATCTATTTGTTGCAGGAGTTCATGAATAAATCAAAAATTGTCTTCCCCAACACTGTTACATGCACTTCCCTGAAGAGCTGTTGCAAATTCAAGCAGAAAAACGAACCCAAAAGGTAGCTAAAATACCCTCATCAAAGATGATGATATTTAGGAGAAAGCAACACAGACCTGAAATCAGCCTCCTGCTTGTATGTCATCATGAGAAGATGAAGTTGCCAATGAGCTCAAGAGCAGAGGGGGGAAAAGAAAGATCTGGACTTTTTAGCAGAGTGAATCTGGATGACACTTTATTTCAGTTTCTTCTGATAATGCACCTCACCATCCCATTTTGAGAAAGGTGATATTAACCTGGGGGAGGGGAAAATACTCTGAAGTAAAATCCCTGAAAATGAGTAAAGAAAATGGTATCTTTGTTTTTATTTCCTGCTTGACAATTTATCTTTTCCTTCTCAGACAAGCTGCATTTGAAGAGTGTTTTATTAACCTAACAACAGAGCCAGACCCTACTCACAGAACATGTTCTTTCTTCTCTTGTAAATACTGCAGTCTGTTGTCAAATAGACAAAAAGTGCAGAAGATCCAATACCAGAGTCTGATTTTGGTTTATTTTCTACTGTTTAGCAGAGCATAAGAGCAAACTCTATTAGCTAGCCAATGTCTTGTGCTTGATTCATCAGCCTACGTGTAAGAAACAAGTATTTATTATCATAGAATAATAAGGGTTGGAAAAAATCTCCAAGATCACTGAGTCCAACCTTTGACTGGACACCACCACATCTACTAGACCATAGCACCGACCATAGTGCCATGTGGAGTTGTTCCTTGAACACTTCCAGGGATGGTGACTACACCATCTCCCTCGGCAGCCCATTCCAATACTTCATCAACCTTACTGTGAAAAAATTCTCCTTATGTCCAATCTGAACCTCCCCTGGCACAGCCTGAGGCCATTTCCTCTTGTCATGAGTTGTCTGGGGGAGAGGCAGACCCTCACCTTGCTACAACCTCCTTTCATTATGTCTGCAGATTGATAAGTTCCCACCTGAGCCTCCTTTTTTCCAGGCTAAACAACCAAAGCTCCCTCAGCTGCCCCTCACAGGAATACCTTAGGCCCTTCACCAGCTCCATTGCCCTTCTCTGGACATGCCCCAGAACCTCAATTTCTCTGTTGGAATAAGGGGCCCAGAACTGAACATAGAATTCAAGGTGTGACTTCCCCAGTGCTGAGTACAGAGGGATGATAACTTCACTAGTCTTGCTGGCCATGCTATTCCTGATACAGGCCAGGCTGCCATTGGCCTTCTTGGCCATCTGGACACACTGCTGGCTCATGTTCAGCCAGCTATCAACCAGCATCCCCAGGTCCTTTTTTCTGTGCTGCTTTCCAGCCATTCTGCTCCATATCTCCCCAGATAGCTCTGAAGGGCTATCTGGGGTTGTTGTGGGCAAAGTGTGGCCTGACACTTGGCTTTGTTGAATGTCATACCATTGATCTAGGCCCATTGATCCAGCCTGTCCAGATCCCTCTGCAGAGCCTTCCTGCCTTCTAGCAGATCAACACTCCAACCCACCTTGGTGTTGTCTGCAAACTTACTGAGGGTAACTCAATCCAAACCATTGATATAGATATTAAATGGGACTGGCACCAATACTGAGCCTTGGGGAACTCCACTAGTGACTGGCCACCAGCTGGATGTGGAACCAGCCCCATTCACCACCACTCCCTGGATCCAGCAGTCCAGACAGTTTTTAACCCAGCAAAGAGTGCACATGTCCAAGCCATTAGCTGACAGCTTTTCCAGGAGAATGTTGTGGGAGACAGTATCAAAGGTTTTACTGAAGTCCAGGCAGACAAACAGCCTTTCCCTCGTCCACTAGACAGGTCACCTGGTCATAAAAGGAGATCAGGTTGGTTGGGCAGAACCTGCCTTTTCTAAATCCCTGCTGGCTGGGCCTGATCCCCAGGTTGTCCTGTGTGTGCTGCATGGTGGCATTCAAGATGATCTGTTCCATAATCTTCCCTGGCACTGAGATCAGGCTGAAAGGCCTGTGGTTTCCCAAATCTTCCTTCAGGCCCTTGTGGTAGATGGGCATCGCATTGGCCAAGCTCCTGTTGTCTGGCACCTCGCTGATTGGCCAAGACTGATGATAAAGGATGGAGAACACCTTAGTGAACTCTTCCACCAGCTCCTTCAGTACCCCCCAATGGACCCCATCCAGTGCCCTCTGAGTGTCTGAGTGGGACATAAGGTCACTAAATACCTCCTCTTGGGTTACAAGGAATCTATTCTGTTCCCTGGCCCTGTCTACCAGCTCAGGAGGCTGGTTGCCTTGGTTGTCTTTCTGTAGAAGACTGAGGTAAAGAGGGCATTAAATACCTCTGCCTTTTCCTCTTTGCAAAGAAGGATGGAGAATTTCCTTGGGCCTGTTTTTGTTGTAAATGTATTTATAGAAATGATTTTTATTATCTTTCCCAGTGTGGCCAGATTGAGTTCTAGCTGAGCTTTTGCCTTTCTAAACCTTTTTTCTACCTGATCCCGTGTCATCCTTGTACTCTTCCTAAGTTTTCTGCCCCTTCTTCCAAAAGTCATAAACTCTCTTTTTGCCTTGAGTTCCAGCAAAAGCTCCCTATTCAGCCAGGCTGGTCTTCTCTGCCGGCTTGTCTTTCATCACATGGAGACGGAAGTGTTGATAGCTTTATGAAATGTTGCTGTTCCTTGGGTAAGCTGAGATGGAAATAACTAAACTAGGACAATAAAATAGTTGTTTCATTGAAGCTGACATACCATGAAGTTTCAGTCATGTACTTAAGTTAAGTACTGGAATTACGAAAGTGCAGAGCTGCTAATGAAAGGCAATTTTTGCATCTTGACTCTGTGTGCAGTCTTGATAAGGTATTCTTTCAGCTTAAATATATACTTGATCACTACAAGCTTAGCTACTTGCTGTGACTTTTAAGCATACCTGATATAAGAGAAAATCAGATTGCTAAGTCAAAACAAACCATTTCTGCTCCAGTCAGAGTGGAGGAGTTGTTTAACCTCTGGAGAAGTCAGTGAGGTGATATTTAGTAGCTTTAGAGTTAAATTGAGAAGAAGTACTGGCTTGGTCCATGTAAAGCAGAAGAATCTCTTGTCCCCCAGAGTATGTGAAGGTCTTTATATTAGAAAGTCCCCATTTTTAGTGCTGTGTTCATTTATTGTCACACAGTGGTGCATTAGCTAAGCAAAACCTACCGACCCAATAGCATGACTTAATTTGCAAACATTATCATGCTTTGGGAGAAGTATGGGCACAAACAGTCCTTGGCTCTTTTTACTGACATAAGGAAACTTTCATTTGTTTGGATGATAATTCCTCACACTGTTAAGCTTGCAAAGATAAATTCAATAAAAAAGAGTTAGCTCATAGCTTACTGAGCTTTCTCATCAAAACTTGGAGCTCTACATTTGGTTTAGCTAAGGTCAGTAGTCTGCGATTAACCCTTCTGAGTTACTTCAGATGGAGCTTGCTGAAATGCAAACAACTGGTACTATACCAGAAGAAAAACAAAACATCAGTTTAATTTGCTTTTCCTATAAAGTGCATCTGTTAAATACAAGCACTGCAAAGGTCAGACTTCACTGAAAGTGAATATTTCAGCCTTTCCTGCTAGAAATACTTGTCTGGTTAGAAGATAGCAATCCCTGAAAACTTCTAATAAAAGCTTTGTCTTAGTTTATCTTTCCAATTTTTAGCCTGCTTCCTCTAACCCACAATGATTCCTTCTTATCAGTAGGTTTGAATTCTGACCACAAGAGATTACTCATTTTTCAAAGAATAAGACAACTCTTAAGTTTCAAATGGGATAATCCAAAGACTTGTCAGGTATAAAATAAGTAGTACAGGAGAGTCAGTTGGAATGTTTTAATGAAGCTGCAGATGAGGTATTTGCTTGAGACAGATGCTGTGTTAGTGCCAGTTCACACTTTTACAACTACAAACATTGCTGAAGCTGTTTCAGGAGTCAGCAGTGTTTGTGGAGAAATGATCTTTGCCAGTGTGGAGCTGTATTATCAAACTTGCAGTCATGACTGTTAAAACAGAGAATAAGTCTTCAATAAAGATATATCCTAGAAGTCCATCTAGAGATTTTAAATTCTTTTAACACTTCTAGAACTGCAGATTGAAGACAAAGTGATCCACAGTTCTTACTAGTCAGAGAGAAAATCATATTTTATTACTGTTCTATGAGTGTTTCATTTATTGGATTTGATAGGGCTGTCTTTTAAGTATTTTTAAATTTCATTGAATAAGTATATAATATTAGCATACTATGGTCCTTTTTGGGAAAAAGTATACTTATGATTAAATAGCAGAATGTAGAACATAAGTGGCATATGATTAAATCAGAGGTATGAGCAGAAGTGTATGAAATCATACATATGTAAATTTTAATCTTAGTTCAGAAAATCTTTTAAGTTATTTTTTAAACAGAACTGTTTATTTTGGCTTAAAATTAAAGTGGTCATGCTATATGAATTGCTTTATACCTGACATGCTGAAGTAATGGAGTGCTTTGCAAGCAAACTAACATATAAGGGATTCTTAACTTTTTTTTTCCCTCAAGCAGGAAAACTTTAGTGGTCATAAATTCTATGCCAGTTCATTCATTTTTTATTTAGTAATTTTAACTGAAGTCAATTTCCTGTTTGTTTTGAATATCTTACTTTAAAAATCAATTTTCTTTTAGGCAATTAAAAAGAATTCCAGGGGAGTTTTCAGACTAATAAAACCTCTTAAAACACAAGCATCTATTTTTCCCTCATACATTGAATTATATCAGTAAAATGATATTGTCCCATTATATTTTTGTTTCATTTTGTCACTCCATTATATGTTGGAAATAATTTGCTAGTTGCAGAAACACTGGAGAGTGACTTTTGACCTCACCAGTTACTACCAAAAGACTGGCCTGGGCCAGACACTGCCCACAAGCTTTCTCAGGGGCTTTGTGCCACACTAGGCAAATCCATGCTTCCCTTCAACCAGAGAATAGGATGGATGATTGACTTTGACCTTAGAATGCTCACAAGTTCTCACTCTTTCAACACAAAGCTCTATTTTTAGTTCATATTTCTATGAAAAATTTATTTTTTCACTCTAGACTATATTCTTCCCTCTCTGCATCCATCTTTCAGGTTTTTCTTATGATTACTAGTCTTCTAGTAATCATAGCTAGCTCTGTTTTCTTTATGATATCTTTTGGATCTCAGATCTGGATTCCTTGTCTTCCTCTCTCCCCTCCCACCTCTCCCACCTTTTGACATTTTTACTTTTCTAGATACTTTGCTTCATATTTGACCTCAGTCTTCATCCCTTATTTGTCTGTGATTAGTTTTCCAGTCTCCTGCCTTAGGGCTTCCTCTCTGTGCCATTGCTCTCCCTGTCACCTCTTGCCTGTATTTCTCATTCATGCCAAGAGACCCTTTCCTATTTGTTTCTTCTGTGTTGTGAAGGAGTGGTTTGGCTCAGGTGAGAAATGAGATCATAGAGTAGGCCTGGGGAGGAGGTGGGGAGGAGGACACACCACCACATTTTGGTGCTGTTTCCTAAATTCTCAAAAGTAGAATGATAAGTCCGGTAAATGCCGAGATCCCATGAGATAAAAGTGGGGTATGGTTTCCCCTACTGGGTGTTCCTTACATGCATCTTATGATCACTTCCTTTCCTTTCCTGTAAGGCAGTTCTTCATGTTACCTCACAAGTATGAAGAGCTGTAGGGTTTGTACAGTTTAGGGAAAAGGAGTGGCCATTATTCTGCCCTTTCCCAGAGACCTGAATGACAGTTTTTCTCCCTAAAGTCCAGCTCCTGACAAGAATGTATATAAATGCTTGATGTCACTTTCTTGAATACCAGACTCCTCACATTATATTAAGGCCATAAATAAACTATGCTAAAATGTAGGTTTATTCAGTATGTACCACAGTGCAGTGTCACCAGTCCAGAGACAAAGAAGGACTTTTAAAATGTAAGAAGCAAAGCACAGAGTGAACCTTTAAAAATAAAATTTCAGTCCTTAAAAATCAGTGCCCTGTAAATGTATTTGTCATTACATTTTTGTAGACATGTACACTGCAAGAAGACACGTTTTACAATAGTATTAAGGCTTTTTTCTAAATTTCATTAATGCTCTGTGAAAATGTGTGTCATTGTGTAAAATATCATTAGATTATAGTTCTCTGTCTTCTGTAGGTAGCTATTTTGAAAGTACTGCCAGAAACACACAGCACTCCCACAAATTGCCTTTTTTAAACTAAAGAACAGCTTTACAGATTCCCTTGACACCTATTAAGTATGAGCTAATACTGCCTCCATGCCACCTACACACCATCTCAGCATCCATTCCATAGTTTTGAATGTCTGTACTTCTACATCCTACACCTTTTCTGTAAAATTAAAAAAAAAAAAAAGGGAGAGAGAGAAAGAGAAAGAACAACTCCCTCCCATTCTTTCTCTTTCCTTCCAGGGAAAAAAAAAAAAAGCTGGCCTGTAGCAGCAATTGAAGCTTTGGTAGTCATCAATGACAATTTTACTTAGTCTTTAAAAATGTGTCATTTTGAAAAATAGCATTTTAAACCCTAATGCTTTCCTAATTAAAATAACTATGACTGTAATTCACAGATGGTTTACTTTTAGAGGAGTTTGAATGACATTAAAATTTCAGACTCAGATGAGAGCACTTTGTAGTCCAGAAAAAATTTTGAAATGTGAGTATTTTAGTGGAAGAACATTTGAACCTTTTTTCCCCTAGGCAAGCAGGAAACATTTTGTGATTAAAGAAGAGACCAGAATGAGGACAGGTGGCAGCCTCAAAAACTGTTTTGATATGTGACATGTGAAATTCCAACATTTTTCAGCATTAGTGCTTTCACTGAACACCAGAACTGTATAGAGGGCAGTAGGACCATCTTGATCTCTTGGTCAGCCTTAGAGGCTCTCAGGTTTAGTTCAAAGACTAAGCAACAGAGATTTCTATCTGTACTAACATAATCAAACGTGTAATAGCAATTTCTGCTATGCATGCTTCTGTCTAGAGCTCTGCTCTCTGTAGACCTGGCATATGATGTAAAAATCTATAAATACCTTTTATCTGAATGTAAAAATGGATTTGTATTGACATTTTGTATTTCTTCATTCACTTAAAAATTGTAGCAGGCTCCTACTAATGAAGTTCATAGCATAAGTGATGCCACAATAACTCCATTTATATTGTTCCTAGGGTGTAGGATGAGAGACAAGAGCAATAAGGCTTTGCATGTCCCCTTTGTGACTCTGCAATGCCAGACACTTGTAGCTAAACCAACATAAGCTTCAGCAATTGTCTTGACTGTGATTTTGTGACTGCACACTGCACAATAAATTGTAACTCGTTGTTTAGTTAAGTTACACATTTGAAATATATTGCCTAAATGTGACCAACCAGTGTGTCAATAATGAGACTAATTGAGAATGGGGTTGTTAATTTTGCCATGGGCATTGCTAGTAATAAGCACTATTTTAAGGTTTGAAAATGCAACTTTCATCCCCTTTTCTACTGTCAGACTATGATTATATTGCTGTCATAAGGGGAGAAGCCAGTACTCTCAGTAATAAGGGATAAAGGGCAAAAATGAGGAAAAAGTGGATGATTTGGCATAGGTCTGAGACAGGGGGGAAAAGTGTGTGAATTAGAGGATTTGTGGAAAGGAAAGGTGGAGTATAAAGAGAAAATGTAATCAGAGTAGAGGAATATAATTTTATTAAGTATTTGTGCTCAGGCTTTGTCTGAGAGCTGCTCAGATGAAATGGTAATTAAAATAACCACATGATAATTTAATTACAGTTAACCATATGAATAATAATTCAGTTATTTTTTACAGAAGAATTCTGTATTTAAGCCAATGTAAGCAAGAATATGAATATATTAGTAGCCAAAACTAGTAATAAGGCAGGTTCAGTCTGTGGTTTGACAAGGTGTATGGGAAAAAAACTGTTCAATGAGCAAAGGGTTAAGATAACCAGGTGAATAGAGAATTTTGAAAGCTGAGGAAGAAAAGTAAAAATATTGTTGGAAGTCATCAGTCAAGAAGAGAGTATGTCCCTAAGAGCAGCATATGAGTGCAAAATTGGATCTCAGTGAGATTGCCTCAGATTAACCACCATACAAAGAAAACCTATTCCCTATTTCTGAGTTTCTACAATGGCAAGACAAGTAAAATGTCTTTTTTATCACCTACTTCCACACACTTTGCTATAACTCAAAAGGGGCTATTTTAATGGGAAAAGAGATAGTAACAGAAAATAAAATTAGAAAGCATTCCAGTTTTGCCATTTGAGTGCATCTGATTTTAACTAAAAGACTAACAATTGCACCATCATTGTTAGCTCGAACTTCAGGATTACAGACTTTTAAAAACATTTGATTCAAAATAGTTGCTCTCTACAGTAGAAAGAAAGGAAGCTAAGGGGCAAAAACTTGCCACAATCATTTCTGAATTTAGTTAATGGACTTTAGCCATGAAATATATGTCCTGGCTTTCTGTTGTCCAACACTACCAGTATGTGCATCTAACAGAGTTTGGATTAAAAACGATTTGTAAGGGTGGGCAAATAACCCTCCTGATACCTGTCTCCTAGATCTAAACTAAAAAACACCAGTGGAGCAGGATGGTTCAATGAGAAGAGAGTGAGCATGTAAGCTGGAGACAAACAAGAGTTGAAATGAATTTCTCCAATTTCAGCCAGACTTACTTGCATTAATTAATCAGTATGCCTATTAGCCATAAAAAATTAATAGTTAGGCAAAAGCTAGAATCTTCTTTGGGCAGCACAGTTTTCTGGCACTGTTCCTTTTGTTTCTATGAAGTGAGGGAAAGTTACTTCTACAAAATTCCTGAGAAAAGGATTGGTTTATTGTTTGGGTTTTTTCCCAGTTACTTGCTGGTTTTAGAGTTGCTAGGTTGTATGTGGGTTTTCAGGTCTATTAGAAAGGAATGCTTTTGAAGACAATACAGAAAATAATTTTATAGGACTGTTTCAGCTTGTTCAGAAGGTATCAAAAGAAAGGTGTTTTCTTTTGGTCTAACTAGCTAAATTTGTCTCTAAAGAAGTAAGAGCATCTAATGATTGTTACTTCAAGAACTAGATGAATTAAACCAAGATACTCCACAACACCAGAATCAATATGTAGGAGATTATTTTTCACAAATGAGTCCCTCTGTCTCTGCCTTTGCTTTTGAAAGGAGACCAAAAGCACAGCTTCAGTAAGACAGACTGGGAACTAGGATTCATATTTACTGGATATTAGGAATCATTGTCACTAATGTCAGTGAGTTTCTCTCATCCTCCAACTTCAGTTAAGTTCTTCCTGTTCCACAGATGGCAGCTATCTCACTAATTTCTGTTTCACACGGGTTTGTCTTCTCACCTTTCTCCATGCACACACCCCTCTGCTTTATAAGAGCTAAAACTTATTTTCTATTATGTTGTCTAACACATTAGAGTAATTAGATTCAAAATGCTTTTTTCCACAACTTGTATTTAACTTGAAGATTGTACTATTTGTTCTGGATATTTTTGGAACTGTCTGTCTGACAGCTTGTTCATGCTTTACAAATACATCTTTTGTTCAACCAAGTGATAACTGCATTTCTGTTAAAGAATTGGCATTGTATTGTTCCTAAATTGCAGATATTATTTCAACCCTTTGCTGGATTGTTAACATGCTATCTCTATTTACTTGCCATTGTTTTGGCCTTTTTTGTTGATGATTTCTCTGCTGTTTGTATTCTAGATAGGAATCCGAAAAGTGTTTCTTAAGTACTGGCAAGCTGACCATCTCAACGATTTGTGCCTTCAGCTTCAGAAGAAAATTATAACCTGCCAAAAAGGTAACAGTTACAGAACAAGTATTCCTGAGCTGTTGCTTTGTACATGGAGCAGAATATTGTATAGCAAAGAGATTTTCTCCACCTTGAGTAGTTGTTGTATTTTATACATTTCCTTACAGATATACAGCCATTTTTTGAGATTACATTAGCATTTGTGACCCTTGCACTTTCTGTCTGTCAAACATAATTTTGTGACAAACTCGTGAAAGTAATTTAAACTTGAAGGATCTTGAATATTTTCTTTTTAGAGTATGTTCAGTGATTTTTCAAGGCATTAATATCACCTTTACTTTCTTTTTGCATATCAACTATTGTTACAGTGATACAAAATTGGAATATTTTCAACTATATCGATACTGAAAACAAAGCTAATTAGTTAGCATGTAGCTAATTAGTATGTTTAGTTATCCTTATTTTTTCCCTTTTCTTACCGCTTTCTTGTTTGATTGCTAGTTTTTTATGTTTAGGTATTTGTCCCCATTTTACACCTGCATTTTTACTAAGGTCACTGACAGTTTTTGGCATATTTTTGAAAGGAGATGCTATCCACTGCCTCCTGATTTCCTGTTACTTATGCTCCATTTCCTATCAAAGTCTCAAATGACTGCTGAAAATATGAATACTGCTTTGTTTGAAGAAGCTTCCTTCACACCATTCATTATCTACCTAATTGGCTGATGTCTGCAACAATTCCCATTTTCACCTGTTTAAAGGAAATTCAAAATACAAAGCCTTTTCTTTTTTTTTTGTCAGACAGATAATATTACGGACTTAAGAAAGATAAACCCCGTTCATTTTAATTATCTGTTCCTCACTGTAAGCATGTAGTGAAAAAGAGGAAATCAAGAGAAAACCTGAAGCAAGTGAAATCCAAATGGTAACAGTTCCAGAATGAATGTGGAGAATGACAGGCAATAGACACCACAGCTCAGCTGAGTTTATAACTTCAATGTTAATTTTTAATGCAAATTATCCGATTGCATTTATGCCTTTTGAAAAGCAATAGCAGTTTATCCTCTTTCCCTTCTTATGCTGACTTATCAAAGAAAGAAAATATTTACCTTTCAGAATCCAATTTGCAAACAGAATGCTTCAATATAACCCTACACCAAAATTTAAAACATCCTCAGATATGTCCGTGTTTTGCAGAAGTAAGAGAACAATCACCAAAGCCTGCCTGAAGAATGAAGATAATAGGGCTTCTTGGCTCCTTACAAAACATTTTTCTTGGTTTTGCTTCAGTCCTCCTTAATTATGATAACTCGAAGAGTCATTTTTGCCAAAAGTGTGTGTTTAAAGCTATGGCTCATCCACATGCTTTTATGATCTGGGAAACCTGAGAAAATCAGGAACTTGGATGAGTAAGCAGTAGTTAGACATCAGCCTCATGTCATTAGCTCGTGAAAGAAGCTGCCTTTTGCAAACAGGTGCAATTGTAAACTTGTAGAATTAGCATGCCAAAGAGCTCTGGCAGATTTGGAATGGAATAGGGAACCATTAAATTGTTCTTATGTAATCCTAAAATTGGTATCCATATACTTTACACTGACATAGTCATGCTTAATGAGTAATGGTGTCAGTCCTGATGCACATTTATCCCCTCACCCTGTATATACAGAGGACTTGGGAATCTAGATCTCTCCTGATAACATCTTGAATAATAGCCAAACTAGTCAATAATCAAATATAAGAAAGAAATAAAGCTGTTAGAAAACATCCAAAGGAGGGCTGTGAAATGGTGAAGGACCTTGAGGGGAAGGTGTACAAGAAGCGGCTGAAGTCATTTGGCCTGTTTGGTCTGGAGGAGATTGGGGAAAGACCTCATACCAGCCCACAACTTTCTCATGAACGGAAATGGAGGGGCAGACACTGATCTCTTCTCACTGGTGACCAGTGACAGGACTCAAGGGATTGTCATGAAACTTTGAGGTTTGTTGGGCACTGGAACAGGCTCTCCAGGAAAGTGGTCACAGCACCAAGCCTGACAGAGCTCAAGAAGTATTTGGACAATGCTCTCAGGCACAGGGTGTGACTCTTGGGGTGTCCTGTGCAGGGCCAAGAGTTGGACTTTGATGATCCTTTTGGGTGCCTTCCAATTCAGGATATTCTGATTCTATGATTCTAATTTCTGTATCAGGCTTTAAATATAGCATCATATACCTAAATAAGGGCATAGCTTAAGGGGAAAAAGGTCTTGCCCAAAATTACTATCAACTCTTTTTACTTAAAATCTAACTAGCAACCCCTTCTTCTAAATTTGAGGGAAAAGTCCAAAACAAAGCAAACCAGGTCCTTTCTGGCATCCTGAAATTTATCTTACACAAGCAAAGAAAGGGGTCAAACTAAAGTGAAAGCATGTGTAAAAAGACTTTTACTTTAAAATGTATCTGTGAGTTTAGAGACTTTTTCATATTTTTTAATGCAGGTATGAGAACTACTTATGGTACTTTTTGACCTGAATCACTGTGGAAATCCTTTGTAGCCATAGGAAGGGCAATCATGCTGAAGTTCTTCCATCAGAGTTCATGTAGATGAGGAATTAACTTGAATACATTGCATACACATTAGTTAAGAAATTTCTCACATAACTCAGATCCGTGGTCTACTGGAATTTTGATTCTTCTAATCCTTATCCTTAGATGAACTCTAAAGTACTAAGTATTTTTCTGCCCTGGGGTGCTAACCTCACTTATTTTAATTTGTGTAAGTGAGAATTATTTTAGATCTACATAAACGAGGAGCAAATTCACAAGGCAATCATAGTACCCACTACCCAACAGTAGTAGATGAAACTGAGCAGTAAAGGTCTAGGAGCTGGCAGTTTCATTTCACAGCAGTTTTTTAGGTTATAAAATTGTTCTGTGTTGAACCAAAACCAAACTCTTTCAAATGTTCTCAGAGAATGAAGTGTGGAGAAATGTCTTTTTCATTTCATGAAAAACCTGAATAACTCAGTTCATGAAAATGTGTGCAAAAGAGGGATGTCTATCTGTCAACCTTTCCTAATAAAGCTTTGTTGAATGTTTCCTCTTTATTTTGGTAAAAGTGCATAATTCAGAATAGCTGTACAGTCTAAATGTTACAATTAGCTCTACTGGATCTCATTTTACTGGACCATTCTAGCAGGCTACTCTAAGCTGCTCATTCATGCCTGCTAACAATCCTGTCAGAGAACTGATCTCTGAATTTCTTTATTTTAACCAACTTTGATGGTGTTACCAATCTTTTTTTTTTTTGGTCAAGTTAAAAGCGCACAGATACACACAGAATCTTGTAAAAATGTTACTTTAAAATACAGATTTTTTTTTCCAAAGTCATCCAGGATTTGATGCTTAACTATTTTTGCTCTGCAGAAGATAGGTTTAAAGAGAATATTTTAGGAAAAAAACCATTTTTTTATTATTAAGCTCTTTCAAAATTTTTATATTTTGAGCAGTGAACTCTGATAATATTCTATTCATTTATTAATTCTTTTTGCAATAGTAACCCTTTCAGACTTCAGACTCAGTAAAATCTTTATTACAAATACTCTCATAAAATTGTCAACAATAACTGTACTATTAATTTCCTTTTCAAGTAAATTGGGTGATGCTGAAAGGTTTTTTGCTTTTTCTTCTATATACTTTTTACACAGTTCTCTGTATCCACAAGTATTAGCGTGCATACTTGTGATGCTTTAGGTGTGATAATTTAGCCTGGTTTCTTGGTGTCCAGTAGGCCAGGAGACCAAACACCCCAGAAACTGTAGAGTTAGAAGACCAAACATACTACTATCATAAGGACTCAAGGTCCCCTAGCAGGACAGATTCTGTAAACTAGAAGTTAGCCCACCCTAGCCCCCTTATTGGGCCCTCTTGTTAGATATGCTAATGAGTAAGGTCTTTAATTGTACACTCGTTTGGGGGGTGGGAGGAGACTGTGACGCTGTCACCCGGGTGAAGCAATGCATCCAATGGGATCCTATTAAAATACCGAGGTAAATGACCCCCAACCCTCTAACCCTGTTTCCTAAGACCAGGAAAAAGGCATCATGGATAAGTGCATTAATGTTTCAGGGTTTAAAGAAGTCAGGATTTTATGGAATGCAATTAAAAGCATTGATTGGTTGTGATTATAAAAGTATAAACCTTCAAAGCTGTCTATCATAAATTACTATTAGAAATTATTTCAAAGAATCTGAGTTTGAAGATTTTCAAACCCAGTGAATTTTGGATAGGAGCAGTATCATTATGTTAACATTTGCCTTTCTTATATCTTCTCAGCTGGGTACTGAGCAGCTCTAAAAAAGAAATCTTATTTTTAGTGTGTAAACAAGGCACTAGAAGATGATAGAAAGTACCTTACATTACCCTGTGCTTTAGCTGTTTATTTTATTCAATAACATTTTATATTAATGGAAGACTAATTGTATCTTTTTCTGTTGACATTTCTCCTTTAGATTATTTCAACTTGACTCTTCATCATTTAATGTTGTTCTGATCCTAAATCTGAAACTTAACTATATTGTTCTAAATACCTAATGCAATTTTTTTTTATCCTGCAATCAACATTTTTGGTATCTTCCCCCAAACTCAAACAAACATCTTACACAGGCTATTGTCTACTGACTTCACTGATGAAAAAACTTTCAGCTGACCAGAAAGAGAGTAAGCATAGGAAGCAAGGATGATGTTTGACCTGGTTTTGATAATGTAAAGTGATGAAAACTAAGAGTATTTAAGGCAACAGACAAATAATTCTAAAACAGGTTCTTCCCTGTGAGATACTCACCAGTGGTTCTAGATCTGGAAAGAAACATGATCTTGTGGAACTTTAAAAAAAAAAAGCAACAAACACCCACACGAACACAGTACTTCCAGTTAACATACTTCTTCCTTCTAAACTAAAACATAGCTTCAGAGAATATTGACACCACCTGTTGCAGGCACTGGGATTAACATGGTGCCAAATTTATTATGGCCACAGAGGTCCCTGTGCCTTGTGTTGCTGATCAACTGTACTTCAGAAAATCCAGGGTACTGGGTGGTATTCGGGTCGGATTTGTTGTAATGAATGTATGTACATAGGAGAGTGATACAGAAAGCTGTTATAGGAGATGCACTAAAATCTTTTCCCAGCACAAAGCTGACAAAACTGTGAAGAAAAAGTCTAATAGATACATGGAGCTGATGCAATGTAGATGAAAACTTTTAACTGAAAAATGCAGACATGATTTGACAGATACATTTGAGAAATTTGCATTAAATTAATCCAGTTGTTTTAGCTGAAAGAAAATGAGCAGTAAAAGGTCTTTAAGTCAAAAAAATATTGTGTTGGTTGTGACTTTGATGGGGTATTAGGTGTACTGAAACAATCAAAGCATTTTTTAAAGCTGACCAACAGCAGTCATTTAATTTCTACTGCATTCACTGCAGTTAATTTATTCAGGCTTTTATTTTGAAACGAACTATCTTTTGAACTTTGCAGTGTAAATGTATGCTTTCACAATCTGTAGTATACATCTGTGTATACATCTTACATTATTTATATGTGAGATGTACACGTTTTATTACATCCATGTTGCAATGTAATAAAAAATAACATTCAGTGAAAATAAACATTTTGAGTTCTGATAGCTCAAACTTATGAGCTTACTGTCACTACTGTGTTTTAAGCACTGGCAATAGAAAAAGGAAAGAGTTCCATTTTGCTGTGGTATTTATAGGCCATCAGATTTCTTTCCTAATTTATATAAGATATTGACTGAACTTGGCTTGATCAAGTTTACAGCAGAACATAACAGTGATATTAAGGTAATTCCCCAGTTAGCTGTCTTTCATTGGTCCATATTTTCTCCTTCTGCCATGGTAGTTGTAAGAGGATTTCTAGCTCGCCAGCGCTTGCTACAGAAGATGAGCATCAAGCAGCAAGAGGTCACCTCAATCAAAAGCTTCTTGCAGAATGCTGAGGATATGGGATTGAAAACATATGATGCCTTGGTGATTCAAAATGCCTCTGACATTGCTCGGGAAAATGACCGTCTCCGCAATGAGATGAACGCTGCTCACCACAGGGAGAAGGGAGAGGCTAGAAACAGGCCAGAAGAAGGCCACAAAAGGTAAGATGAGAAACACCTGCTGTGAAGAATTAATGAGTCTCTTTTGTGAATTCCTTCTCTGCCTAGAAAACCATAGAAATGACTGAGGGATTGCAAGAGGATTCTCAAGTATATGCTCATCCCAAATCAGTATTAGGTCATATTTTTTCCCTGTATATCAGGTAATTAAATCTAGAAACTTAAGGAGACTACCATATCCTATTCAGGGGGCACTGAGCTTAGAGGAACTTATTCAAGTCTCTGAGACACTTATTTTTTACAAAAATACTTCTAATTCTATAATAAATAGATCGTAGTTTAACTTCATCAGATCAAACAAGCAAAAGAAAAATTCCTCTAACTTAAAATACCGACATTGAGAAATTGCCAAGGTAATGAAAAACAGCTAGGGAAGTGTTAAAATACAGTAAAGCCCAGACTAAGAAATCCTGATTTTTTTACTGAACCAAGTAGACTGATTGTGAGGAGGACGCTTTTATTTAAAAATGGGCAATTTTTTTTTTTTTTTAACTCATGTCAGAGTTTTCAGGAGTATCTATTTTACAAATCCAGTAAATGCTGCAGAGTCATTCTCTAGGAACTGAGTCCCTGATTTCTCTCTTAGACAGCTGAATGGGCAGAGTTAGCATTTGCAGTTAATCAGTATGTGTCAATAGAAAGAATGTGTCATATGCTGGACATATAAATGTTTATTTTTCCATAGGAACTTAATTTTCATCCAGAACAACTCCCTTTGCTATCATTGCTTTTGTCAGTGACTTTTATTAAAGTGAAAATGGCAGTGCATCTGCTTAATTAGCTTCAAATAGCCCAGTGATTACATATTGGAGGAAATGCCTTTGTAGGAAAGACTGTAATTAAACATTACAGTGAAAACAAATTATCCACTGAGCACCATGCTTTCATCTTTTGCTATTTCATTTACTACATGGGCAGCTGGCTATATCCTGTGCACGAATTTCAGCTCTGCTGGTGATTTGCCATGCAGAAATGCAATTTTAAAAGACAAATGCTCGGGGATTTGTTTGAAAAATGGCAGTACAGACATCTTCTATCTAATAGATTACTACTCTAAGTTAAAAGGATCTCAATGTTTTGATTCTTGGAGGAATCAAATGTTAGAAGAATTTTTGTTAAAAATCAATTTGTCAGAAGTGGCTGGAAGGTTATTCCTCAATATGTTTTCAAATAGCAAAAAAAACGGAAAAAATTGAAAAACTAAATTGTAATTGAAATAACTAAACATAACATCATAATAATAAAAATTATTTTTAAAAGTAATAACTAATAATTAAGTTTAAAATGGAAGATATATGGATATCTGGGTGGAAGCAGCCAATGTAGCTGGTTAAAATGGTCATCCAATATTTTAAAGATTTGCATTATCTAAATAGAATTTATAGTTGTCTTTTTAGAAAATAATGATAAAGGCTCAGAATTTGCTGCCTCAGTAACTTTCTATTAAAATGGATTTCCCAGAAATTATCATTCAGATTGAAAATCCAGCTTTTGATTGTGTGTAGCAATCAAAGTGTGAACAATTCATTCAGTGAATGTCTGACCAACAATATGAGACTGCTTAAGCAAAGCTGCATTTGTGTGAAAAAGGGCCGGTGTCCTGATTTATCATGAAACAGGAAATGGAAGAAAGCTAGCAGCTTGATCTGGATTTGTTTGTCAGAAGATTACTACACACATCCCCTCGCCACAGCAGGGGAGTTGTGAGATTGTTTACCAAAAAGCTGTTGTTACATTTGCCTGAACAGGTTCATTGTTATTGCTTGAATAACGCATCTGGGTCTCTTTTCTGTGTTTTCAGAGCTGAGGACAAGGGTGGGAAGGTCTCTGAGGACAGCTTTGCCGGCTGTCGAGCGTCTAAGCACTTTCACTCCAGCTCCGTCCCTGTCCCCATGGCAGTGGATGGCTTGGTACATTCTGCGGCTGGGTCATCCATCAGATCCCCCTCCCTGCACTCTGTTTTCAGCATGGATGATAGCAATAGCCTGCCATCACCAAGGAAACAGCCTCCTCCCAAACCAAAGAGGGACCCCAACACACGACTGAGTGCCTCGTACGAGGCTGTTAGTGCTTGCTTGTCGGCAGCTTCTAAGGAAACCGCTAATGAAGGTTAGACATAAAGGCAGAGACAGTCGCAAATGTTACTCCAAGTTATTGATTTATTCTTCTCACTTTGATCCTTTTAAACACGGTCAAATGCCTTTGAGATGTCCTGCTTCCTTGAAATGTTTCAGTGGCAGTAAATAAAATTATCCAGTTTGTCATTTGTTCCCAAATCAGCAAATAATACTCACATGTTCTAATTGTCTAGTTTGTCAACAACCAAAACCTATTTGTAGAAATCCCTCTAGAAACAAGTAGTCTGTCAACATGAGCTATTCTACCCCACTGACCATTTTATTTCACCTTTTAAACTGTTAGAATATCTTGCATCACTAAAACAGAATGCTCGAATCTTGAATTTCACTGACTTAAACATTAAACTTTCTCCTACATTTTCTCTATGCTTGCATGAATAACTTATGCATTCAGTGTTTGTTTGGGGGTTTTTTGCCTTAATTTGGTTACAGTGATTTTTGCTTAGAAGGAAAGTGCTGCAAGCTTCCCAAAGTATCTCAGTGCATTATGGTGCACATAGCATGGTTTTGGGTTCACTTGTGCTATTCTCCTTCACCCTTGAAATGAATAGCTAGAAGATGAAGGAAAGGAATGCATTCTGCTTTTCTTGATAAGCCTGGCTTGTCATGTTTTGTGGAAATGATCCTCAAGGTTTATCAAGGAAGATCCTCCAAGTTGGGTTTAAAGCTCTCTATAACCACTCCCTAGTCCTGCATACAATGGATAGAAATCTTTGCAGCTTCCTCTCTCAGAATAATTGCTGTTCTCATGTCCAGTTCAGTCGGTGAAAGTCTGTTGTTCTTAACCTCTTCGTTGCTCATTCAAGCTCTATGTAAGGAGACATGAGCTATGCCCAACATACTTTTAACCTAGTATGGTTTGAGGAGGTCTGTACTAGTTTCATCTTTCTGTGTCCAAATCTGCAAGAGATTATTGATTTAACCAAGAAGTTCTAGCAGAGGTGTTTTGAAAGAACAACAATTTATATATGTAGTTGTGGTCTTAACAATAATGGTTACATATACTCACAAAACAATTTTGGAATTTTTATATGTATGAAACAATAGGGCAAGTTTCTCTGCCATATACTCATTTTCCAAGAATTATGCCAATTTTGTGAGTCTTTGTCCAAAACCTGCTCTGATTTATACCATCTAATTTTGATCTTAAAAGACCAATCATCTAGATATCTAGCCTCTTCACACCATATATGCCTGGAGGCTATGAAGAGACATCTAGTTTAGTTAAATGTATACTCACTTGGGGATTTGCCCTTAGGCTGTGGGATTCCCTAAAGTTATAAATTATTTCCACACCTGCAGCACAAAAGAAAAGAGGGGCATAATATCATCCTATAATTAGATTTTTATAGCTATTACATAAAAGAGGGGTATTTCAGTTGCTGGCAATCATATATGTGTCAAAGTAGCACTGTGCTGACTCCTAGTTGAAAGCATGCCCCTCTCCCTTGGAGCAAAAGGAGAAACAAGTACATATTTCCATGTGTTACAGATCTTCCAGTGCACGTTTGGATTCAAAATATACTTTCTCAGGTATGAGTTCTCATCTTTTAGTGGCAGTAGAGATTACCAAAGCAGATTATATACCCAGATAGCTAAGGCCTGTGGTTTGGTTTAGCTGAAAATTCTAAATTTTTTACCTAGAAGTATTTATGTTTTCGCTTGGATTCCTGTGCTTGTGACTGCTGCTCATTATAGAACTAAATGGGTAACATTTGAGGGCTTAAAGTACCAGACCAGTGTCAGAAAAAACTGGCTTTACCTTGTTAATAACACAGACCTTTTTCACTTTCCTAGTTCTGACCCGTCCAAGGCCACACAGTGATGACTATAGTACCATGAAAAAAATACCTCCCAGAAAACCAAAACGAAGTCCGAATACAAAACTTAGTGGCTCTTATGAAGAAATACCTGGCCAAAAGCCTGGGAATGTAAAAAAAGCAAGCACAGTAGTTAAACCAGGTGTCTACGACACTGTGACTGTACAGAGAGCAGCTTCTACTGATGGACCACAACACGGCGTGTTGAATCTCTTTATGTCACAAGAAGAGGAGGAAAATGAGCCTGTCTATATTGAAATGGTAGGGAATGCAGTGAAAAACAGTTCTGCTGAAGCAGAGAGTCCAGAACAAGGAGAGTCTGTATATGAAGAAATGAAGTATTTTCTACCAGAAGAAGGAAGCAATGGTAATGGAATAATTCCCGTAGTGACCGGATCTCCTCCTCTGTTGTTTGAAAGCAAAAAAAATGTAAACATTGAAGATGGAACATTGGATGGAAACAATCAAGCGGCTTTGATCTATAAAGACTCATGTGACATTCCAGCCCCTTTTCCTAACTTGCTCCCCCACAGACCACCACTTCTTGTGTTCCCTCCAACCCCTGTCACATGTTCACCTGCTTCTGATGAATCACCTTTAACACCACTAGAGGTCAAAAAGCTTCCTGTTTTGGAAACAAACCTGAAGTACCCTGTGCAGTCAGAAGGCTCAAGTCCATTATCACCCCAGTACTCCAAAGGCCAGAAAGGGGAGAATGAACGACCGGTATCTCCAGGCTTGATTGTGTTCAGTGTTTCCACCAAAGTGACTCCTCCTTCCACACCACCTCCTCCTCTGCCACCACCCCCTCCTCCTGTACCACCTCCTGTTTCCTACTGGGCTTCCACACATTTTGCATCTCCTCCAGAGACTTGTGCTAGTTTTCTGATTAATGCAGGGAAAACAGGTACAAATTCAGATCTGTCAAAAGTACCTCAGAGACCCAATCCTGCTCAGCTTGGATGCTCATCTTCTCCATTCGCCAAACTGCCTTACTCCCCAAAGGTGGCAAGAGCAGATCACAGGAAATTGAACTCAAATTCATCATCTTCATTTCCATACAGCCCTACAAACTCAAGGTCATTGACCAGTCCCCTTGATGAGTTAACTAGCTTGTTCAACTCAGGAAGGAGTGTGCTACGAAAATCTGCGGCAGGACGTAAGATCAGGGAGCCAGAAGGTAAGACAGTTCTCTGTGCTTCTGTATTGTGTATTTTTTCTGCATCAAAACTTTTTTACCTTGGAAATTGATAAAGTGGGCAAAAATACAGAATGAAAACCTTGATTTTTTTAAAGGTCTGCTGTAGTCATAAAAAACACATATAGAAAATACATTGCATATAAAAATTATAGGTCTTCAGGTTTTGTCTGAGATACCTTTTCTTTTGCCAAAATGTTTGTATGATACAAGTTTAAATGACACAAGTTTTAACATTCCAGCTGTCTCAGTAAAATAAACACAGATGTTACATTTTGTGAAAAATGAGTTTATTTTATCAAACTATAAAAATACTTTGAATTAAATACATGGCTAGGTGGCTGGTAGATGCGCTTTAATTTGAAGACTGTCTTTTAAAGTTTGATCATTTCATTTCCATGAAATTCTGTATTTGGTGATACAGTCTTTATTACTCCCCTAAATAAAGCTTGAACAGAGTCATCAGTGAACAATATTTAAAACCTTAAAGTAAATCCTGGTTCTGCATCTCAATAAGAACACTGACTCCAGTCTTCACATTACTTTTCTGGTTTAAATTAAAAACTTCCCTCTTGAAAATATTCTGTACACTTTATATAGAAATTTCTCCCCATAGTAGCATCTCCTAAACAAAAAATTTTGTGAATTTAAAATTTTGAGTGGGAAAATTTCTAGACTGCTTTCTCTGCTTCTTCACTTCTATCTTTCCAAACAGCTTGTCTTAATCGAGAGCTGTGTGCAGCATATTCAAAATAGGCAATACAGAATCATAGAATTACTTAGGTCTAAAAAGAACGTTAAGATCATTAAGTCCATCTGCAAAACTAACACTTTCCATGGTTTCAAGTATTTCATAGTTTTCCAGCTGCACAGCGTCTTCCAGCTCCTCCTGTTTTTGCCTGTGCTGCATGCATTGGTGTAGATGTACTTCCATTGGCTTATTGACGTGCCACCTCTTCGGGACGAAGCCCAAGTCATACTTTTGAAACACAAAACAATCCAGGAGAGAACAGGATGGATTCTCTTACTATTCATTGTCCATTTTCTTAAATACCTACTCCTCCATTGATTTTAGCATCATATCCTAATTTACACAGCTATACTATAACAGAAGCAGGCGTTTGTTCTTGCTCTGTATGCGTGTATGTCTCTGTGCCACCCTACGTCTCTATTCCTAAGCGCATTGGCAGCCTTCAGCCAAAATTGCTTTCAACCAAATACAACAAGGAGATAAAGGTCTCAAAATTAATTGAGTTTCTACAAGCTTTGTGAAAGTTAGTGTCCAGGTGGAGACAAGAGACATTAAGCTATCAAACTATGGTGAACAGAACCCTTGTGAGTCCTCCAGACCCTGAAAAAGCTTAAGCTGGACCTTGCTTGTTCTTGTATGCTGAATTCAACACTGTATGTTGAATGAGCTGTGAACTGAGTCTTCATCAGCTCTCAACCTCAAGAGAATGTTTTTTTTTCTTATGCTAAGTATGCAAATTGATGAAATTAGTAAAGGAATTATTGCAGTAGTTTTGTTTGCTTTGACAAAACTACTCAATAGCATCCACTGTCTATAAGTATATGTAGAATGCTTTCTGTGGTTTTTTTGATGGTTTTGTAGTTGATTTTGTTTGTTTGTTTGTTTGTTTGTTTGTTTTAAGTTGAGAATCTTGGTTTATTATATAGGTTATATATTTTTATCTGCTGGGAAGTAACTATTAAAGTTAGTTCTTTGGATTTATCTTCTCAAGACTCTCTCAATGTAGCTGGTTAGGAAGTGTTGTAAACCACTCCAACCAGGTCAAAAAAATGACCTTTACCTTAAAAAAAAGTTGCTTTGGGATGGAAGATTTTTGCAAATGCAGTGGTCAACTAAATGTGACCAAGATAGAGTTCAGCTTGGGTCTCATGTGGGTTGAAGCTAGTGCATTAACAGAGGCTGCCATAAAAAATCTCTAAATTTACCTTTCACATGGAAGATGTACTTCTAAATATTTCATCAAGGGAGCACTAAGTATGAAAGATCAAAGTTCAAGAAAGATATACGATAAAAAACCTAAATCAATATTTTATGAGCCAGGAAGCTACTATATACTAAGTGCCGTTACACATGAACAGTTCAATGATAAGTAGATGCATTGAAAGTAACTAAGAAATACAAGTGAATATGTGTGTGTGTTTTTACAATGTGCCTTTTTTCATGTGCTTCATGTGTTGATCTGTTTTCTGGGGTAACAGCTGAAAAAAACTTTATTTAACCTTTCATGCAAAGTAATAAGATGGCAGTCATCAGAGCTGACTCTTTACCGGTTGTGTAAAACTACAAGTTGTCATGTGTTACTTCCTGCTATTTTTATCACCTCTTGCCTAATGTATACTAAATTCCTAGAAGACTTCTTGCTTTTTTTTTGTAGTATTTTATTTATCAGAGATGATATGGTGCAAAAAGATCTCAATAGAATTTCATTAAAGTTGAAGACATGGCCTAGAACAGCACTCTATAATGTGCAGTTTCCTTTATTTTCAGAAGTTATATAAGATTGTTGTATGCCAACAATCTATATAGAACTAGAAAGTAAAATTGTGGGTCATTTAGAAGTCATGGAGAGTTACCTGTGGAAATCAGAGAGTTTCTGTATGGGATCATCAAGCCTCCTTGCCAATATTAGTGCAATACAGACAGATGCCCCAGCATGCTTCCCTCTTGCCTGGAGGAGTAATTTCAAGGCCTGAGAACACTTATGTCCTTTTGGCTCCTGCCCTCTTTGTGAGAAAAGCTCATCCGGAGTTACAGTAGAACACATCTGTGGTTTTCTGATGCACTAAAGAGTTATTGTGAACTGAACTGAGAGCATTGTCTTTCATAAGGGCAACAACAAAAAAATCAAATGGCAACAACTTCCTTTTCCAGATGGTTGAGCCTGGCCTTTTTTTTTTAATACAACACTAGCCCCTGCTGGTTCAAAGAATGATCAGGATCTTATAGTATGCAATTTTATGCAAAATGCCTCACATGTAACAAGAGAAATTTTTCGTTATGCAGAGATTCTCCAAGGCTGAAAAGAGTTGTCATTGAAACTGCAGCTGTATTATTACACAGGGATTTGTTTTTACTCCATATAAAATGAGACTTGAGTGCAGATAAGTGATAATACACACACAGAGATCTATTCTATTCTCCATGATTTCTGGAAGTGAAAACTTTAGTTTGCAAGACAGATTGAAACTGAATGGTCATGTGCAAAGCCCTTACTCAAAGAGACAGGACCTGAGGTTTGAAACCTCATGAAACTGAATTCAATCCTTTAATCACAAAATAGCACTCCTTAGCAGGATATGCAAATATTTTTGACTATTCAACATATAAGACATTCCTTATATAAGGAAGAGACAATCACATTTCATGTTAAATATTATTAGCAAGGACAGAGTTTTCTATTCCTCAGTGCAGAGGAATGATACTCAGATTTTGCTAGGTCCTGATGTTATTTCTCTTAGTTGGTACAGTTGATATTAAATTATTCCATTCAAAGGGAAATCATTTCACCTTCAGAATAAAAGGTAGAATAAATCCTAACCAATCAGCCATGCTTAGATTGTCAGTGAGTATTCATGTGGATTCTGAAAGGAAAGGAGCAAAGGAACTATGATTTTACCTTAGCCTGAGTGAATTTCTTACCATTAGTCTCTTGAGATGAAAGCACAATGTTTTCTCTTCTTCCTATTTGTTGAGAAGAAATTGACATAGATACTTAACTTCTGTGTCTGAGCAAAAGAAAATACACAAGTTTGCAACCCCACGTCTAGGTGCCTAAGAAGTAAAATTAGGAAGATATTTTTTTATGTACATCACCAATGTATAGGCATGAAGTTTTGTGAAATATTGTTAGTGTTTCAGTATAAGTAAATTAGTATATTCAAGTCTACTCATTCTTCAGTGACCTATTCCTTTCCAGTTTGGTAATAACAGCAAAGGTGTGGAAACTTTAGATTGTTAATAATTTATTGTTATCAACACTGTTATTGTTTGTCCAGTATCATTGACATCCATTCACTGTGTGAATCCCTTTTTTACCTATGTCCTAAGTGACGTATTTTCAATATGATATGTGAAGCAGGTAGCTTCACATCTCAGTATCTTATTCCACATTATCCAGTTTAAGCATTGAAAGTCACAGGAAGATAGTTACAGCTGACAAATAATACAGATATGTAGGTGTACCTTGGGATTAAAGCTTGCCAAATACACTCTATTGAGATTGGCTCAAACTTGGAATACAACAAAATGTAATGTATGAAAAGTACTGTCCTGTCAAAGGCAGGTATCCCTTTGATAGCAACTAAATAATTTTCCCTTATCAGATAGAGCAAGCTATTGTGCAGCTGAAGTCTCAGCAGTGGATTGCAAATTAAATCCCTACTTGTGTTTCAGTGATGAAATCCCAGGCCTTTACACTCTAAACCACTCAGCTTTTCATCTTAAGCAACTTAAAAAAGATAATAATCATATCTCCATCTCCTTCCTACTTGTACATTGAAATAGATATACTTTCTTTGTGGCAAAAGCCAACAGCTCACAGTCCATGAGTAATACAAAAAACTGTGTTTTAAACTTTTATCTTTTACCTGTAAATACTGGAGAAATGATTGTATAAGGCATTGAACGTCTAGATCTTTAAAGTAAAATACTCAAATCATTAAAACTTTAGTCAATTAAGCTTCAGCACGCTTCTCAGAAAGAGATTAATACCTTTTTACATAATTGCCTTAATTAATAGGGAGTGAGGGTGACTTTCTGTGACTAATTTTCAGATCAGATATCTAAACACAGGAGAGTCATCAGCCTCTGATAGAACATATGGAGTTGGAAGGAACCTATCAGGATCATCAAGTCCAATTCCAGGCCCTGTGCAGGACACTCCAAGAGTCACACCATGTGCCTAAGACTGTTGTCCAAGCACTCAAAGTGAAACAGGCCTGGTGCTGTGACCACTTCCCGGGGGAGCCTGTTCCTGTGCCCAGCCACCCCTGGGTGAAAAACCTTTTCCTGATAGACAATCCCCTCCCGTGCCTGGCTGGCGATTCTGTGCCTGATGCCCCCAGGACAGGATTGGCCCTCTGGCTGCCAGGGCACTGCTGACTCATGTTCTACTTGACATCGATCAGGACCCCCAGGTCCCTTTCTGTGGCACTGCTCTCCAGCCTCTCATTCCCCAGTCTGTCCGCACGTTTAGGGTTGCCCCATCCCAGGTGCAGAATACAACAGTTGTTAAACTTTGTAGAACTGTTGATTGTCCACCTCTCTGCAGGCCCTCTCTGCCCTCAAGGGAGTCAACAGCTCTTCCCAGTTTAGTGTCATTGGCAAACTTACACATTCACTACAGACTGCTTGCAATTCTCAATCTGAATCTCTTGCTGTAGGTGCAGAAAAGTGGGAGTTCAATGCGACTCATTACAGAAATGCCCTTTCTTGGCTAGCCACAGATGCCCTATACAGAAAATTACACAGGAGTAGACAGAACTGCTGGCCATTCAGCCCATGCTGGGTGATTTTTCTGAGGAAATAATTGTGGTTTCTATTATTGTAGCAGAAAAAGGTTAGAAGAGTCTAGAGAAAGTACACTCAATTCCTATTTTCAGAATATCTATGGACTTTTGTACAGCCTGAAAGATACCACCTTAATCTGCAGTCTTCCCCTGATCTATAAGTCTGCCATTATCTGGATAATGTGTCACTGAAAAGACCTGTTGTTTCTGGACAAACACAATGTACTAAGAATAATTTCATTTCAGAATGTCTGTAAACTAGTATATTTTATTGCTGAGGAATGTTCTGGGTTTCTGTTATGACTTTTTTTTCATTAAAGGATTTCAGTTTTTGGTTGACTTCACTATTTGCTGTTACAGCCTAAAATAATGTAATTTGGAACTTGATTTAGTTATGTGTTCCGACATCTGAAAGAGGCTTTGTGTGTGATTACCACAAACAATTTTAATACAAAGATTATTAGAAGAACAAATCAACTCTAATTTTCAGGTGAAAAAAAAAATTGGTACTGTCATAAACACTCACATTTATTTTGCATTTTAAGTGCTTCTATTGAAAATAAAATCACATCTTTATCACTCCTCCATATATTTCCAAAAATTGTATCAATGCAATAGAGGTTGAAGGAGCCTATGCAGCCCCAGGATCACAGAGGAAAATATCACTGCATTTTTGATTTCCATTGGCCTGTAACTATCTATGGCTACTGGAAAAGGATTCTAGAGTAGGCAGGACCTTGGTCTGACGCACTGCAGGCTCTCTCAAATTCATACCAAGTCACTGCTGAAGAGGAGGGTGCTGAGGAAAAGCAATTGCACTGACTTTTCTGTTCCTTTTGTATGGTCCATTTCTGAGAACTGCAAGCATTTCTTGTAAATTAATGACACAGTTTTGCATCCTTTCCACTGAGCTGGCTTTACTTTGTGTCCCCTTCATGCTGTCTAATACTTGAATACAATAACTAGACCATACTGGTTCAGCTTAGTGCATTTCAAAGCTATAGTTTTTAATAATATCCCACTCTTAATTGCAACTTGGATCATTCAGGTAGACATTTACAGGATTCTTATTTTCATAGCAATGTCTTTTCTTCAACATCTGAGGTGATATCATGGTTCCAAATTCAGTAATGGTTCAGAAAGCTGTCTTTTTACTATCAGTGTAATGGGCTTCTTTAAATAGTAAGAATTTTATTTGTAATTCACGTTGCAGAACCGCAAATGAGTTTGTTTAGGAACCACTACATATTAATTGTAAAACAATTGTGGAAAAATAGCCATATCTAAGAGAAAGAAATTGATTTGCAGCACACTTATGTTCCTGATAACACAGAAGAATATGGGTATTTGGCAGTAAATGTCATGTAACTTCATTTTACAGGGATTCCAGCATTTGAAACACAATGAAGAATGAAATATGGACACACATTTTACTGAAAGTCTCTAATTAAATTCTCAGCTTGAGTGAAAAATCTCTTCAGATGTTTTTAACTTCTTTACATCCATCTCAGCATTATCTTTTGCATAGAACCTCAGCAGAGAACAATAATTCTATTTGACAGAAAATGTCAAGATTGTGACATTCATTTTTGTTATGGCCTGAAATGAAAATCAAGCATTCTAAAATTCAGTGCCTAAGTAAATATTCTTTCATGTCCAGGCTTTCAGAAATGTTTGTAAAGTACTGAAATGGTCCGCCTCAAATATAGTAAAATGCTTCTTACTGAAAGTGTTAACAACTAAATGTGTTGACTTTTTTTTGGACCTAGATAAGTGCAAGAGAAGTCATTTCAACATTGGTCAGGTTAGCATTTTGGGGTATGACTGTCTTATAAACAAGCCAAGCTTCTTCTAAAGTCCTTGGGTTAAGTTTCCAAGAGCTGTGCAAACTCCAGTCCCTTAGTGATGACCCAAAGTTTTTGGCAGGACTCATGCAGCTCATCATGAAACTCTGAAACTCAGTAGACCTGAATGTGTGGATTATGTTCCAGTTCCAGCATTAGAATTTTGTGGGACTGTATGGAGAAGCAAGAGAAGACAATCGAAAATAGACTGATGAAAAGACTTGGTCATAAACATGAGGTTACCCTGACCCTCATGCTCTCTGCACATTCTACACTCTGCTGTGAGAGAGTAATACAGTGCTTAGAAGTAGAGTAATGGAGGTAGGAGTAGAATTTAAAGCAGTTAAGGACATCTGCCTTATTCCTGGCACCATTACTGAATGGGAAAATACAGAAGCCTTCAAGTTCAGTGCTATTTTGTCTTGAAATTTCATTTTCCTTAAAAATGAAAAGCATGAAAATTAGTTTTGTCATTTGTGTGGTGAAATTTTTAAAACAAAATAGCCATATTAAATTAGGCCTGAAGTTTTACATTTCATTATTTCTCTTAGCTCTTTCCTTAGGGGCTGGCTGCAGAATAATCCTGCCATACTAGTAGCAATTAGTGACAGTTTTAGCCACTGATTATCTGTATTTGTGCACAGTATGGATGTTTATCACACTGCATCTGTGATAGCCATATGTTCTTGCTTTGAGGTTAATGAAAGTGTCATTGACCATCACTCTATCCTTTCAAAATGAACTTAGAAACAAACTAAATAGATATCTAAATTCATTTTTTTTGTCTTAGAAACTCACTTGGAAAGCAAAATATGAATGTTGTCTGAGAAGTTTTCCAGAGCAGCTGTCCCTGTTTGGAGGGCAGGATTACAGTCCAGGTGGACCAAAAATATTCCTTGGATTGCTCCTCAGGATCTGCTCAAAGAATTTATCTGCTCAATGCAGTCACTTACCGAAGCCAAGACTTCTGCGTTGCAGTTAATGCCGCAGCTGGTATGAGAGATCCTGAAAAATCTCTGTAGAAACATTCTGGGAAAAGTAAATAGAACTGACATGATGATTTTGGCAGTAGCAAATCCTTGTCTGTTTGTTTGTTTGTGGTTTTGTTTGTTTATTTTTTACAATATTTTAAACTGTGTTTGAGGGGGAGGAAGGTTGAGACAGTGTCTCATCACATAGTTTCTTTCAACAGCAGCTGAAGTCCAGCAGTAATGGCTGTTCTGTTACTGAGATACCACACAGAAACCTAAACAGACTTAACTGTCTGCCTTCAAGAAGAACTGCTGTATCCACACAAACTTGAAGAAAACAGTTTAAAAAAGGGAAGCTGTGTTTCTCAGCAAATTGCCTCCTCATTTTCCAGCACACCAGCAGGTTTTTAAACATACAAATACAAAAGTAGACTCTTTGGTCAGCCAGTCAACATACCTAGCAGTAAATAAAACTATTAACAGAGTAAAATCAACTACTTCTTTTCCGTATTAGACTTGGAAAAGGGGGAAACGTGGGGACATGGAGGGAATAAATGTTTCCTCTAAGGATATTGTCCCAAGCAGTGCTCCACTCCTTCCTGCCCTGTGTGGTTTGTTCTGGACCTCAGAAAGGCCTGCAGAGATCAGTTCCTAGAGAAGATGGGATGAATGAAATCTCCAGTCTCTGAAACATGTACACTGGCTGGAGTCTGGCTCATTTGCTGCACTGAAAAGGTGTTCCAAATTCTTGCTCAGATTACTATCAGGCAGGAGAGATGTCAGCCTGTCCAGATATTATTTATCCTTTACCAGTGTTTGAGAAAGCTGTTTTCTCCACTTCAGAATGGTATTCTTAGTCTCATGTTGGGAAAAAAAAAACTAATTAAAAAAATCTGGAGTCCTCCAGACAGAGAAAAAAGGCACTTATGTTGTCTCTCCCATACCAACTCTGAGAGTTTACCTGATCCAGGGATGTCCCTAACATTGCTTCTAGGAAAGAGGGAAATGTTTGTAGCTTGGAATGATTGACACTGAAATAAATGTAAAATGAGAGCACTGTCTTTATACCAGCACAAACCCATCAGAGAAGAAAGCAAAAGAAACGTTCTTGTTCTAGGTGCATGCTTTCCAGAGCTGTGATTTACAAAATTATAATTGAGCTGATGGCTCTTAAGGGCTGAACCAGACCCAGGAGTTCCTGCAGCCACTTCTGCAACCTCCTTCTTACTACCAGCCTCATCCTCTGAAATTTGGTTGATTGGTATCACACAAACACAAAATTATTCAGAGGAGCTCTTTTCCTCTAGCAGAGTGAATTTTGTCACTTGATATTCTTCATGGCCTATATCTCCTCTCTTTGCTTTCCAGTGTGCAAACAAAACTTCCACAAATGCGGCTTCCCAGGCAAACTAAGTGGACTGTTTCTGTATTTACCTGCTCTGTCAAAGAGTGGGGCTTCTGGAGTAGCTTGTAGCACCATCTGATAGCTCCACTTACACGGCTCAGGGAGAAAGGATGCTGGAAGTGACAGTACAAATTCATTGCTACTATCCTGGGAGCATCACTGGTGAGGGGAGAATCTTATACAATTGCTGCTGTGAGGGTAGGCTTTGTGAGGTGAAATAAATCAATGAATAATTATTACCTCTGATGGCAGTGGCAGCCAGCAGCACAGCTAAAAGGGTGAGACAGGCAGCACTCGCTAATAGGCTGGGGGAATCCTATCTTGACAGTTTTCAGCCTGCTCCATTTCTTTCAGCAAATAAGATGCAGCTGTTTGCCTCCAGCTTTCAGCAGACAAAGTAAACAGTCATGTTACAGAGGGTCACAGTGTGACTTCCTATGAATAAGCTGAACTAGTCTGAAGCAATATGCATTTATCCAGCAAAAGGACACCCAACACAGCACGTGCTGAGGGTAGCTAGCAAATGCCACAGACGATTATCTCAACAGTAAGTCAGAGCAAAACAGGAAACATCAAGTGTAATTGAAAAGGTACAAAAAGCACAGGGGTAAACATTTGAGCCAAAATAAAATGGCCTGTTCTTACTTAAACTTCCTCTCCCTTTTCTTCATCAAAAAATATCTACAAATTTTCTGAAATCACCATTTTTTCCCCCCTCACTTCACAATATTCACTTGCTGCAGTAAATGTAAAAAAATATGCAGGGTCAGCCATTAGGATTCAGTGTATTCCTGATCTTCCCAAGAAAGAGTGAGAGCACAGATCAAAAATCCCTTCTGTCTGCAACGTCTTGTTTTTCATATGCTGGTTAATAGGGTCCATCAGTTCTCTCTTATTAACATGTATAATGACAAGCTGTTTGATTTGCAATTTACATTTTGCTGGATACCAGCTGTAGGTTTTAAGGAAATTGAGCTATTTAGCTTTTACATTCCACGGTAGCAGGTACAAAAAGCTTCTCCTCCTCTATTGCATGAATTTATCTGCCAAAATTTATGTGTTTTCCTGTTTTCATAGTTGCTGATACAGAATGTATAACTGTGGCTTTTGATACCTAAAATTATGTATTTATCGTTAGTTACACAAAGGCATGCTTTCCATGAATGAAGAAATAATGTTTGAGTTTATACTAAGATCATTTCAGCTTTAGGGCTGAGATATGTCCTAGTTTGTGATACTAAATTTCCTCAGCTGGAAACTGATCCTTAGCTCTCTGTTTAATTAAGGAAAAGAAATGCATGCCTTGCAAAAATGGTCACGTCAAATCATACTGAGAGGAATGCATCACTTCCCTTTATACCAGAGCAGAACTAGGGAGAATCTGCTCTCTCTGTACAGTCAGGATGAAACCTTTAAATGTGGCTTCAATAGAAACTGTGCAACACTTCAGTGTTCCATCAGCTCTATATGATTTTGAGGTAGTTTTTCTTCCGTATTTTTCCTTTTTCTTTTTTCCTGAGATAGATTAATATTGACTGCTGATTTTTGATTGTAGTAACTAGTGCTGTCAAAGTGAAGGGCTGTATCTGTTTTACTAAATGAGCCATTGCCTGGAAATGTCCTTGAAATGGCAGCTCACTCCTGCGCAGAGTCGAAGAGCAGAGCAATCCCCTGTGTTGTTTGGGACCTGGCAGGCTGGCTCCCTTCCAGACAGATCTGGGCATGGTTCAGGAAAAGACATAGCCCAGGGACTATCCCCAGTAGATGATTTTGATTCCTCTCTGCTGTGGAGGACAAGGAGAGTGTAGTAGTACTGATGTGGGTCTCTTACCATTTGCCTCAGGGCCAGAGAACCATTGTAATCACATCTGAATAACCAGGATAGACAAAGCAAGAGGCCCTCTGTACTTACCCTGTATTATGAGTCCCTTGGTGCTTTGGCAGTGCTGCTCAAAGCATCCAAGGTAAGCATGAATGGGATCCAAAACCTGCTGAAAGCAGTGGAGCCTTCTGTTGTTATTAATGAGTTTTCAATTAGACTGTAAATGAACACTAAATGTTAAAAGAAGTATTTGAAAAAGAACATATGGGGACAAATGTATCCATTGTGGATATACCTACATTTAAAGAAAGGAGAGCAAAACAAGGGATTTGACAGAAAAGTAAAATACAACTCTATCATGTCAGTTGCTGCTGGGCCTTTAATAATATACTGGTTTTTCATATCTTGCTGCACAAAAACTCTATGATGATTCCACCTAAATGCTGGTATTAGTCATTGATATATATTTTGTCTTTCGACTTTATAAAATAGGCTAAGTATATGATTTCCTTAGAAAACTAATAGTCTCTCAAAATGTTTCAGCTTTGTACTTAAATCTGTCATATGAATAGAGCTAATACTGGGTCATTTTCTAACTTGGTGATAAAGAATTAGTTCAGCCTAAATACTACTTATGAATAACTATGATGCTTAGGATAATACATTTTATGTTTGAGAGGAAAAAAAGAGTTTTATAATAGGATATTTTGAAGTCATAGCTCAATTAAAAGAATTTAAGTCATTCTTTTGACAAAAAAGTTCCAGCATGTAGACTTTCAGAGTATTGGTTTCTTTTAAAAGTGAGATAAAATGGGGGCAAAAGAGCAAATACGTTAATTTCTTTCATTGCCATACACTGAAAATAAGAGCAGTTCTGTCCATCCTGTGCCTTATGACCTTGAGTTTTAAATTCAGTCTCTTCCAAGAGCACTCATAACCAGCAACTCTGGGTTTCATGAGCTGCCTCTTTTGCATACTGTTCCTCTTGCACTTTTCAAGTAATGCTGATGTAATTAATTGTGGATTTGTTAGAATATGGAGCTTGCTTGTAAGGAAATAACTGTTACACTTTTATTTGTCATCCTCTGATTTAAAGCACTGTACATGTGACTGCTCCCCACTAGTAACTATGCTACAGCTGAGGGACAAATGATGCCCTCAGTGCAGACATCCATGCATCCTTTTAGTCCATACAACCTCGTTAATTGCAAAATTAGTCATAGTGGGACTTCACTGAGTCAGAGATATCTTTTCGGCAGAGTCAGTTTACTGAAATAATAATCCAAATACTGTTCACTTTTGCAGACTCTAGATTTTCACTTTAAGCTTGTATTCCTCTTATCATCATGAACTTCCACTATACTCCTACAGCTCATACCTCTCTGTAGCTAGTCTCTTGCAAGTAGGCATGGATGACTCTTCAAATAACATTTATTACCAGCTGTAAACTGTAAAGAGGTCGTTACTTTAAAAAAATAATATTGAAACCTGGTAAATCATCCATCCATCTGGTGAGGACAGCAGAACACAAGTCTGAACAAAAAGCTAGGATTCATCATGTTGGTGAAGATGTTCAAATGTAGGAACCATAAGGGTTTTTCTCCTGTCTCCTAAAGTATTTCAGCTAGTTTCAGAAAATTGATAAGGAATGAGAGAGCACTGCTCAGTTGTATCTGCAAGATTTGGTGGCAGCAGGACCATGTTGACATTAATGTGGAGAAAAGTCCAAACTTCTGTGTTAGGTGACTAAGAAAACATGAGGGGAAAGTGCATTTTAGACCAATACTTGACAGATAAAATAGGAAGAAGTAGGAATTTTAAATAGAAATATTATGATAAAATGTCAGGAGACACATTTGTTACGCTCAGGAATATTTTGAATAGTAAGGAGGCAAGACATAGAGGGATACCCCTGCACAGAAGATAAAAGTCAGGACCTTCTGGCATGTTTAATGAAAAACCAAATGCAAAGTGCTACACCTTGAAAGGTATTACCTCATACAATAATATAGGGATCAGGCTGTCTGGGAAGCAGCCCTGGTAAAAGTGTGCTGGGGGCCCTGGGAGCTGGGCAGGAGCTGGCAGCGAGCCTTGGCAGCAGAGACAGCCAACAGCATCCATGGCTGGGTCAGTCATTTCTCCACCTAGCACTCATTGTTGCACTGTATCTGGGTACTGTGGCTGGTTTGTGCCTCCCAATGCAGAAAGATGCTGATAACCTGGAGCAAGTTTACTTCTGCAATCACAGAATCACAGAATTGTTAGGATTGGAATTGACCTTTGGAGATCACCCAGTCCAACCCCTTCCCTACAACAGGTTACACAGGAATGTGTCCAGGTGTGTTTTTAATGTCTCCAGAGAGGGAGATGCCACAGAGATGCCACAAGTTCCCTGGGCAGCCTGTTCAGTACTCTGCCACCCTCAGTGAAAAAAAGCTCTTCCTCAGAAGGTGGAAGGTGAAATTCTTGTGGTTTAGTTCATGGACACTGCTCCTTGTCCTATTGCTGAGCACCACCAAAAGGAGCCTGGCACCATCCTCTTGACACCCACCTTTGAGATATTGTATTGATGAGATCCCTTCTCAGTCTTCTCTTCTCTAGACTGAACAGGCCCTGCTCCTGCAGTTACTCCTCATAAGAGACATGCTCCAAACCCCTCATCCTCTTTGTAACCCTCCACTGGACCCTCTCCAGTAGCTTGTCTATCTTGTATTGTGGAGGCCAGAACTGGACACAGCACATGCTCAGGGCTGGAGTGGGGTCCTGTGAGCAGAGCCTGGGGCAGGGGGATCTTGTCCAGTGTGAGGCAGAGCAGGTTTCAGGAGCGTTCTCCTGACGTCTGGCTGAGGTTTGCTGATGTATGCAGTTAAACTTGTTCTGTAGACTCACATGAACCTGCTCCAATGAGGAGCTGAAGATGCCTATATATAGGAAATTAGTTCAAGTACTTTTATATAATCCAGATTATTTTGAAATAAAATATAGGGTTCTTTCCCACCCCCAAGATCAGCTAAATAAGGCACTATGAAATATATTTTCTCTATACAGTTTTCTGTTCAGAAACCAAAGGTGGGCATTTCTTACAATGATTGAATACAGCAATTGGGATAACAAATTTCTGTCTAGATAGCTGTCCCCAAAGATGTACTGCATATATTCCACTACTTTTTTCTTCCAATTTATTATGATATTCTAGCTTATTCGTAGCTATCCCCAATTCTTTGAAGTATTTCATTCTACAGATACAAAGAAGAAAAGGCAATTATTTTCCAAGAGCTTTTCATGAATGCCCTGAAAAGATATCAATGTACCTATGAAACAAAAGGCTTCTGCAAACAGCAGTGCAAGAAAAACTCTTTCTACTTTCTCATTCTCAAATGAATTACACATGTCAGATAAATCAATAAATCTTTCGAATATCAGGAAAAATAAGGATCCCAGCCACTTCCCCAAGAAGCTTTATGTAAAAGGTGGCACAATAATTAGTGGGTGGATTATGATCTATAGGCAAGTGCACTGACTATTAACATCTAAAAGTGACATTTCCTTTTCAGACAGATTTAAAATGAGCTGCAAAGATGCATTTTGCAGTCAACTTGCTTGTACAAAAGCTAAATCAGGCATGCTCTTATAATTGTACCATATGCATTTTCCATCTCAGACTTTCCATCTCAGCCTTTTCCAAGTCAATTATTGTGGGTAGACCTGGCCTAATTTTTTCAATACATAGCACATTTGCCTAAAGATACATTTTATGAAACAGTGTCACTGAAACAATCCAATCAGATCTGGCAAAAAATAACAATCAGGGAATGAGGGAAAGGGAGGGAGGGACAAAAACCAAACAGACATGGAAGTGTTTAATCTGACAGTTTAAAAATGAACTTTTTGAGCTTTCAAGGCAGATATTTTTTAGACAAGAAAGTATTAAGAACAATTCGGAGTTAGATAACTGAAAGCCAAACAAAAATAGGGAAGAACTTTTCAATTAAATTAAATATTTTGAGGTAACCAGAATGGATTTAGAGTTTCCATTTCATTAATTAAGGTTTTTATGTTCATACTTTTCAAATCAGGTGGATTTTTTTTAGTTCAGGCATAAAAATGAAAAATTGACAGCACAGGCAACATTAGGCTGGAAAATATTCAGGTTAAGTATCCATTACCTTGTGAAAAAAATGCTCTTCCTTCCCCTTGAAAAATTTTCATGTGCTTGAGATTTATAAGAATATATCATATCTTTGGGAGAGCCGAGGATCTTATTGGAAGTATGGATGAATGTTGATTTTAATAGCTAGTCTTTTGACCTCCGTTGGTTCTTGCTGTCATTATGACAATCAGAATCAAGGAATAACTCTTTCAGAGCTGTCACAGAAGGAAAATTTTCATTTTAGAGTACTACAAGAGGACCTCTGCACCAGGGTCAGCCATAATACATCAGCCCCACAGCTAATGCCAGGTCTCAAAGGGAGCAGAAGGAGTTAGGAAGACTGAAATGGAGAAAGCATCGAATTCAGCTTTGTCTTCTGTGATTCTAACCTGAGTATGGCAAGGAAATAATATGTGTATATGTTTAACACACACAAAAAGAACTAAAAATACAAAACAAAACAAATAAAAAAACAAAAAACAAACAAAAAACCCAAAGCAAAACAAAAAGATAAAAAAACCCACCAACCAACAAAGAAAAAAATCACAAACAGAGAAAAGAAGATAAATTCTTAAAAAAATGCATAACCTTGCCAATGCAGCATTTCATCAGACCTGTCAGACTGGAGTGGAGTGGGAATAGCTGGGGATACAGGTTTTGCAGTGGGGTCCCTCCTGCTATCCCCATCCATCTTGTCTTCCAGCTCTGTATGTGTCCCTGGCCCCTGGGCTCCAGTGGGGACCAGCACTTGGGCACAGCTGATGACTGAGCCCTGTTTCTTGAGGAGCACTGGGCTGACAAAGCCAGGCAAGCTCAGAGGCAGCTCCAGGCACTTTGCTGTGAGCTGTTCTGCTTTTTCTGGATGTGCAATCAGTCAGAGGGGGAAGAAGATAAGGGCTTTGTTTCACCCTTCTCTTTGAACAAATGCCTGTGCATTGCAAAAAGCTTTGGAACTCCTTCAGGATCAGACCTCCTCTTGATGTCTTGAAGAAATTTAACTCAAAGGCTCTGACACGAAAACCTGGCACTTTATAGGAAATGACAACTGATGGCTGGAGAGCCCTGGGGCTGGGTAAACAATGGCCATGGGGAGGATCTGCTGGGAGGAATATTGCTGCTATGGTTTAATCTCAAAAGCCAGTTTGTTTCTTGTGGGAGGTGGTAAAAGAAAAAGATAAGATCACATTCTATCTGCTGCTAGTGTCACTTAGTGCAATGATGAAAGACATTGCAGTGATGACAATGGCATGTAAGCTCATGTGAAATAGAATCTAAAACAGAGACAATACAAACACTTGGTGAGTTGTACACACTGATATTTGTGTGGAAAGAAACAATACAAATGAAAATTTGCGATGTCTTTCACTTCCCTAAACTTTAAAAAGCTACAAATGGAACAGCAACAAAAAACAAAAAAAAAGCTAACCCCAGCCCCCCCCCAAAAAAGCCAAACCTGCAAAAATCATTGATTTAAACTTTTCACATTTATCACTGGACTTGTGAATTTAGTGATTAATTTGATTAATTTAATAATATAACTTAATCTCTCTGTGTTAGTTATCATCTACTTATATGTGAAAGCCACTAGTTAAAAGGAAGCTGACAAACATTTTTCTGTTTCTGTCAGGTGCTGAAACTAATCTGAACTTGAGGAGCAGGGAAGATTCTGCATTAGATTCTGGATCAGAAACGCAGGATAAAAATGCAAATAACCATGGAACTCAGTCATCTAATCCACTGTCCAGTTCTATGACTGCTGAAAATGGAAATTCAGTATCAAATGGTAAGCAGTTTTTAATCCCAAAGCTCTTCTAACAGAAAATTGCTGAAGTGTTTCCTTGAATGAGTTTTGTAAGACATAGGCTGGAATCTTGTGAGTTGTGAAATATCTGTTTCTGGAACTGGCTTAACTTTATATGTGTGTACTGATAAGCCCCTCTCCAATAAAGGCTGAATGTGAAGAAAATAAAACAGCCACTGTTGAGGAATTTGTAATTACTTCAGCTCCGAGTCTATAAGCAGCCAAAGGCATGGAGGACTGAGATTTGAGATTCTGATCCTATAATCAATACAAAAGGGACAGAAAATAGAAAATCAGGATTTCCCTTTGCTATAGGTGCCTTTACTAGTGAATGAAAAATTGTTTATCATTGCAATACAAAATTGTACAAGAGCAGTGACAGAATATCTGTCAAGGTTCTAGAAGCATTAATGCCAAGGAAATAACACTTCTCTGAGTTCAGATTTTTAATAAAAGTTGCTTTTTCATTTTGTAAAATGAAATTTCTTCATAATGAAGATAATGTATTGCTCTTCTTTTTTGGTTTATTTTTAGTAGGAGGAGTAGCACCTTTCTACAGTTCTGTGCTCTCGAACTGTGACTTCATTACAAATCTTACACACTTAGCAGAGTTCTTAGTCTGAAAAAAGAACATTTTTCTAAATACACAAAGTAATCAGAAAGCCTGAAATAACCTTTCACATTGCAGTGCTGAAAGTTCTGATCCTACATCACACAAAACAGTACCACATATAATTTCAGCAAAACTGTATAGCAAACCTAATTCTGCCAAAAAAAAAAAAANNAAAAAAAAAAAAAAAGCCTAAGTCAACTTACCTTTGGTAACTTGAGAATAGTTGCAGGAAAGTCCAGTCCAGATGGTGTAGTTTGTACTCCAGACTGAACCCCTGATTAACTTAGGTTCTTGTAATTTGCCCCTGGCCCAGCTAAACTGATGCTTCCAACCTTGGACTGAATTAAACAAGCACAATGCAGAGCTGTGGTATCCTAATATTTACCTAGGTGTATGTAAAGGAAAGCTCTTAGTACTTAATCAGCTACTCCATTTGTCTTTCCAAACTCTACCAAGCCTCTGCTTGCCATGCCTGTGACAACGTGCTGTTGCTGTACATGGAAACTTTACTTATTTGATAAGGCCAATTATCAAAGTGCTTTTTACAGAAATAAACAGAAAATCATTGATAACCTGATTCTTAGCTCAAGGCTGTCCTACGCAGTCGATCCTAGAGTGTATTAACATGGTACAAAATCAATATATTTTTCAGAACTTGCTGGTTGGCCTAGGAAAGTATTTTTATTCATTTCTGGTGATCTAGAATGATGAAAATATTTTACATTGTGCCTTTTATTTGAATTAAATGAATAGCACCTACTTTTAGAAGGTACTTTGCATTAAAATTTTGATAATTTTTTATTACTTTGTTTGATACATATCCAAACTGAATCTATGTAAATAAATTATTAGTTCAGGAAATTATTTGAAAAAAGGGGGCTGTTTTGTGTTTACAAAAACTGGGAGTTTTTGGAGGAAAATTTATTTCAAGCTTTTCATTTGACCAAAAACATGTGATCCTCCAAAAGGAGAATTTTTAGTTGGAGTACAGAGAATTTAATGTAGGTAAGAAAGCAATAATGGTAACTTACATATAATTTACAAGACTAGCAGTGCACTAAAGACCTTGGATGTCACACCTTGCCCCTGTACATACCGAATATATCATTTTCCAGCTTCAAAAAGTGATATTCCCACCTCAAAACAACACATAGTTCCAATTACTGAGAGAACAGGGTCAGATTTCCTCTGCAGGAAGCAGTACAGAACTGAAATGCTGGACCCTCTCAGATTTGATCTGGCTCTTGAGCTGCAAACAAGGGATTCACCTTCTTCGTTGTCTGTGTGTTCAGAGGAAGTCCAGATGATGTAGAAAAAGATCGATATTTATGAATACTTTACACAAGCTTTATTCAGAAGAACAAAGAAGATTAAGAAACTGTTGTCCCCAGTTACAAAGTTGTGGGAAGGCACTGTTATAAGAGGGAAACCAAAAGGAGGATAGAGGGGTTTTAAGCTTTGTTTTAATTCTCATTTTCCTACTCTGGTTTTGATTGGTAATAAATAAATTCAGTTCCTTTCCCCAAGCTGAGTCTGTTTTCCCATGACAGTAACTGGTGCGTGATTTCTCCTGTCCTTATCTCAACCCACAAGCCTTTCATTATATTTGCTCCCCCTGTCCAGCTGAGGAGGGGAGTGATGGAGCTGCTTGGGTGGGCACATGTCATCCATCCAGGGTCAACCCACCACAAGTACAGCACTATGAGGGCGGCTGTGGGAAAAATGATCTCCAGCTCTACTAGACCCAGACCTAGATCTCCAGCTCTGCCGTGGTGTCTGTGATTCTGGTCTGTGAGGTGCTTAATAATGCCCATCGTAGACTCCCTGTGTTTCTGCTTCTACCTTTGTTTCCACTCCTCCCACCTTTCAGATCCTCTGTATTGCTATGTGAATGATACTCCCACTGTTGCAGAAGTGATGGGGAAGCACCAGCAATGAATATCACTATAGGATCACTTTGCAAAAGTGTTTGTTTCTCTTGACTATGGAAAGAGTCTCCCTGGCTGTTTTACATGGGATGACTGGTTTTTACATAGCAAAATTTTGGACAGCTAATTCCCACATTGAGAGTGCACAATAATTATAAGACCTACAAGAAATATGTTTTGTACTGAGAGGATGAAGTTTTAAATCCTGGACCTAGTATTGACCTCCTATGTGACACAGAGATTTTAATTTGAGAGCAGAATGCTGCAGGCATGGTTTTTATTCCCTTTACACTGCTTCTGCCATGAAAATGAGCCAGGAATTTCTGTCAGGAGGAGCCAGGGATTTCTGCATTGCAGGAGGAATCCCTGGCCAGTGCATAGGTAAAGTGTTATTTGCAGGCTCTTGAGTTACAATTGCTGCTTCTTGACAACCTATCTGTGCTATCCCTACTTGGTAAAAAAGAATTGTTCTGTTTCAGTAAGCATGGAAATAGTAAATATTCAGGCAAACATGTGATTTGGTTTTTTGTTTCTTTTTAGTAAAACATATCAAGGTCTTTTGAAACTTATTTTGAAATCAACCAGTGCATAAATCTCGGATTATAAATTAATATTATTCTGTTTAAGGACTACCAGAGGAAAATGAATATTCAAGACTGTCAGCCAGCACTACAGCAGGCTCATCGATTCAAAGGCACAGGGAGAGCCACACTAGTCAGGTAAATATTCCATTGATGGCCTGCTACAACCACTAAAAAAAAAAATATCATAGTAGGTGCATGTTGAAAGCTCTCTCTTGATTCAGATTTGGGTATTGGCACTGAAAAATGCAGACTTCTTTTACATGTTTGTATTGAACTAAAGACAATAATGAATTTACTGTTATTTTTTTTTTCTGGAAGAATAATCATCCTGCAACGTTCTTATAGTGAGTTCAAAGTTTATGAAACATACTACTGCAGGTTGTGAGGCAGGAAATATATCTCTTGACCCTAAGAGGACCAAGATGTCATCTCTCTCAAGATGCTTACTCATTCATACGAGAAACTCTTGCATGAACCTCATAGAATTAAATGCATACCTAGATCATCCTTTTTTATATAAAAGCAATGAGGACTTTAAAAATGGTCTTCACAATTTTTGTACGAATTCCAGTAAGTATTAAAATATCTATCAGTTAAAACAGCAATACGTACTAAGGTAAGGTGAAGCTTGCATTGGTTCTCTTAACATTTCTAATGAGTTAAAGTAATTTAAAAATTGCAAAATAGAATAATTTTGATGTGCATTAAATGAACAAAAAGGGATAAACTTTTTCATAAGATATTTTCTTAACTCTTTCTTCAGCATGTTGTATCTAATGTGAACTACTTTACTTTCTAAGTAGCCAAATCTGGCATGAGGGCATTCAAAAATTTTATTATTATATTACTTCACTTAAATGGTATTATTGTATTCTCCTGTTGTCATTATGTCTTCTGTCCACTTTTCTAAAAGGGTAGTCCCAAGTCATTTTATTTATTTGGGATGATTGTAAGAAGTTTACAGTAAAGCTAAATATTGTCCAAAGAGGAAACAAGTTGGAGCTGAGAGGACTTTTCTCTCATTAACCAATTTTGCAATTTCCAAACTATTTTACCAGAAGGTAAGAGAAGTGTTTTATCACATTAGAAGCTACTTTTTCTCTGTGAGGGACAGCTGACATTTTATATCAACAAAATATGGGCCCTAGCCAAGTTAAACGAATGTTTGGGCTTTGACTCCAGCGGGAGTGAGATTCGACCTTCAGCATTGTATTTAGTGTTAATGTACCTTGGAAAAACAGTCGGTGTCAACTGGATAAATATGTGAGCAAATCAGTACAAAAGCCTTCACTTTCTGTTTGTCTGCCTTACTGTCAGAAGCACGTAACTACAGAGCCTATTCTGAGCTGAAAAATTGTGCCAAGACAGCACTCAGCAGTACACTTATCCCTTGTGTAAGGCTGGCCAAAGCTGCCCTGGCACACATAGGAACAGATCCATCTTGAGCACAATAATAAATTTTTGCCCTCACCATACCTCCCAGACTCTCAAAAATGGACTTTGACCCTATTGTGAAAAAATGCTTGCAGTTCCACTGTCTCCAGATGAGTATCCTGGATGAGGATGTTTTCAGTTGTCTCTGTTACATTTTTATTACGTCAGCCAAGTACTTAGTATGTGTGAGAGTGGCCAAAGAGACCTTCCTAGCAAATGGAAAGTCCAAGTCCCTGACACTGCTCCAGTTACAACCCTCACACAGTGAGATGCTTTTGTCCTGAAGCACCTCACACCTCTGTTGTTTAAATTACTACTTCAGTGCAGTACAAAGAGTTAAATACACTGGGTATAGGGGAGCCATTGTCCTCTTCTTCATTTCCTTGCAAATGGGAACAACATTTAAATGTTTTATTTAAGAAGCAAGTTGTTAACCATTTGCAAACTTGTGTTTTTTGTTTTTCCAAAAGTACTTGCCAAAGCCTGAACACAATTTCATTTCAGTATTTTGAAATGACACTTTTCAGTAAATTTTCAGATGTTTTGCCAAAGTGTTTCGCAAATTTTTAAAATAGATTCCATGCAATGTACTCAGAATTGCACGCAGGGACAATCCTTAAATGCAAGCTCAGTAAGAACTGTGACAAGTTTAGAGAAGAAACCTCTAGTTCTGTGGTTTTCGATACAATTCCTTTAATGAATAAACATCTTCCCAGATGGTGTTGCCAAAAGAAAAAGGGAAAAGTCTTCTTCCCATAGAAAAAAAAAAAATCATAAAAAAATTGTGTGCTCACAGGGCTGAGAATTCTTACTGTGAAAAGCATTCCTCACCATTGCCAAAGCATGGCATATATTTGAAAATGATTGGGTTTAATTACTGTTGACATTTCTTAGCATGCTGCTAGTGACTCTAACAGCGTACAAGCTGATTGTAAAAATCTTTGCCAGGTTTCACTGTGGTAACCTTATCACTTAAAGTAATTTTTTCTCAGCTGTACGAAGTAGAACATATTTTTTACAGGTCTGTGAAGGTACTGATTGACTAATTGCTCTAAAGAGAAAAATGTAGGTCCTTGGATATCTTGGCAGACACTGTCACTTCAGCTGAAGGAAATGGTTCACTCGCTTTCAGGAGCTTCCAACAATTATGGGATTTTTTAATTTCTCCCTGCTAGTTCCTTGCTGAAGTGACAGTAAGGGTTAGTTTACTTCACTTTTGTCTCAGGATCTCAAGGCTCACATACATTCCATTAGGTTTAGACATTGTGGCTACAGCCCCATTGTGTTGTCACATCAGGTGCTAATTACCTGCATCACTGACTGACCTGTCCTGCACACTGCAAACCTACACACTCCAGAGATAAGTCATCTAGGTCAGTGTCTGTCAACATGCAGCATACAGATCAATCTTTTAACAAACTTTTTTGAAAATAGTTACCAAGCATAAAATATCGTCCAGATGATCATCCTAAACTGAAGTCTGCTGTAAAAAAAAAAGAAGAAAAATTTTCCCTCTTGGCCATAAATGCTAATTTTTCTAGGGCAGTGTTTATATAAAGGGCAATTTTTACTAAATGAAAAAGGACAAAAATTGGAAAATTAAAATACTAACAAAATACTTCTCATTGGAAGGTTATGGAATAAAATTCTACTTTAATGTGTTAGAAAAAGTGGAAGAGTATTAAAGTTCAATTTTTTGTCTCAGAAATGAAAGAACATACATCAAAAGAAATAAGTCTTGCATGTCAAAAGAACAATGAACTGTAGGGGTTTTAAACTACTACCTTTTTCTTCATACTGTTTTGTGGCTGTACAGCTGTAGATTTTCAAGTGTTTTTATCAGTAGGGTGCAAAATATCACATAAAAACAAAAAGAACCTAACATCTGATATAGCACTGTAACTTCTTTTTCATTCTCTGTGAAGATGAAAACTGAACCATGAATTTGGGGGTGAAACCAGTTATTAAAAAGTTTCATGTGCTTTAGTTAAGATCTTTACTTTAGTTTAGATCTTGCAGAAACTATTTGGTAGCAGAGCCACACATTTTCTCTTCCCCAGCCCAGCACACTAGCTTCCTCTATGTTTTGTGCTTTCCTTGTAAATCCAAACATTCTCGTCAAGGAAATATTCAAAATTGTAAACCAAAAATCTACAGTAGAATGGTACTGCAGGAAGCAATATCCTAAACTTGCCCTACAAGAAAACTTTATTCTTAGCAACTATGACTATAACTCAGCTTCTACAGAAAGTGTTTTGGTAGCCTCTTGCTCCCCAAACAGCAGAAAACTAGGAATCCTCCTTTTCCGAACTTGATTTTAAATTACAGATTTATGAAATTATTTGAATAATTATTGTTTCAAATTGCTTCAGTGATTTGTATAAACAGTTGCCATTCCAAATGTGCCTAGATCTCTAGTCTCAAATTCCTATGCCATAATTTCCTTCCAGAGGCAAAAACCACATCAAAATGAAAAATATGTTTCTTCTGGTCATTTTTTTCCATAAACTTGCTTAGGTAGGAAATTCTGATATGACTAAGAGTCATTTCTATTCAGTCACACTCTAGGAAGTGACCCCAAAAAAGGGTCTAAAACCCAAAACCTCCTCTAAAATAAAAAGGCTATATAAAATATTGCTCCTGTGTTCTTTTTCTTTTACACAAAGTATTTCTTAGTTCCTTAACCATTCCAGTAGGCTCTCTCTAGATTGTTTTTAGAGATTCCTCTGTTGTCAACAGCTGCTATGAGTGTCTATGTTTAAAAGAGCATAAAGACCATTGAAATATATAAATTCTTTGGAATGTCAGCAACAGCAGCAAGATGAAATAGACTCAATAAAAGCAAGCCTCTATATTTCTACCTCACACAAAAGCTAAGTGGCCCTGTCTTTTTTTCACAGATCCAGGACTGTGAGATTTTGGGATGTTTAGGGTTTTTTTCAATGGTATTTTAAAGTTGTTATTACCATTCACTCTGAAGTGGGAAGTGGTGTGAGAAAGACACAGTGGAATCAAGAAAAGCAGGCCAGCTAAAAGATTCCTTTTTTTTCTTCTGTGGGCAGCAAGAAGCAACACAGTCTGTCTGTAACAGGATGAGATGGACAACCTGAAGATAATGAACAGATGGGAAGTGAGGGACAGATTAAAGACTAGACTGATAATAAGAATGTGTGGGGGGCAGGAGTGGGGAGTAAACCAGGCACAGATAATGGATGATTCTGAGAAGTCTGGAAAAATAATAACTGAGAGAGAAGGTAAATAATGAAATGGAATAAGGGATTTAGAAAGACGAAAGAAAGAAGAGCCAGAGAGAAGGAATCAATCCAAAGAAGTGAGGAAAAAAAGCTAAAAGGAAGATAAGAACAAGAGGGAGAGAACCAGGAACAGAGCAGAGGGTGATGCATTTAAAAGAGAGGGACTAAGGAGGAATAAAGTGGAAGTTCTATGTGATGTTTCAGCTATGACATTCATCTTCATGCACATATCGACGTGACCTTTTATGTACCATAAAGTAAAAATAATTGTAATGATTGCCTACATTTATAGGGTTGCATTCTGTGCAAGGTGAGTCTTGAGCATAGTCTCCTGAAGATTCAGTGTCCCAGAAGAAGGGTATAAAATTTTCTATTTGTAGACGCAAAGACAGTTTAGCTTTCAATGGCTGAATATTTGCTTATTTGTAATCAGATGATGTCACATGCATTCAGTCCTATGGAAATGCTCCCAGAACAAGACAGAAACATCCAAGCAGCTTGCCATCCTTGTAGGTTAGTATCAGACATACGACATACCCTGGTGTAGGATTTCGGTTACCCACTTCTGAAATATGTTTTATCTGTCATGTGTTCAAAGAGGTGAGATAAAAAATTGTGGTTATTTTTTCACATATGGTTATATTAGAAAATCTGCAGTCTTACCTCTTCTAGTTTGTTTAAGCCCCAAGGTGCAGATTGGCAGATTGCAGTAATACAGGAGCCAACATCTGACAATGTTGAATCGGAAATGTCTTTTCATATTCGTATTTGTTGTTTCATTACAGCCTAAGCCATAGCTCTTATTTCCTGAAATCTCATTGCTTTCTGCAGTCGCTTCCCTCAGAAAGGGCTGTATATTCATTATGGTTTCAAGGGTCTTCTTTGTTCCTACTTGATTTAATATTTGTTGCCAATCACTTCTTTTGTTGACTGTTCAAAAGTTTAAAAAAATGAATAGTTAAGAATGTGTTGCAATGTGTTGCTATCCCCCAGCCTTTGTCACAGTTCTAAACACTGGGCTCTAACATTCATTATTATTGTCTGTCATGTTTGACTATTAGCTGGAAGTAATCTTTGATCATCTTTGAAGCAAAAAGTGGCAATCAAAAAGGTCTGGTGTAATAAAAAACCCACTAACACCTTTGTAAACACATAACATCCAAGAGAAGCTATAGAATATACTTACCCTTGATCTGGATCAGTATATCCCCCTGCATTGTGTTTTGTTCATTGTTTTGACAGTAATGTCAAAGAAAACTCTTTGTCATGTCACACACAGCAACAAAAATCAGGTCCTATAACACATTGTGGCTTTATTTTTTGAAGACTTACAGTCAAAAGCATGTGCCCTATAGATTAAATGGTATGAGGTAACACATGGTGTAAGTTCATCAGTAAGTACATTATCTTGTGTTCATGTATGAAGGGCTCTTGGAGGGCTGGTGCCCCTCTTCTGGGCAGAGATACCTCAGATCTGGGCTGGTACCCCACTGCTAAGCAGAGCTATCCCAGATCTGGGCTGGTGCCCCTCTGCTAAGCAGGGATATCCCAGATCTGACAGCTGTGACCTCCACAGGTGAAATCACAGATCCTCCTCTCTGAACCAGCAGATGTCACATCCAGCTCCCTGCACATTCCAGGCCCCTTTTCAGTCTCCAGTGCTTCATCCTCACTGCATTTGCCCCTCCTAGATGTGATTGTAGAAGAGAAGGGAACAAAATCACCCAAGCATCCCTCTGCCCTCCCTAAGCTCCGGTGTTTGGCTAAAGAGTGTAATTATCCCTCTTGGGCTGCCACCGTAGCCAGTGGCTCACCGTAAATGGCTGCTTCAAATTTGAGCTCAAGGGAGTGTTGTCCACCACCCCACAGCACCTGTGGAGAGTGACTGCACTGGACACCTAGAAGTGCCCTGTGTGAGAGGGAATAAATTAGTTTCTCTGCCCTTCATTCCCTTGCTGTCACACACTGCCGCATGCAGATAGCAGAGATTTAGATTGCTAACAGACCATAAATTAAATTATGTTTTCCTCTAACCTCTTATGGTTGTTTGACCATAAGTGCAGTGTTTTTATACAACTAAGGATGACACCCAACTACAGCAAATACGAGTTGATGATTGTTTTTGTAATTGCTTTGAAAGCTTTGTGGCAAACATAGTCTCTATCTAGTCAAATAAAATATCTCCATTAATGCCATAAAAAGGCAGTGACCAATTAAGTAGCAACATGACTTAGTTTGTCAGATATTTTTGTTAGATTAGGTGTAAAGCAGAATCAGCATCATTAGGTGAGCTGTTCCGAAAACCTCTGTGATTAATGATTTGTTTTCAGAACTGATCTTGAGAAAGACACAGTTGCTGTCTGAACATATTCTTTTTCTCAAGCATCAGAGGCAAATTAGGAGGATTCTCTGAAGGTTTTAGAGAGCATTGTATAATCAGTTTATCTGGACATAAATATAACCTTAGAGAAAAAAAAACAAATTCAGTATTTGTTGATGGTTGATGTTTTAGTCACTCTGGGAATGTTTCACCTTTTAGTTGACACCAGAAATCTAGAGTTGAAAGACACTCAGCCAAAAAAAAAAAAAACCTGAAAGTCACAATATCCAAATAAACAAAGTACACTCCTGTTTTGAATGTATAGACTTGTCCAATTCTATTCCTAGCTCAGGTAATCAGTGTGCCTGACATGTACAGTCATATATTATTGAACATTGCCTACCTTGTGCTAATATTTTCTACCAGATTGCAAATTACAGTTGTACTCAGGATTTGTGTGCTGATTTTATTTTGCAAAGATATATTATCTTTGTTTGATTGCTAAGATATTTCCAGTCTGTATGGAAGATGACCAACATAATTCATTGATAATATTGTGATATAGCTATTAATATATTTTTGATAATATTGATATAACTACTTCACTGGGAGAAAGATATAAAAGTATGGACAACAGGTACTGTTTTTGTGACTAAAATGTATTGTTTCAAATAATAATAATAATAATAAATCACCCCAAACAAAACAACCACCTCCCTCCCCCACCCCCCTCCCCCTCAAATCAATCAAACAAACCAATGAAAAAAACCAAACAAACAGACAAACAAACAAAAATTACGGGAAACCACAACAGTATGGCAGAAAATCAGACAACTTCCACCAGAAATAGAATTGCAGTTAGATGAAGAATGTAAAATACCCTGCCTGAGGCGCAGTAAATGTGTGTGTAGCCCAAGAGTCTCTTTCTGATAAAAGCAAGAAGGCTCTGCTACCCAGGGTATAGTCAGAGGTATGAAATGTCCCTTTTGCAAGTGTGATCTCTCTGTTTCCAGTGGTCTGTGAGGAAGGGCTTCCAGAGGCAGAGTTCATTTTGTAGATAGTAATCCTTAGTACATTTTTCTTTCTTTAAGTCTTCTGGAAAATCCTATCAGAAAGTGAAACCAGGGCAAACAGTGGAATTAATTTTTTAGGATGAAGTTTGAGAGCTTTCCAAGTGCCATGTGATAGTACAGGGCTGGACTGTACAATCACAGATACCTGTGTCTGCATGATTTCTGACACGAGAATATCCGGCTTCTAGCGTCATTCCACAACTGATGTTTGGAAGAGAATTTGATCTGTCCCTTAAAAAAACATCCAACAGCTAGCCATAAATTGCTTGTCAGAAAAGAAAACATTGCTTCCTGAATCATGTGGCATTTTTGTTTATGAATGTTGTCCCCTCTAAATTTTATTTTAAATATAAAGTTACTTTTAAGATTATCCCAAATTTTTATTGGTTGGTCATGTTATTACTTCCTTTGGTGTATCATCTATATAACAACACCTGTTCTAAAAGAAGTTTCTTCTTTTGATGTAATAAGAAATTTTTACTGATAGAGGAAAAAATATTTTCCTGTTTAGAAAAAAGCAAATGCAATGTATTTTCATTTATGGATCTCATTAATGTTTTGCTGGCATACCTCCTCCAGAGCAGTTCCAGATTTGCACCAGACAGAGCACCTGTCTTCTTTCATTTTCTCTTTATCAATAAAGCCATTTGACATCCATTTGGAGCTTTCTTTTTGGACATTGTAAAGTTGCTTCAACACAAAGAAAAATCATCAGCAGTTTAAAAGAACAGTTAACAAAAATAATTTTATTTTTGTATATCACATATCTGGTTATTACATCCAGTGGATCTGCTATTGCAAAAAAAAATGCCTGTCCCAGCACTCACAAGACAATCATATGAATCAGTTTGGTTCCCAGTGTTACATTTTTATTTGAAGTATTTCATTGGAATTTTGAAGTATGTAAGCTCAGTTATCATTGCTGCTCTCTGCTCCATGCTGGTGGGGTCATACACGGCCAATCAAACATAAATTTACATATTGATTTGATTTATGCTGAACGCTTACCTAGGCTTCTTAACATACCCTTGTCATGCTTTCTCCTTATATATTTAAATTAATATTATATTGGTAAATAACATGCAAGCTAACAGATTTTTAATTTTTCTTGATTCAGTAGTAGGTGGAAAAGCAATCCCTTCCTGTCTTCTGCTCTTTTTTTAACATAAAAAAAAACCCAAACATATCTGTTGGTACCTGAAGGGTTAGGATTTTTGGAGAGGTTGCAGTGTGCCTGTTCTGTTGTTTGGAAATAAAGTTGTGACATGCGTGTGTGGAAAGAGTCAGTGTAGAGGCTTATAAGATTTTTTAAAAATTAAAAATAAGCTATTAAAATTAGAAACATTTTTATGAGAGTTGCACACAAGTTGAATCAAAATATGTTGCTCTTGCTAATAACTGCATGCAGTAAGAATTATTTTCTGAATTACTGAAAGAAATGGTGTTTAATTTTGAAACAAGAGGAGAGAACATCCTTATCGTTATTGTCTTTAAAACTGGGGATCCACAGAAGATCCACTGGGGTCTGTGAACTGCTTTGGAGGGCTGTAATACAGTTAACTGTGAGTCACCTATTGGCTGAAATTTATTAGGCTTTCATGTTTAGGCAGCCTACAAAGAGATTGTATACAGGGGTTTTGTCAAGGCAGTTTCATTTTTAAAATAATTATGATAATTTATCATTAGCATTTTATCTTTATTGCATAATTCACTTTAGATCCAGATCAAAGTTTAGAAAGGTAAAATCATTGCTCTTCTGAACTCAGTCTTCCCCTGGATTCCATGATGGGACCTCCACTTCACTACTGGAAGAGAAAAATTAATGATGTAATAGCTAATTGTGAGCATTTGCTGACAGTTACTTTAAAGCACCAACATTGATAAATCTATTGAAGAAAACAACTGGCATTATTTCTTCAAACAAAAAATATGAACTAGCCACAAAATGCAGATGTCTCAGGAACACAGGTTTATATGCTTTGCATGTCCTTAAACTGTGATGTGGTTTTCTGTTGTGCTTATATGTCTTTAAGTAGAAATCTTACTAAAACTTAAAGAAGCAACTAAGAACAGAATTGTAACAAAACATGAAGTGCTACATTTTTTGCAAAAAAAATTATTTGTATGTTTTAAATAGTATGTAATTATCATGTAATTAAATACTTCATTTTTGGTGAATATTAGAAAAAACAAGGAACTCAAAATGAAAAATTACTAGAGTAGTATACACATATTTTTTAAAAGGTAAACCCTACATTTGGTAAGTGAGGGAGCAAATTGAGGTAAAACACTGAAAAAATCTACCAATAATGAATCTCTGTCAGACTGTGTAATGAGCCCTTTAGTCATAGGCTGATGATTAATACCGTGTTGCATTTGACACACAAAAAGAGAATATAAATTCTTTGCTTCTGAATGTTACAAAACATCCTCTGTAAAGTTATAGCATTTGATCTTTTAATGCAGAATGAATTTCTTGAGATTCTAGAGCCAAATCTCTAAATAACTCAATTTTAAATGCATCACTTAATCATTTTATCTGCCATACTTCTGTCACAAATTATTTAAAATATGAAACCTTCTATTTTATATAATTAAAAACTTGCTGGATTTTTAACTTGCATATTAAATAGACTGTAATTAAAATAATTTATTGACTTAACTTATACCAGCTCATCTTGATTCTAAGAAAAAGTTGAAATCCAGCATTTCTGCTTTAGGCTGTAAAGTGAAATCTAGGTAGAATTTAGAAGCCTAAATCCAGAAGGCAGTTAGGAGCCTCATTTTCCAATGACTGTGCAATACTCAAATGTATATAGGCAAAATCATGCTCTAAGACTTTCATGACTGCCAGCATGTAACCAAAGTGTTCTGTCACCAGTGCTTTTTGTGCACTAGAACCACAGGGGACTCTCTCTGAAGGATTTACTTTAGCACACTAATCTGACAGCACAAAGCACAGGAGTCAGAGTCCTTCTGCTCTGCACTCAGAGTCCACTGTAGTTGCAGTGTCCTCTCAGCATGTGGGAGCTTGGTCTCTTCCTTAACCTGAAAGAACTGTGGTGGGTTGACCATGGCTGGACACCAAGTGCCCACCAAGCTGCTCTGTCACTCTCCCCTGTGACAGGACTGAGGGAAAAAATAAGATGGAAAAAATTCTTGGGTCAGGATGTAGGCAGTTCACTAAAGCAAAAGTGAAGTTTGTTCATGCACAAGCTGCAAAGGAAAAAGAAAAGAAAACAAAAAGATTTTATTCTCTACTTCTGATCAGGAAGCAATGTTGGGCCACTTCCTAGGAAGCAGGGCTTCAGCATATGTAGAGGTTATTCTGGAAGGCAAACTTTGTAAATAATGAATGCCCCCCCCTTCCCCCTCCTTTTTCTCTTAGGTGTGCAGACGTCATATGGTTTGGAATATCCCTTTGGACATTTTGGGTAGGCTGGCCTAGTTGTGTCCCTTCCCAAGATGTTGCCCACCCCCAGACTACTGGTCAGGTGGGAATGTTGGAGAGACAGCACTGAGGCTGTTCCAGCGCTGCTCAGCAGCAGCCAAAACACTGCAGTGTCATCAGCTCCTTTCCAGCTCCCAGTGCAAAGAGGAAAATTATCTTCATCTCAGCTAGGACCAACACAGAGAAGCTGAATACACATCTTCTAATTTCCCAATATGCACTAACTTCTAGAGAATGATGAAATTCCTTCCATGCATGTTGTGACGGAACTGAGTCATTGGTGTTCTGTCACCAACCAAAATCCCTGATGCCAGGAGAGCGTTTGCTTCTACAGCCTGAGAGTTTGGGCTGTGAAGTAGAAAGAATGAATCCTGAAAGTTCCTCCCAGGACTGCTCATTACAAATTTATTTTGTCCATCTTGCCATATTTTGCAGTGGAAAATATGGATCTGGTTTAAATCCTTCAATCCATTGCAGTTTCCAGTTAATAGCTGTGGTAATTCCACAAGCTCTTCTTTTGTCTATGACTTTGACACTTCAGCTTTTCTTGGTTGCTCAGTAAGAGCTCTGGATGCTAAGCACAGGGATGGTGTTTCCACCCAATGGCAGAGCTGTTAAATGTCAAGTATTCAAATACTGTATGTTTTGCTAGCCCAAATGCTGTGTTTACCATGTCTGATTGACCACTGACTTTGAGTAGGAAGATTCTGGACTACAATTGTTGTTGCTGATACAGTTGGTTGAAGTTGTTTGTTTAGTGTCCATTAAAAGATCAGTAGTCTTAAAGTAATTAATTTCCACACACATCATTCACCCTTCACAAAATACCTGCTCAGGCTATAGAATAATAATGAAGAAACTCAGCTTCATGCTTTACGTTGTGCTTCATGTAAAATTATTCAGCCAACCTTTTCTATAATGAATATGTATAATAGATCTTTAGCTTGTCACAGGTCTAATCATAAATGGAAAAGAGAAAAAAATCATGTTATTCAAATAGATCTAATTAAATTAATTGGTTCATTTAGGGCTCTGCCACTTCTTATGCATTTTCCCCCATTTCATTTCAACTGCAGTTTCATCTCATGTCCTTCATCCAGTTTGTTTTCCAGCTTATTTACCAGATCAGTTTCACAAAGAATAAGTGTTTGAGATATTTTTCCATCCATGTTTTAGATAATACTATGAAATATGTACACTTCTTTGTGAACTGGTCCAACTTGTGTCCATTATGCACTGGACAATGAGCTCTAACTGATGACCCAATATTAATTTACAGTTTGCATAAGCAGGGCCAGTATAATAAAGCTTCTTCAGTGCCTATAAGCCATAAACAGAGTGCATTTGTCAATTCTATGCCCAGGTAAAATGTACTCACTTCTCACCCTGCACCTATGTATCTTTATGTTCCTTGTTATGGCACTGGCACTGTCTCTTTTCAAATACTCTGACCATGTCTCAATCTGAAAATACTTCCAGACTTCATTAGTCATGCTGTCAAACTTTTGTCACCTGAGCATATCCAATTACAGAGTTTCAAAATATCTATTTTTTTGTAACTGTATTAATCCTCCAGTATTCACACATGTCTTTGATTAATTATCTCTGAAAACTCTTTCATATGAAACTCTTGCAATGACAGTCTAACAAAGCTTGGTTCTTGTGTGTTCCACCACCTCTCTGAGAAGCATGCCTAGTGCAGGTTCATGAAATGCCTAAAATTTAGGTGCAAATAAGGTGTCCAAATTGGGAAGACTGTATTCCAGTCTATGTGTTTTCTCAAATGGATTATGCTCATAATTTAAATGCACAAAAAAACTACAGAAACTGGCCAGGAGTGTGTAAGCTGTGATGACTCACAAACTATCCAGCTGTTCTATAGGATAAAGACAGCTGACCTGTCTTTCTTGATAAGTTATTTCCAAGTGCAAACTTTTGTGTTCTAATCTTCTAAAAATGACTGAAAAAAAGAAAAGGTAGTATGTTTTGTCTCTGATATTGCTCTAGCAATATCTGTTGAACATTTCATTTTCATTTGAGTTGCTGAGATGCCCTGTTGCATTTTGTATAAATATAAAAGCAAAGAGGTTCTTAATTTTATAGTGATATGCAATTGAGATACAATTCAATGCAGTCTTTCGAAAATTTTCATTTTTCTTCTTAAAAAAAAATCAGAATTTTAAACAGTACTTTATTATACCTGTTACTAAGACATATTATAGGTTAATGCATTTCTCTTTGAAGTATCAACCAACCAGAAATTAAGCAAATTCCCTGTAGATATTCAGGCATATCCATGTAAGGACTCATTCGTTCTCTGACAGCATGTGCATGTGAAAGGTCTGACTTGCACAGGACACATTTGAAATAGCAGTGTAAATCCTGGTAAGCCTTTGTAGCCAGCCACTTGCTATTCTGTGAAGAAGAGCGGGAGCCACAGGAATAGAAATGTCTTCTACCCCAGGAACCCCATTGCCTATCAGTGACAAAAATGACCTTCATGTCACTCAGCTTTCCTTGCTACTAGAACTATTCATGCGTGGGGTGTCTCATGAGCATTTAGGGGCACTGCACATCATTTCCCTTTTCATAACTAACATGCAGCCATGTAACATGCAGCTTACTATGACAAGAAGAAATGCAGCCTTGAGCCCCTTGTGTGAGCTGAAGTGTGGGCATTTTGGTCATGCCATAGGTGCCTCTTGCAGGTGCTCCTGTGGGATTCTCAAGAAAGAAGGTAACAGGATAAGGGTTGTGGGCTAGTAGATGCTATGATGGGCTTGTTTCATATTTTCTGGTTAAGCCTCTCCCACAACAGAATGCTCCCAAGCCAATAGATCTCAGTACCTATTGCAGGGACTTCTGTACTGCATGGGTGTAAAGTAAGTCTTAAAGGATGGTGAGATGGATTTCATTGCTTCATGGACTTGTGCTGCCATGAGGGCTTCAAACTGACTTGTACAAAATGAATAATCACTGCAATAGAAGAGTTAAATGGAAGGGAACAGTTTCTTCTAGGTAGATTATGAATCTGGTATAGAACTGTGGCTACTTCAGAATGGATTTATAAATAGATTCAGGCCAATTGAAACTACTGTTAAAGTTGTTAATGTATCCTCTGAAGGAAGACAGGGACTGGCCCCTGTTCTAAGGATAACACCTGTCTCTGACAAGTAACTTTACTGATTCTAATATGCAACAAAGGTTATGGTTTCTTGGTTATGGCTATTTGGGTACTTACGTTTAGAGGAAAAACCTTGCTACTCCTGCAGCAGCTGTTAGCAGTCTGCTTGTTTGTTTCAGAGAATTGTGTTCATGTACCCTTTGATGACACAGGGGAGTTTTTCCTGTTTGCCTTATTTTTGGCAGTTGCTTCATACAACTACAAACATTGTGACTTCAGACTCTGACTTTCAGACATGAGATTGCAATAAGGCAATTCTAAATCACTAATGTTCTTTATTTTCACTGTAAAGGGTTTAAAAACCTTTTGAAGGACAAGTTTGCGTCAAATTATTAACAGGCTTATTTGATCTGTTTTCTTTATCCACCTTTATTATTGTTGTTATTGTTATTAATTTTTTTCTTCTCATAGGTTATTCATCAGCTTAGACTTTCCAAGAATGAGAGTGTGGCTCTACAAGAACTTCTAGACTGGAGGAGAAAGCTGTGTGAAGAGAGAGAAGACTGGCAGCAAATATTGCACAATACTGAGCAAAGAATCACAGCCCCACCTCCACCCCCTTGTAAGAAGCCAACGCTGCTGAAGAAGGTAGAAGATACCTCCTGCAACAGACTCTCTTCAGGCATATGGGATACCACCATATGATTCAGATGTGTGTTTCCAGACTGTTAGGGATGGAACCATCTAATGACTTCCACCTGCACAATCAGCAAGTTTTCTTCCCTTCACAAAACGTGCAGGGATTTTTTACAAGCACTAATTCAATAGCACAGAATGGAGGAGCTGTTTAGATCTGTCACGTGTGTGTGTGTGTACATGTGTGTGTTTGTTCTTTTCATATATATACATGTATACATATATGTGTGCACCAGCAGATATATATATGTATGCATATGTATATATATATGGAGACAAACTGCACTATAAGTACTTAGTTTAAAAGTACCAAACAGTCACTTAGAGTTCTCCCATGGACAGTGAAGAAACTATGTTAAGCAAATGATGATGGGGAGAAGTGACTGGCAGACATTTTAGAGAGATCAGGAAAGTCTGTGTGCACACTGTACAGCTGTTTTATACAGTACAAAAATATGTTTCTTGTTCCCTAATAAATGGGTTTATTATATTACATGTATACATATATATATATTTCTTTGTAGATGTCTGTGTTCCATGGAGATTATTTACATGTTTATTTCTGGTGTTTTATAACTTCATGCAATTGGTGCTGTCGTTCTTTCTTCAAAATACAGGTAATAAATTCAGTACTTGCATTTTTCTTTCATAGTTTATCCTTAACAACATACCAAACAGTTTCAACACTGTGTTATTTTCCTCAGAACTGGAAATGTCCTTTCTAGAATCCAATCCTGAAATTCTTGCAAAGCTTATGTGAGCAGGAGTGATTTGGTGCTGTTTAACAGTCACGAATTAGAGACCATTACTTCTTTTTGATGGACCTGCATTTCTGAATGTGTGAACTGTGAATTTTGAAGTTACATTTCAAATCTTATTTCATTCTGGGTTATGTAAAATAATGAGGCACTCATTTGGATTATAAGTGTGGTTTGAAATTCATACCTGATTATGCATAAGGTCAGGTGTCAGTGGAAAGATACATTATGGTAATGAGGTATGAAAATAGGTCTGTGATTTACTGTTACAAGCCAGAAGGCTTTGCAGAGATGGGTATATCAAAGTATTATGTCCTTATTATGGTAGCACAGTGATGCGTTTATACCTCAAATTTCATGTAATGAAATGGTTTCAGAAATTGCAGCATTCTAGTTAGTGTACATGAGTTCTGAGCAGTAATGTTAATTTATGAAAAACATGCTGCTGGGAACTTGTTAGTTGTTGCCCAGCAGTCTTTGAAATACTGCTTTGCCACTAAAAGGTGTAATTTATACCTATTTAAAGGTACTTTTCCGGGGCTACTTATTTTGAGTTCTTGGAGTATGTAGAGCCAGTGTGGAACCCCTTTCTTGGTTGTTTGTCCCATTTCCATTGAGATCCAGGAAAAAGTGTTTCCAGTTCTGCAAGTGGATATAAAACAAACATTTTCAAATGTAAGCTAGGTCTAAAATGGTGAGCTCACTCTTGGTTGGAAGTTGTTGGGAAAGGAAGAAATCCATGAAGGTGTAGGTTTTTCCATCATGTTTGACAGAAGTTTCAGGCTGAACAGCAAAAAGCAATCACATGCTTGTTTGTTTATACAGGGAAGCAGCAAAAGTCAATTTGTTCCCATGAATATCATCAAGCTGTAGGCAGAATTAAGCACCTTCTCTTGCTGGAGGTTAAAACAGACATTTTGAATGGACAAGAAAGGGGAGACACCAAGTTAGCTCAGGATTTTCCCTTGTTTCCACTGTCAGCTTCACAGAATCTATGTAAGGTTGTCCATTTCTATTTCATGGAGACTGAGGAACTCTAGACTCCAAATCTTACCTTTGACTGATGTAAACGGCCACAGATAATGATTTTATTTTATCCAGGAGGGGCAGGTAACCCCTGTGAGTGAGGTTATGCAGAAAACAGCTCTCACCTGCTACACAATTATGTCAGAATAAGGCCATGCCTGGAAGAACTGAGGTTTCTGGTTTTTCACTCAGATAACCAGGGACACACAGACATCCCTCTGTGAGTGCAAAATGAAACAGCTCCAGAGCTGGATGCAGTAGAGCTAATTAACCTGACCTTGCAGCTATATTGCTTCCAGCATGCAGGTTGTTATCCCTACATGGCACAGCATCCCTACCCATAGCCACAACAGCATCTACCCAGCCAGCCTGGCAGTGCTGAGCACCTCAGTGCACTGAGACATGCAGACAGGCCCTGAGGCTTATCACTCCCCAAATGAGCCTGGCAAACAGCCCTCTCATAAGCTCTATCATACTGCTCACCCTAATGCTCACTAGCTGGCTCGGCCACTGATAGCAATCAATCCACAGCAGCCTGGAAGTTTAAGACAAGCTGTAAAAACTGCCTGAGAAGCCATTAGATCATGCCAAAATTGCTGCTGCTGCTGCAGTGAGCTTGCTCCCAGTCACTGAGCTATTTGTAAGGTGAGCTCGTGTATCTCCAGATGACACTGCTGTCATTGTTGCACTTGGAATGCGGGAGTACCCAGAGGGGAGAAAATGCATTTGTCAAATGGAGTTTAAAATGGGAAACAGTATAAATATACATTATCCCACTTGTAGTCCTTACTAAAAGTTGCGTTAGAACTGTAAGCAGCCTCAGGAGCTCAACTGCAGGAGCTCAGATGGGGTCCTAAGGAACTTTTTTGCTACTGTTTCAAGGTCCATATTGTGCCCTATTACAGCAGTATGAGCAAGTGTGGATAAAAAGGTATGTAGATTTTCTAGAGATTTCATCAACACAGTTACATGGGAGCAGCCAGTACACCCCTGATTCTGGCAATCTGATCCAACAGACAATGAGCAAAGCAGATTATAATCCCCTGTGCAGAAGGCCTTTGTGCTATTTTTTGCAAATTTGTGTAAGACATATGTTTTCTGGGGCTGTTCTTTAAAGCGTGTCATCACAGTGCAATATGACAAACTTAGAAGACTTTTTTTTGTTTTGTTTTATTTAAATATCATTTTTAATTCCAGGTTACATAATGGCTAACTTTTTACTTGGAAAGGTTTTTCATGATATTCCATTAAAGTACAGCACTATTGGAATAAAGTATTTGCTTTAAAACATGTTTTAAATATTTCTCTAAGGGCAGTAAGACACTCTAGAGTGTGACTTATGATGTCATAATTCACACCTAGTGTGTTCATTGGTCTCTTGGCCTTTGGCCTCGTGCCTAACAATGCAGTTGGTAGGGAATTATTATACCATAATTCACACCCCACTGTGTCTTATTGCTTAAATAACCATACCCCCAGCGGTGTCTTAAAACTACCATTAAAGTTTATATTGTGTATCAAAATGTGTTTACAGGGCTGGGAAAATATACTATAGACATTTTGAAATGTTGAGAAGTAGTTTTAGCAGAACTGTACAGTGCTTGTAAATTAATCTCCCCAGTGGAGTATGCACCAGCCAATTACAGTATTTCTTGAGTATATGAAGTCCTGTCTTGCACATTAAAAAATAGCTTAGAAAAAAAAAGCCTTATGAATTAATATTCTGAAGGGGAAGATTAAACTCTGTGGGCATGCTAATGCCCTTAGTATCCAGTGAAAAATCTAAAATATATTTATATTTGCAATAAAGCAATTTCAGGATGCTGGGATTATCATCAGATAATCACTCCTCCACATTGTGCCTTATTGCTTAATTTTTAATATGTGAAAAAACCGAAACGCCTAACAAATCAGTCTGTCCTTCAGCATAAGGTAAGAGGAATCAAATGCATTTTACACTTTAAAAAGTCATTGATATTAAAGCCAAGGGAATTCTGAAACTGTTTTAAGCCACAATAAAAGAAAAACAATGTATATTAGCATGAGAAAATTTTTAAAGCTTGTATACCTTACCTGTTACTCCTGAAATAGCACTTGGTGTTTTTTAGTTGCTGTAGCTACATTTCTGTTGCAGTTTTTAAGCAAAACTTTGTTTTTAAAAACTGATTTAGACATTCAGAGAAATACATGCACCGATATTTTTCAAAAGATCTGTGTACAGCATGAAGTGATAAGCCTTTTAAAAATTTGTATTGTTTACAAAACAATAGTATGATTGTTGAGTAAGTGGATTGCATTTACCTTTTTTTTTTTTTTGCCAGTGATCCTTTTTTATTCTAAAAGGTTTAATTCCTTTCATTAATAACTTTATTATACTGCAGATCTTTTGTGTGTGGGACAAAGAATTTCATTAACTTGCTAAATAAGCATAATAGATTTTAGCATAGTTCTAAAGTGATAGTAATAGCCATATTAATTGTAGCTTTTAATTCTGCTGTATAGTATTGGCATCCCTAATAATCCTGTTATTCTTATCTCTATAAAGCCTGCTAATATCTGAAATGCTCTGAGGAACTTAAAGTAAGTTTTGCCATTTGCTTGTTAAATAATAAATGTAACTAAACTCTGTACAAATCAGTTTTCCAGAATAGTATTAAACATTTCATGGCTTTGTGTTTTAAATATATAGTTTTTAAAAAGAAACACCACCTGAGCATAACTATTTGACAATAGCTGAACAAAATAGAAGGAAATGCTTTTCTTCCAGTTCTACTGTTCTCTGTATACTCAGGATTTTCCTTTTGAGAAGAAATAAATAAATCCCAGTGCTGGCTTATACTGTGGCTGTGAGAATTAGATCATTAGCAAAGACTGTTTGTCCTCCCCACTGGCCTTTTCACCAACCCATAAATGTGTGCTGGATCTGGTCAAATAATGCATTTTGTTTTCAAGTGTCACAGGCAAAAGTTCAGTCAAGTCATGATTTGACTTTTTGACAATTTTTGATTTATTACAGTAAACAAAACAACCTCATCTTGAATTAGTTAGACGTATTTATTTCAACCTTAAGTAGCTTGGTTTGGTTCTCATATATGTGAATAAAGTCCCCTCTTAACACTTTCCTATTTCCGTTCCAGTCAACTTAGCTTAATTTTCAATGAGACTTTTATGATGAAAAAGAAAATGTTGCTAAATGAAATTGCAGTATAACCTTTAAGATTCTATTTTGGAAAAAATCCTTTAAAATACTGAAATAGAATATTTCAGTATTTCAACATGGTTTTCACCTTTTCTAGCTGAAATTATGTGCTGGGTGCAGTCTGAATTTACATATAATTTCAACTCTTCACAAACATGCATTTTCATAAATCCACTCTTCTTTGAAAAGGCCAGACTAATGGATATTTGTTTTGAGATGCAGAAGAATTGCTGAGGTCTTTTGAAGTATCAGTAGGGAAAATTTGACAAGCACGGGTATATTGCTGTCATAGCAATGTTCCTGTGGCAGTTATTAGCTAATGCTTGTGCCCTCACTATCTTTTATTTGGGCTCTAGCCCCTTCTCAGTCTGCCTGGATATGCAGTCACCTGTCTCCTGATACTCATTAGAGTACAGAAAGAAAAGTGCTGAATCTGTCATATACTCCCAGAGAAAGGGGAGAAATGTGTTGCAGACTTTTTCTAATTAAAGCTTAATATAAATTACTTACATGTTTCCAAAAATGAGTATCGGAATGCAACTTTCTCACTGTCCAAATGTGACAAAACCACTAGGCTAGAAAGTTGTGGCAATGAAATAGCTACAGCTTTTAAATGAATTTTTATGCAGATATAGCTCCTCTGTCTCACAACATTGTGGTGACAACTTGGTGGTCAGGAAATTATTTCAAAAACTAGGGGACCTGATTTTGTCTCCTTTCAAGAAGACAGCTCCATGTGGTTTGTTTGAAATAAAACCATCTCTAGCTGATTTCAGTGCAGACCCTCCCTAAAAGAGTGGTCAGAGCCTTACAAATCAGATATGCAGAAAAGGAGTTGCCTAATCTGACAGGATTAAGATAGGAAAACATTTATCAGTGGATGGGTAAGTTTGGGTAAATGCTATGGAAATTTCCAGATATCTTGACCTTCCTCATGGTTCTGACCAGTATCCTGAGTATAGATTTGGTCTAAATTCTTGCCTAATGAATCTAGTCACAATCAGTCAATACAGTTAAAAATATCTTGAATAGAAATTACTCCTCTAGTCATCTAAATTTATATTTTAGTAACATGATTACTGAAAGTGTTTATTCAAGTCTAAGTTTTACTAACGTAGCTCCCATATCTGTAATATGAATTTAGCAGTTAGAAAAAGGAAAAAGAAAAAAAAAAAGACAATATGGAAATAAGTGCATTTGAAGCATATCTTCTACGTTCATCCAGAGACATAAGTGCCTCCTTGGGTTTTAGAATTACCATGAATAATATGCTAGGTGTCATATCATCAAAGATCAAGACAATGTCCCAAAAGTAGCTCTCAAAATTTAAAGAATTTGTTCTGCCTTGAGCTTTTGTCCTATGTAATCCCTGAGTTCTCATCAGGCACAAGTAGTTACCAAAGTCAGACATCATGCAGCCTGGAAAGAGTGCATCTTTTGTCTCCTGGGGGAGACAAACACCCAGTCCTCAGCTTCTCTGAGGTGGGAAAGAGAATCTATTTAGTTGATGATGGATGTTATATATCAAATATATTGTGTAAATGTGCTTGCTTTTCTAGACCAGATACAACACTCTGTAGCAGGCTTATTTATTCAACAGAGATGTTGATTTGTAGCTGGGGAATGTGGGTCTAGTTTAAACCCATGATTTTGCAAAGATCTTCAGTTAAGTTCAGGATTTGACCCCAGCTGATTTTTATGGCCCACAGATGATTTACTTATTTCTGTGTGTGTACAAGAGTACCACCAAATATTCAAATAAGATATGCCAATATAGAAGGGAAAAAAAAGAAAGAAAGAAAAGGGAATGTATTTATCTAGTATTTTATGAAATCTCTGCATAGGAATAAAAGGCCAGATCCTAGTGAGGATTCAGTTCCTATAAGGAACTTACACAAGACCTTTGTTTCTGGAGAGGCAGGCAGGACTAAACTGGGTTTCCATATTGGCTGTTCTGGGCCTCCAATTCCTGACTCCATCTGACCCCAAATTTCTAGTAATGAAAGAGGCATTTTACTCCAGGGAGAAAAGGAGAATCAGAATTATTTAGATTGGAAAAGACCTCTGAGACCAAGTCAGACAGTAAACCAAAAACTACCAAGTCCATCACTAAACCATGTCCCTAAATGTCACATCTATAAGTCTTTTAAACACCTCCAATCTAAACCTCCTTGGCACAACTAGAGGCCATTTCTTCTCATCCTATCACTTGTTATTTGTGAGAAGAGACTGGTCCCCACCTCACTAAAACTTCCTTTCAGGGATTTGGAGATGGTGATAAGGTTGGATTCCTTTACTGCCAAGGCAGGTTATTGGAACTTCTTGCCCCCATGGGTAAAGCTTCTTCTGGTCCAATCAGCCCCCAACCTGTTCTGTTACATAGGGGTTTTCCACTGGAGATCCAAAATTTTAATTTGTTTTTGAACAATGTTAATCTTCTGCCAGCCCATTCCTACAGGCTGCCAGCATTCCCTGACACATCAGCCCTGTCCTTCAGAGATTTACTGAAGCATTGACTCCTCTTCATCTTTTTGCATACACAGAATTTGCTGAGTATTATGCACAAATGTATTGATTGTACAGCTCATAAATAAAGATACTATTTTCCCCAGTATTAACCCTGAAAGAAAGGCACTATGTGGCTGACAACTGAACTTTATGCTGTTGTAATACACTTTGAGCCCAGCTAATTTGTTACCGAACATGAAGTCCACCTACCTGCATCGTATCTCATCAGTTAGATTGTAGGCTGCTCTCAAAGACAGCAATCTTGGTTTACAATAAAGTAGATAAAGAGATGGCTGAAAATAAATTCCAAGGAAGCAATCATTGGCAATCTGGCAGGAAGGAGAGATTCCATATTGGATCTCTTCTCAAGAGGCATCCAAGACCCACTTCTTTTCCAAATACTTGTTATTTGAATAGATGCCTGAGCAAGAAGAACTTGTATAAAACTAAGGATGGCACCAAACTCAACTGAGCTTATAAGAATGCTGGGCCAGAATTCAAAATTATGATGAAAAACTGCCAAAGGTTCTCCCACAGTGTGGGAATATGAGATGCTCATTTAGCCCTCAGTGGAGAAAAGCATGCCTAGAGTCTGAAACATGACAGGGCTTCAAGACACAAAGCTCTCCAGAGAGAGAAGAAAACAGTTTTAGAAGACCACGTCTAGGAATCGAGTATACTCTGGTGGAGTTTGTGTGTACTGTGCTGAGACAGGGATCTATGGCACACAGCACTTGGCATGAAACAAATTGTATTGTCATAAGTGTGGTATTGCATGGAGATACACTTTGTGAATGTGTGTGTGCATGTGTCTCTTTTGCTGCCTGTAAACTTAACATGTTCTCCTTAGGTGTTACTTCAAATAAAGCCCTTATAGGAACACTGGGATTCTCAATTCAAACTTGACAAAAGATCTGCAAATTCTGTTCCATTATATGTCTTCATGTGTTAGAAATGTTTTCCTTTCCCTGAACAGTCCATGATAGCTCCAAATCCTGTTATTTGGAGAAATAATACTTCCTGTGTCTCTGTCTGCTTTTCATACAAAGAAATAATAGCTGGGTGAGAATTCTTTAAGATTATAAAGTAAGATTTAGCTCTGTTGGGATAATCAGAAAACATATCAAAGGTACCACTGGACAGGAAAGTAGTTTCACAAGATCATGACAGTTGAAAATTAGGAAGCAAGTGATTTTATCTCTCTCCTTGTTGCTGGTTTTTTTCATACATTTTTTCCTACATTTAAGTTACAAACAATGACTTAAATTATGACAAAGAATCTTAGAATCATAGACTTCTTTAGGCCGGAAAAGATCTAAGAAAAAAGATTTTGAAACTGCCAAGAGCCAGGAGTCATTTTTTTTTATCCGGATACTGCTATTACAAGATCCATTTTGCTTTGTTGCAGCCTTGACATGAAGGCACTTGAAGATAAGATTGAGAGCGGCCCTGAGCAGAAGGACTTGGGGGTGTTGGTTGACAAGAAGCTCAATATGACCCGGCAATGTGCACTCACAGCCCAGAAAGCCAACCCTGTTCTGGGCTGCATCCAAAGCAGTGCTGGCAGCAGATGGATGGAAGTGCTCCTCCCCCTCTACTCTGCCCTTGTGAGTCTCCACCTGCAGTGCTGCATCCAGCTCCAGGGTCCCCAGCACAGGAAGGACATGGACCTGTTGCAGTGAATCCAGAGGAAGATGGTCAGATGGCTGGAGCTCCTCTCCTATGAGAGCAGGCTGAGACAGTTGGGCTTGTTCAGCCTGGAGAAAAGAAGGCTCCACGGTGACCTTACAGCACCTTCCAGTACCTAAAGGGAACTATAAGAGAGCTGAAGAAAGACTTCTACAAAGGCTGTGGTGACAGGATAAGTTTTAAACTGATGGAGGGCAGGTTTAAAGTAGATATTAGCAAGATATCTACTGTGAGGGTTGTTGAGACACTGGAACAGTTTTCCCAGAGATGCTGAGGATGCCCCATCCCTGGAAGTTTTCAAGGCCAGGTTGGATAGAGTATTTGTGCTCCCTTGTCTAGTGGAAGGTGTCTCTGCCCAAAGCAGGGCATTGGAACTAGATGATCTTACACACCAAACCATTGTGTGGTTCTATGATACCACCTCTCAAATATGATAAGGTAAATCTCTGTAATCATTCAGCCTTCTCAAGGTCAATGAGATTGCCAGCTAAGGGTGAGCTGTGAGAGTTCTCTAGAAGGTGACGAAGCCATGAGCTCATTTCCCCACAGGATTTCAAGCTGCCAACAAGTTGTAGCAAAAGTGCTCATTTAGTTTAAGCATTGAATGTTGTCCTATAAATGGAAGACAAAAGACATGTTGCTGCTTTCATAAATGTTCTTCTGAATTATAAGTGGTTACTTAATAGATATGAGAATGTCTCTCACCTTTACTGAGATTAGTTGGTCTTGAAGAGGCTACTTCATTATCAGAAACAAGTGGGAACCACCATAGAAAATCTTTCCCACAGCTTGTCAGGGTCAAGTGACTAGCTCTGAGAACTCATTATGGCTTCTAATAAAAGCACAGCTCCTTGTTTCTAATTGCAGAACCTAGTTCAGACAATTCCTAATTTAAACACATGGAAACACATAGAGGGATATAAAACCCACAGGTTATGACCCAAGAGCACTTGCAACTGGAAGGGGTCATTCAGATGCATAGAAGTTTCTGATTTCAATCTGATCACTGACCTCCATAGTATTGAACCTTATGCAAAGTGTGCCCTGAAAACTTTTGTAGGCAAGATGCTTGTGGTTTTGGAGCTTTTACTTTTCCCCTGATTACAAAGTAAGAGTCAGTAAAAAAAATCAGTTTAAAACCTCAAATATTAACATGTAGTCAAGTGCAAATGTGAAGAGGTGAGCAGTCAGGTCCCACACAGATAAAGATTTGGTGGAAGTCATGAGTTGTTTTTTTTTCTGTAGATTGTGCAAGACGTGGCTGAAAATTACTGCTGAAGGATAGCTTAGTTCTGAGAGCTGACAGGAATCCTTCTTGCTTCATAGATATGTTCATTCCATACATTTAGCTTTATCTGCTCTTTTCAAGACAACAAAAACCCCAGTCTATCTGCTTTTAGAACTCCTGAACAGGCAGCATGTAAACAAATAGCTGTGCAATAATTTTTCTAGTTGTGCTTCATCATTCTACTTCAACTCAGTTGAATCATTGAGACTTTTTGCAGTGCAAATCAGGATAACTACTGATCAACAATTTATTCTCAGAAATTGAAGTCTGCATGTGTTCAGTAAGTCAGTCTCAGTGCTTGTGAAAAATACTCCTTTTGTTCATCAACAATCTGATGCAAGACAACTTGTTCCCCTCATTTGACTGTCACCTCCTACCCAGTCAGAAATAGTTGTATTTCTACTGTGCTGTTCTGTTGCACTGCTGGCAACAGAAGAAACACGCAGGCTTCAGAGGAGAAGTTCAATCGCCAGGCAGGACCACCCAAAAAGGGCTGCCCTTCTTTATTCTCTCATTTATATATGTTTCTAAAGACAATCATGGATTGGTGAAAGAGGTCAACACCTCCACAAGTTTACAGGATAAAGACATGGTCAATCATCTTTCTCCACCCCAGGGGAAAGGAATGAAAAACAATCTACAAGTTCAAAACAATCCCGGCCAGTTAGGAAAACAAGGACCATGTTTATAGAAAATGCATGGGAACCTCTACTACAAAATTACAAACATGGAACGCTGCAAAAAGCAGGGCGACACTGTTCCTGGTATAGAACATGATATCTACTAATATGTTTGAGGCACCTACTGAACACACTTGGTGCTTCAGATTCTTTTACAGCCATAACTTCTGCAGCATCATTAGTAATGGTAGTGAATTCAGAGCTGTGTGATTGACATAAACTGTTTGTACACATTATGTTCCAAAGCATTGTGATTAGAATGAAACCTCTTTCCCAGTCATACAGACCACTGTGCACTCATGCTCATCATGTTACGAAGAATAAGTTTCAAACCTGTCATCTTGTGACTGGGAAACAATATCCTCACTTTGAGCTTACTTGTGATTTTTTCATAAAAAGCCTCACTGGCACCTGACGGCAAATGTATACTATGAAATAAGAATTTAATAACGTTAGCCAGAAAGTTTATTAGATGCAAAGAAATAGGCAAGCAAACAAATAAAAACAACTTGAAACATTTCTGCTTTCAAATTCTTATCACTTTTCATTCAAATTCAAGTTTTTGACTTTCAGTATCAGAATAAAATGGAATTGAAGGAACATTTCTACTTCATTATGTGCAGCAAAAAAAGGATTGTCAATAGAGAACTGTTTTCCATCTCTCATGTGGATATGGTCATCATTTATTGGAGGCTGTTTTGTAACACAATGACCATCTGTCAGTAAGCACTGAAAACACTCAATCATGCTGGCTGTTACTGTTAAAATGCCACAATCACTGGCTGCTGTAAGGGATTAATAGATTTTTTTTTTCACTAAGAACAATAACTTATTTAGAAGGCCAAATTAGCTCTCATTGAAGTCGGTATAAATCCTGAACTCCTCTGCTGGAATCCAGGTATCATCTCTAGATTTATAGAAAGGTAGTAGATGTCAGTCTTTGACCCGAAATTTGTATGGGAAGATATTAGGGAAGGAGCTCCTTTTGAATTTTTGATTTTTTTTAAACATCTGTGACAAAAAAAAAGAAAATGCTTAATTTAATTTCCATAATGAAAAGAACTGAGGCCATGTTTTTTTTTTCCACGTTGAAGGGATAGCTCAGAATTATGAACTGGTATTCTGCAGAAAGGTACAGATAGTTATTGTTTGAGAGGTTCTGTTTACAGTTGTTCATTAAGCTGTTCTTTTGAATGTTGCATTGCATTTATTTGTGCACTTGGTTTGGAGAATGGATGTTCAAATGAACCAGCAGCTGCAGTCAGACACACAGAATTAAAACTGGGTTTAATTCTGCACAAACCAGAATAATTAAACCCTCCAGGGAAAGTCTGAATGAGATTCATTCCAATGCAGCCATGTGATTACAAGTGCACCATTAACAATTTTTTTAATATATATAAAGGGAAGCAGTTCCCTCAGGGTGGCAGAATGAGTGAGAAATATGGCCTATACATTGAAGGTCATATGCTACACAGGGGTGGGAAAATATCTCTTAATTGAACCCCCCGCTCCATATCATTTATTATGACCATGGGTTATAATTACTTTGCCTATTAAAATGCTTAACTCAGTTAATGATTTAGTTAGTAAGTATCAGACATTTCAACTGAAGGAGGAACAGGAAGGCAAACGGATGGGGAAAATAGTCTTGAAAGAAATTGAGTATCTCCAAGAAGTCTTTGGAAACCCACAAATACTTTTTGATTCTTGGGCTACTGAGAAGCCTACAGATGCTCAGCATTTCCAACAGAAGGATCTGGCATGTAAGGGAGCTGGTCCTTAAGGTTGCTACCCCAAAAGCCTCATTCCCTTGTTGAATCTCATCTCTCATTTCCTATTTCTCTTTGGTGCCATGCTGACAAATGCTACATGGCACCCAGACTATTGAAATAGGTAAGCTGCGTGCAATTCTAATGTTCCTCACTGTTTCCAAAGCCCCTATCACCCCATCACAAGGTGGTCAGACCTAGCAACAGGCTGTCCAGGGAAGTGGTAGAGTCACCATACCTGGGAGTGTCAAGAAACAACCAGACAGGGCACTTAGTGCTGTAGTTTAGCTGACAATGCTGTTTTAGGTCCAAGGTTGGACTTAATGATCTTGGAGGTCTTTTCCAGCCTTGAGGAGTCTATGATTCTCTGTGTGAGAAAGTAGGCAAGGCTTGAGCACAGAAGGAGCAGGAAAAGAGAATATCCTATCACGCAGCCTGGCAGGAGGGGCACAATCCTGCACGTTCCTTCCCTCCTTCCCGACATGGCCAGCATGGAGTGGGAGGAGGAGGAGAGAAAGTAATGAAGCTGTGTCATGCAGCCTGACAAAATCATGGTCATTATAATGGCACTTGCCTGTACTCACAGGTAGCTAGGTGTGAGCAACTGGATGTACAGTCACAAGCATTTACTTTGGAATTTGCTATGTCCAGATCTTCACAACATATCAGTTCCCAGAAGCAAAGGTCTTCTGAAAGCCACTGCACCTGCCCACCCCTCTGCCCTCATCTCAAGAAAGCATGATAACCACTCTCCCAAAAGGCCACCAGGTGTCATTTTGCAGCTGCATGCAACTACCTGTCCTTAGAGTATTAAACCCTTACTGATTTGACCACAGGCAATATTATGAAACACTAGCATTTCATGGGCTGTGTAGACCTGGAGAGATTACTTAACCAGTTTGTAAGATGAATGTATCCTTTGCCTGACTTGTCTCCCAGTTTATGAGCTTCCCATAGGCTGATGATAATTTATCCAAGCCTATGTATCACTCACAGTTGTTTGTCAGCCATTCATCTAAACAAATTATGTCCTGACAGTCAAGCTCCACAGTCAGTCATGTTTGAAAGCATGTGACTGGTCCCCTAAGTCACAAGGGATCACTACAGTTTCCTACTCAGATGACATAAGCCTTGTAAACACAAGCTTGATTAAGTTACTAGGCTTTGAGTCATAGGCTGACAAAAGTAGGAGTGTGATAAGAAGGACAATCCCACAAAAGAAGGCAAGGACAGATTTATTAGCTAGTTGCCCTCAGGTGCAACTTTCACCTTAAACATGGTAATAATTCAGGGAATCCTAAGCAGCAGATTTCCAAGGGCTTATGGTTCTGAGTATTGAGAAGAATTGATAAAAAGATTTGTTAACTCACAGCAAAATGATTTATGGGTATAACAGTAAATAAGCCCCAGAGAGTTTCCAAAGAAATTATGCTGTATCTTTCCATTTGCATGAATGCTGCTTTCAACTTCTTATGTGACTGATAACTGCTAAAATAATATACAGGACATTGTATTTACTATGCTTTTTTTACATTATACATAATCTGACAACAGTAGGGCTGATGAGCTGTCTTAGGTTAAGATGACACTGTATGACATTCAGCTTTTGTGATATGATGAGGTAATGTGACATGACATGAGCATATGCCATGAACCAAAGGTCAGAATAGATTCGAATAGATACACCTGCTTTCAGCCTGACCAGTCACTGTCAATTTGTAAAAAAGTCTTCCAGACCACGCACACATTTCTGACAATTGATGGTCATGACATAGATGAATTAATTCACTGCAGAAAAGCTTACCACCTACTTATCCATAACATCTTTCTATCTAATGGAAATTGATTAGAAAACATTTCTTCTCCTCAGAAGCTTTACTTACTCGCATATTTAATTTTGGGCAGCTGCCTGTGCCAGATTCAGAGAGATCATGCCTATACTGAAGGGCAGAATATCCCTCTTTCAGTATCCACTACTGGCTTGCACAGGAACAATGAATATATTGTTTCTACTCATATGGCCTGAGAGATCTATTCTATGCTGCATGTCCTTGATGGCACCCTACTTCAACCAGTCCTGAACCCCCTATTCATTCAGGGGATTTGTTGAAACTTGCTGTCACTGTCTTCTTGTATGCCTTAATATGCTTTGGCTGAAGACCACAGCCTGAGGAGGAAAGGCAGATGGTATGTGACTAGCTTCAGTTTCAGGGATGCAGAAGCTGGCAGGCACTTTCACATCCCACAACATCGGCACAGCCAAAGGGACTTACCAAAACTGGGACTTGCACAGAACCCACACAGACACCCAAGCCTAAAGCTGTGATCCTGCTCAGCTGTTCAAATTTTGCTAAATTCTATTTCAATATTTCAGTTTAAAGTTTTCCAAATACATTGAGTAACACCTCAGTTCATGCACAGCCCTGCTCAAGTCGTGGCAGATGGGAATAAGACAGTCTCTATTCTGCAGCACTGACGAAGAATTATAAAATATGGCTGGACCTTGTTGTATGTGTCCTGTGTAAGCTCAGAGTTGTTTCAAATGCAAAGACTTTTCACAATATTGTAAAAAATAGGATGTTGGAGGTCAGCAAGCCAAATCATCCTTTCATGTACTGAGTCAGGACCAATAGGATCTACTCTCTGCAGGTCTTCACTGACAGGTCATAGAATCATGGAATCATAGAATCATAGAATATGCCTAATTGCAAGACACCTACTAAGATCATCAAAGCCAACTCCTGGCCCTTCACAGGACTCCGCCAGGTGTTACACCATGTGCCTGAAAGCATTTTCCAAGCACTTCTTGAACTCTGTCAGGCGTGATGCTGTGACCATGTCCCTGGGGAGGCTGTTCCAGTGCCCAACCATGCCCTAGGTGAAACACCTTTTCCTAAAATCCAGCCTAAGCCTCACACATTTCCTCAAGTCCTGTCACTGGTCATGAGAGTGAAGAGATTTTTACCTATCCTCCACTTTCCTCATGAAGATATTGAAAGCCATAATGAGGTCTCCCCTCTGGCTCCTCCAGCCTGAGCAGACCAAGTGACCTCAGCCCAAAACTGCACACAATATGCAGGTTAAGGCCACACCAGTGCAGAGTAGAGCAGGACTTGCTGTTACACACCACCAGTATGTTATACATTGCTACACCTCCGCTTTCCTTTTCTATAGTTCCACCCTTCTAACAAGTAAGAATGTTCTTCTGGTGCCCAAAATAATTATTTTTTTTTATAATGAAGGTGATTTCATCATGCTTTCCCTTGTGACTACGCTGGTTCATTGCTTATTTTTGCCTTTATATGCATATATTATCATGGTGAAGCCTTACTTGAGTGAGAGGATGGAGAAAAAAAAGAAACCCGAGAGAGGAGATATTTCAGGAATGTGTCTTGCAAGAAATGCTCGTGGATTTGCATGTTTTAGCACAGTGTCCAAAGCTACTGAGTTTGTGAACTGTAGCATTTTGAAGCCAGATCTCTCAGTGTAATACCACTGACACCAACAGATGCCTTTGTAGATTTGGATATCAAGCTGTGATTCCTCTTACTTAACTGTCTAGCAGGGAGATGAGCACTTCAAGCTTTTTACACTGGCTGAGAAGAAAGCACATTTAAAGGACAATTTACTGCACCTTCTTGGATACCTGCCTTAGGCATCCAATGTTTTCTATTCACAACAGAATCAACTGGACAACAATCTTAGATTATATTCAACTTTTAGCTTTTAGATGTGAGGAGAGATTAACCTCAGCCCAGTAAGTTAACAGAAATATTTTGTGAGTACATACTTCACAGCTAAGAAACAAAAAAGCAGCATTCTCAGAGCTCTCTCTGCTAAATATCACTAAAATTTGTACTACTGCACATCCGAAGTTTACCCATTTTCTGATATTTACTTTTAATACTGATATCATTCTCATTTTTCCTAGAAAGTCAATGAATCTTCAAGACTAGTAACATAAGAAGTCAAAGGCAGAACAGGTGTTTTCATTATGCTAGTCAATTGTTGTCTGCCATTAGTTGTTTTTAATTATCTTGCTTATGAAATGTAGAGTCCTAAAAGGTCTGGACACTGCCTTATTGTTTACTTCTTTAACCACTTGTCTGATCCAGGTTTGTACGTGGACCTTATTCTTGATGTAAAAAGTTTTACAGCAGTCAAAGCAATTTGATCACTTGAAAATGTTAGCTAGCAAAGTAGCAGTTAGGTGAATAAATAAAAATGCCTCTTCATACTTGGTGTTAGGCTCTAATCTCAAGAATTTTAACTGAAATATTGGTTAGGCCCTTAGCTGTGGTCTGAATTCATCCCCCACTCTGTTGGTAAGAACCATTTTTCTCATTGTCTCTGCTTCCTTAGCCCTGCTCTGACATACTGCTAAATCTGAAAGAGGCTTTAAGCTGCCATTTTGGTATTCATTGTTACTAATTATCCTTTCAGTTCTTTGATTGTGCTTTTTGTTACTTTAGTTCTCAAAACTGAAACTGTTTATACCAGCTTCTTTTTTTATTTTTATTTTGTTCTGACATATGTGGTGTAATGCACATTCTCAGAGGAAGAAGCACAGCATAAAGGAAACTGATTATGAGAATGTTTTAAATAAGTGCACTGTTCTCAGGATCAAATATTACAGAGAGGATTCAAAATTGGTTTTGTTTTTCTCTCTATAATCAATTCTAAGTTAATTGGATTCAGTATATGTCTTTTTTGTGTTATCGCTCCTGTTTGATTGCTGGTTTTCTAGCATGTCCCAGGCTTTTTGGATATTATTTTCTTAATTTTTTTTCGCTTCTTCCCATTTAGCTGCTTCTAAATTCTTTTTAATTAAAAAAAAAGTAATCATGGACACAATATTTTATCTAACTATCTAACTTTATAAACACATTTAATTCCACTGAACACCAGAATGGTTACTGGGCATGCAGTATCCCCTTTCCTTCAAAAGGACCATCTAGGGTCAAACAAGGTTATGTGGTGACTTCATGTGCATGAACTGTACAGATGAAGGTCACTTTGGCCACAAAATCATCACAGAAGAGTCTTTAATGAAAATTCTGTTTGCATGCAAAAGAAGAAACACCTTGTAAGCTGAGGTTTCTCTTGACTGAGCAAATCTTTAAGTACTCAAAACCAGATTCTTCAGGAAAGCAGAGTGATGTGCAGATACAAGATTGCTGCTCATTCTTCATGTGTCTGGACATCTGAGCCATGGTCTCCTGTACAGATTGTGCATGCTCTGAAATATCTTTAGAACTATACTGGGTGTTAAGGCATAAAATGTATTGGTGTTCTTCTGCTGTCTTGACCACTTGCTGCCCACCTGCCAGCTGCCTTCTGTGGGTTTGCTTGGTGCCGTGTGCAGTGGTTTAGAATTTACATTCCAGTCACAGGGAGGACTGGGAACAAGAGAACAGGAGGAAACATAGCAAGGATATCCCCTCCTGTTGTTATGCAAACCCTGATTCCTCTTATACTCCTGTGACAGCTTATAAATGCTGGGGTCTGCACATTATTAGAATATTTAATATAATCCTAAATGACACTCCAGGAAAGTGAGTTAGTCCCCCTTATTTCCTTGACAATTCTCTAGATTAACACTTGCTGCAGCTGCTATTCCAAAAGTAACTTTCTGATGAGGTCATTGTGCAAGGGTGACACTTGTCTTCATTTGCTGGAAGATACCACAGCAAAATCTTGGAAGGTACCGCAGCAATTAGATATTAAAAATGTATTTTGAGCACACTACTTCACTTAAAAACAAAGAGCCTCCAAACAAACAAACAGAATGGATACATTTCATTAAGTGGCTTTGCATATATGCCACCTTATTTTCCTTGCTGTCAGACACTGTGAACAGTGGCAGGAGGCGAAAAAGGCAATGAGCCTTCTTGCACAATGCCATGCACAACACTAAATCTTGTATCATCATTTCACAAATCTTCTTGATGCCTGGATATTTGGTTTATGAGGAAATGAAGTTCCTTTCATACCTATCAAGTCTGGCCTTTTGAAGTTGATCTCCTTGATGGGCACCTTCATCAGCAAGTTTTGGAAAGCATCAGAGCCAGGGAGTCCTTTTTCTTCTGCACCAGCAAGGGCCTGCACATCAGCTCTACAGCTCCTGACACTCTGAGACAGACCTCATATGGTGTTAAACCTGCACTTCAGTTGCTATTTTCAAAACTGTCCTGTTGTAGTACCAGGCATCTGAATCACTTCGGCAGCAATGCAGAACTCAACTTCTGGTCTTGGACCAGCTTTTGCAAAGAAACCTGAACCAAGATCCCAGAGAGAATCCACATCAGAAAGTTCAGATCCAATCGTATTCAAGCATTTTTTCATTCAAGCAGAAAAGCAATGTGCTTCTAACAGAGCAATCATCAAGGGAACACAGAAGCATTGTTTTATCACATAAATAATGAGTAGGACTCTCAAGGTGATTTCACATCAGGAGCAAATAAAATAATAATGAGAAAAAATTGATTGCTTTCAGAAAGCAAAAGTTTTGCATTTGTAGTACTTTCTGCTATGAACAAAAAAGTTAGCATCTTCTCTTTCTAAATCAAAATACAGAAGTATTTTAGAGCCAGTTAGACTAACTTAGGTAATTTTTTCTAGTCTTTTAATTCTAGAAGGATGATGACAGGCCAGGGGGTGAGGGGTTAGGTTATGCCAAACACCGCCTCCAATAAGCTGTGTAAACACGACTGCTTGAGGTTTGCTGCCTTAGATGTTCTCCCGGTGGGCTCTATGATTTAAAGCTATCCACAGCAAAATCTGTCCATGGGGAACAACTTCTGTTAAATGGTGTGGGAAGACTTATCTTGTACCATCTGTCCCATGGAGAACAAGCCACACAGTCTTCAGAGAATAGGAGCTGCTGATTGCTCCCGTTCTACATTGGAGAGAAATGAAAACCAAAAGTTTGCATCTTCCCTGCCACCCTATTGCTAATTTATGGTGAGGCAGCATCTGCCCTTCAAAGTGTTACCATGTTGTAACAGATAAAATTACATGGGAAACTAGAAGGTACTATGTGGATTATTGAATGCATGTCCCCTGAAATGCAATGTTATTTCAACATTTAACAGGCACTATTTTCTTAATCTGCAGATTCTTCTTGTAATCTGGAGAACAAGAGAAGCAATCCTTTAGATTGGGGTAGAAATAAATTTATCAGCTATAACCATACATCTATAGTGTGTCAATGTCCTTTAACCCTTCCTCATTGCCTCTAGTTTGAAAGTAATCTTACTTTAGCTTTAACATATCCTCTAAGCTACCCTGGCTGCCATTCACAAAGAGCATACATATGTTAAGCTTCTCTTTCTTGAGATACACGGAATTTTTTTCCTAAACCTGGAGGGACTAGGGGCACTAACTGGTAAAATCTGTCTTCTCCAGAAAAAAAAGTTCTGCCAAGAAATGCAAACTTGACAATGTTTGCCCATACTTACAAAAATACTTTAAACAGCATAAAGCAGTAGTGCTGCAGGTAGATGCAGTTCTATCTTCCTCCCTTCCCCCACAGAGCATACATCTACCCTGTGCACCCAACCAGTGCAAACTGGTATGGCTGAGTGGTGAAAAGCAGCAGGAAACAGGCTTGAGCTCTTACAACTGCTAGTTTCAAACTGGATCAATTCCCTGATCTGCTTTTACAAGATACCATGTGGATGGTTGTTTTGGTGCCACAGGGCAGGAAAACAAGGGAAAGCAAATAGGGTGAAGAAAAGAGGAAGTTGCAACTTGCAGGAGCATTACCTCCTCATTGAGGTGCTGGGAAAACCATGAGTTTAAAAACCTAGTCTTGGAAAATGTAGCTAGACTCCATCCAGGCTAAGGCAATTTAAGAGACACTTGGGCTCCCATTTAGTGACAGAAAGGCAGATTTTCAGGAAGTGGACAGCCCTTGCTCTAACAATAATAAAAAACTAAATTACTATTTTCTGCTTAGCTTCTTAGGCCTGTCTCTATGCAGCACTTGGTCTGCTCTTAGCTGAGTCCTGGATCAATCTCATGGAAGACGAAATGTCATTGAATAGTTCAGTGAGACAGATGATAAAATGAAAGGACATTTATTGGAAGGTGTAATGTTTATTTCTGTACAAACAAGATGAAAAATATTAAAGTGCATAGATGTTTTTACCTATTGACATGTATTGATCACTGTTGTAACTCAAGAGGGAAGTAAATTTAAGATCTTGCCTTTGTCTAACACATTATTCACTACTCAGGTCTGTTCTGTTTCCAACAGATAGAGACAGAAGCCAGGGTTAATGTCCATCATCTGATCCAGAGAGCAGTTTCAGCAATCTTCTTCCTGGGCAAAAAGCAAATCCCTTTTAAAGTGACTGCAAGAGCCCTGAAGTCAGAAAGATCTAAGAAGGAGTAAATAAAGTAGAAGAGGGCAGCCAACTCACATAGTTTCCATGTCATATTCTCACAGTCTAACATTCTGTTCTCTCCAAGAAGGAAATAACAATATAATGTACAGCCCTGCCACTACTGCTATTAATATCTTGGAATGCATCCAGAAGCACATGGGTGCTGGAGAATATGCTGTTCCTAGTAATCACATAAATGTTTAGATGTTTTTCTTTACAGGGCTGAGTCTGGATCTCTTTTACATGCTGCACTGCATAAGTCCTTATTTTCCAGCTCCTCGAAGGCTGGGCCAGTTAAGCTTCCCTTTTTAAAGGCAAATTGCTGCATAACAGAAGTACTACAAGTTCCAAAACAATGTATGAATTATTTTAGCTATTTTAGTGCACTTAAAAAAAAGAAAAAGAAAAAAAAAGAACAGAGACTGAGGATGGAAAGTAAAAGAAAAAAAAGAGGAAACCAGGACATAGTGAAAACAACTTTTCCTAATGTTTTGCAGAATATTCACAAGCAATTACTCTAGAAAAAGTGTTAATGATTTAAGATTACCTTTACAAGGTACATTTTCTTCTCAATACACAACTACACATACTTCTGGTGTCACTAAAAATTCTTTCCTCAGAGGTTTTGTATGGGGAGCTTCCCCAGCGTAGCCTGTGTAGTGAATGCCTCAATGGCCAGCCAAGAAGCTCCCCTCCAGATGCAATTGTCCATCATTAGGTACACCTGAGCCCTAAAAGAACACAGGGAAAGGCTCACTTCTTCAGAACAGAGGTGAAAAGTGACCTCCAAGCACAGGCCATAAATAGGAAGCACTGCTCTACCCATACTGTCTGAAATTTTTTTCTTCCACTAATTTAAAATGAAAGCCTAAACGAAAAACTAAGAGAAAACCAGGGGACAAAATGCTACATCCAGTCCTCAGGTGACATCTAGGCTGACAGACAGTGTACAGTTGAATGCAGCTTGTGAGCCTTGACTTGCTTCCCAGAGCACCGACACAAGTGATGTACCTGCTCAGCCTGGCTGTGCAGTGGCTGTGTTCTGCTCCAGCAGGACTGGCTGTTTCAGATACTGTTCACAAAAATATTGTTTTGGGTCCTGAAGCAGCGGGGCTGTAGGGGAGTGTGGTACCTGAGGCTTTAGCCCTGCCAAAGCTGTGCTGGAGGAGGTAGTGCAGTGCCTCCTGCACTCATCCACAGCCACACAGCCCTGCTATGGAGCCACAGGGGGATGCTGTGTGGCACCCCTCCCTAGGGAGCTCCCTGGGGACCTGGAACACTGGAACTGCAGTGCAAGCATACCAGTGCCAAACCAATTCCTGCAGGAATATGAACTCCTCTGTTGTTGAGCCTGTAGTAGATTCCGCTACCTGAGCAAGCTGTTCTGAAGTTTCCTCAAACATTTCTATAGTAGTGCGGACACACTATTGAGAACAGCCCCCATAGCCTCCACTCATTCTACTGGGTAACCCCAAGGGTAATTTGTTTTTTCATAAATTCTAGAAATTTATAGAAAGGGTACAGCAGACGCTTTTTTCCTGTTAATATTATTGTTATAGCAAGATACCTGAAAACATAAGGTTTTATGTTCAGATATAAGCTTCCTCTCAGAGCTCTAGCTATGAAGATATTGACCATTTTGACACTTTGGTCTAGATTTTTCATAAAATCATTCCCAGAGAGTGTTTAGAAATCTCATTTTGCAGTCCAATGAAGGTTGCATTAAACATTAATGGGCTGGCAAGATGCTCAGACATGGTTTTGTCTGAAGCAGAGAAGCATATTTGGTGCTGGATAGGAGTCCATAAAGCAGAAGGTACTGTGTTCCTGGTGCCTACCACAAGCAGGTAAAAAAGGAGCTGAATTAAATGTCTGAATATTCAGCCTGTTGTCAAGGATACCGGTTGGAATGTTCATTTTGACTTGTGGGTTTGTTTTCTAGATTGGTGTATTAGTTCATTTATTTCTGACTTAGTTGAATTTACAGTGACTGGACTGCTCAGTAAATGTGAAACAAGTATTCAACATATTCAAACAAGATGCAAATATATTAATAGATCCATGATCAATTCATTGTAATTCTGTAGGGAAGGAAAGAGAATGAGAAAGCATTGCTTCCATGACTGTGGAAAGAAACCTTTTGGATTTGCTATTCCTGACATCTTAATAATTAGAAAGGAATCCAAAAGCAATGCTGCTCAAAAAATATGGCCATGGAACACACTATGCAGTTTCCTAGCCTCAGTATGCCTTGCTCCATCTTAGGAAAAAAATTGCTTATAAATTATTTATTGAATAAATAAATTCTTCTTACTATTTGTGGACATTTTAAAGTAGGATGAAATGTCATAGATTTCCTTATCACTTTATTTCTCTTCATGTGAAAGCAAAGGGTCAGCATGGACCTGGGCAGACACAGATGCATGAGGACAGCACAAGGTCAACATTCCTGACAGAACTTACGTAGATCACACAGAGGTGACAGACTGTGAAAGAATTATGTAGACTCCTAGTGCTCACAATAGCAGACATGTCTAATATATATATGTAATTAAGCCTGAAAAGCACAGTCTGAGGTATCAAAAATTTTGCTTCCATTTAACAGACTTATTTCATATTCCCAGGAAACATACTTAAATCTTCTAGGTCATAGCCACTAACATAAATGGAGGGAGGAAAACCTCCATTTATGTCTTGTTTATAAACACTACCCCACTTCAACAGCTCCCCCTCTAACAGGAGGGAAAGAGAGCTCAGAACATTCACAAGGGCAGAGCAGAAAAGACTGAAATGATAATCTCTCCCAAGCTGGCTTGATGGAGAAGAAAACGGACAAAACAAAAGAAAAGAAACATTCAAGTAGCAAAACACTCTTCACACAAAACCCTGAAAACTTGTGCCTCTTTTGACCTGCTGCCATGATTTGGAGGTGGATAAAGAACAGACATGAGCAATTAACGGAAAGCAGAAAATACTTGTGCCTTATTCAACATACAATTACCTGTTGCAAACACCCTCAAGTGGCTGGTGCCCCTAGGACCATCTGCTGTTGTTGTTGTTGAAAGCCTGTGGGCATTTTTGTCCACAAAATAACAATGCACACTCAGAGCAAGTCCACAGTCCTTAGTAAAGAGTAGATCTCTCATTCTGTTTGCCCAGTTTTGAATCCATCTGGGCTGAAGATAAGAAACCTTTTACATTAATTGCTGTTCTAGGATCCTGGATACAGCTCATCAAGCTGGACCAAAGAATGGAAATGCAGGAAGCCAGAACTCCAGTCAACATCAGTGTAGCTAAAACAAAAAAAGGAGAGAGTATGAAGTACAGTCGCCTCATCAGCCACAGCACCAAGCAGATTGTACTTGGACCTAAGATAAGTCCTTTTCAGCTCTGGGACACCAAATGGCTGAAATTACCATTGGAAAGTGAAAGCAGTAAGAGCAGTACTTCTTACAATGTCCTAGAAGTCCCTTTAAGAAGATCAAACCCCTAATACAAAGCAGCTAGGATCACTGTGGGCAGGAGCTGGTATGAAGATGATCTATTTATATTAAATATTTTCACTCTGCTAGAAGTGGCCTTCTGCTACAGAAGCAGGTCCTCCAGAGGAGAAGCAATATTTGTGATGAGCTGCTCATCTCCTCAGTTTTGTGAATGGGTCACTGTGGACCCTTTGACAGCAGTAGCTGTACCACAGAAATACATACAAAGAAACACCATTAAAAAGTTGGAGCTACGTTTAAAGTAGCTACTTATAATGAAAAATATTCCAGTCAGAGCAATACAAAGTTCTTCAGAAGCTAAAGAAAGAAGGACACATATTCAGGCCCAATGTGCTCTGAATGTTGCAGTTATAGCCGTCATAACAACTACTTACAACTGTCAAGTATCTCTGATGGTTTTTTCCAGTTTAGATGCATCTCTAAACTTCACTGCCAACTGTTGAAGGTCCTAAGATATCATTTTGAGATAAAGAGCTATCATTACAGTGTGCTTGTGACTTGTGCAAACAACATTTAAATATAAATCTTACAAGTGTCACTTAAAGGAAAAGTAGAGCAATTGGATGTGAAGCCCTGTTTTCTAAAAGCAAACACTGAATTAAAATAAAAACTTGCTTGTCTATTAGTTTTTTCTAGGGATAGTCTGAACAATTCGGAGAAAGCAAAATCTTATGAACTGAAAACTAATTATAATTGAAGTGTTCATGGCTGGTTTGCCTGATTAGGAAGCAGCTGGGAGAAGGAATATCTTTGAGAGGTCCTTTTTCTTCCCCAGGCAAGGACTGAGAGAATTTGCAGGACAAGCTGGATGCCCCTCATACTGTATGCACATATCTGTTTATGCATCAGAAGAATTCAAAGCTATACATAGGCACTCCTATGACATAATATTGACCTAAATTCTTTATGAGGAAAAAAAGTATATACTTTGCCTTAAAGTAGCTGTCAGAGACTGACCACAAGTTTGCATTTACCCAGAAAAATGAATGCTTTTTGCAGTGATTCCTTCTACTACACTCTACTTTCAGAAGTTTGTGGGCAAGTTAAATGTATCCAGGATAACAGGCTTATCTAAACTCTTCCTCATCATATGGCAGAGCCCATCAGTCAAAAAATCTCTGTGCTGTTTTGACATCTAGACACCAACAAATGAATGCTCCATGCCATGGTGAAGAAGCTTTTGTGATTAGTAGCTTCAGAGGGGATTATGTTTGGTTACATGATCCTCTATGGAACAGCAGCAGGAAATAGGTTATTTTATGTAGATATTAACATAGTACAGAAGGAAGCAGCCACGAGTTTAAGGCCTGAACTTTGACAGAAGTAATTGAGTAGCTCAGTAGAGTGATTCATGTCAGCTGTGTATCTGATACTATCTTTGATACTCGTACTAAATGTCCATTTGGTTCACAAAAGATGAAAAGAATGTCTGGGTGAATAGCAGTTACTGTGCCAGGTGAAATACAATTCAAATAAACATTCACATAACACCAGTTCAGATACCCACCCTGAAAGGTAAAGAACAATCTGTGCTTTCTAAAGGATCTCAAGGTTCTGGATCAGAGCAGACTAATGGCTCCCTTTGTATCTACAGAAAGCAAAATTGGCTTTCTATTTTCAGAGCACGGTAGATGCCATTACAGAGCAAACAATACCAAATGAAGAGTCAATTCTCTCAGTACTGCCTTCAGGTTCAGAAGAGGAAATGAGTTGATGGATCTCAGAGCCCCTCACCACCCAATGCTATTTGACATTTTTTTGGCAGACTGAGGAATCCCAGGCAAACTGTCAGGGTAGTTAAGTATGGATTTGATTATCAGAGCCAAAAATTCTTATGAACAGCTTATAAAGAGAGAATCATATCTTTTTGCTCAAGAGACAAAATTAATCTCCAAGTTTTGGAATCTGAGAAAAAGAATACCCACATCTACATCCAAAAAGGTAATTTTGCACATCTCTGATTCCCCACTCCTGACAGTATAATTCTCTTACACAGAAAAAAGAGTACAGCATGGATGGACAGTAAGTAATAAGATTATTTGGCAAGACAAAAACAACCAGTGGTTAATAATGAAAGGACTCAAGGGCACTGAGCTCTGATTGAGCTCAAGTTCAAACTTCTTTGCCATCTGCTACAACAAAAGGGCCTTCTGACTTTTCATCATTGCACAGCAAAATTCAGGCTTGCCTCTGTGCTGGCTTCCACTTTCTTTGTTGCATCTCAGTAGTCAATGATTAACTATGAGTGTACATGTTGTTAACACCAAGTCAGAAAATATGCCATTACCTTGTAGAACAAAGGGAAATTTCATTATCTTTTCTGGAATCTAAATAAATAATTTTGTTGTGGTGAGACGTGCTTTGAACATGTCTACTCTGAATAAATATTGTTCTTATTTTTTAATTCACAATCATTTTCTCACTGGTATACTTGGTGGTCAATACAAAATGCCGATGCATTAAATACATAAATATATAAATATTCCAAAATCCGTTTTATGCCAATTACCTGAGGTATAGAAACAGCCAAACTATGCTGATGAGAATTTTGGGGCAGAATGCCAACTGTGCCTTTGAATCCATTTGTGTCAGTGAACAAGATGGGAGGTTAGCCTGCCCTCACCTACTCCTAATTCAGATGCAATTGTGTCTGCACACTGCCAGATTTAAAGACAGCTTTGATATGCCACAATCACAATAATCATAAAGCCTGGCTCCATTTTGGATCAGCTGAGAAAAATAATTTTGTTAAGACCTATATAACCAACCATATTTTTAATGAAAGGTGTTTTAGAAAAGACATGGTAAAGTAAACCTCTGATCTTTTTATATGATAAAATTACATAGTAATGTGACTTGAGATAATAAATACTTTTTATTTTCCTCAGCTCAAAATAGGTCTTAAAGGATACCCATGTTTTGCAGCTAAAACTGGGGGTGATTCAAATGTTTGCTCTATATTTCTACTCCCTCAGACTCTGTATAAAGTGTTGGAAATATTGTTGTGGTGGGCTGAGCCCAGCCAACAGCCAAACACCCACCCAGCTGCTTGCTCACTTCCCTCTCTCACAAGACAGGGCAAAAAATGAACAAAATCAAGAGGACTCATGTATCTAGAAAATAACCATTTAATAGGGAAAGCAAAAGCTGTGGTCATAAGCCAAGCAAAATATGGAATTAGTTCACTACTTCCCATCAGCAGGCAGATGTCCAGACAATTCCTGGCAAGCAGGGCCTCAGCACATGTAATGATTGCTTGGGAAGACGAACTCCATCACCACAATTGTCTTTCTTTCCTCCTCCTTGCCCTGAGCTTTTCTTCCTGAGAGTGACATCACATGGTGTGGAATATTTTCTGGTCACTTTGAGCCTGCTATCTGGGTCTGCTGTGTTGTCCACTCTCAGCATCTTTCCTATCCCTCAACCTCCTCACTTTTGGATGTGTGTGGGAAGAGTGGAAACCCTGGTGCTGTGCAAGCACGGTTCAGCACTAGCCAAAACTTTGGGGTGTTATTAACACTGCCATAGAACTCCCAAAAGGCAAAGCACATGCTGCTGTGAAGAAGGTTAAGTCCATCCCAGCCAAACCCAGTACAACTGTTAAAGCTGGTAAAACTATTCTGAGATAAAATGAGTATAGATGACAGAAACAAGGGCTCTAGAGCATTTCTAGCATGGATGTACTCTTGATACTACAGAATCATTCTGAATTCACCCACGTGATCAATCTCATACCAGTTTTGAATACTTTTATTGATGGAGCTTTATGGGGCTTTTTTGGTCAGGCTGAATATTATTGTTGTTGTTGTTATTGTAATTATCTATTACTATGACTATTATTATTATTAACATTTTCTTGCCCTTACTGCCACTCATATTTTCAGAAATCTGCCCTTCTCCACTACTCTTTTATCCTGATTACTAAGCTGTATTTTGCAAGCAACTGCTTGAAATGCACAAAACAATGGGGTTGTTCTAGGAAAACAGGCCCTGTAGCCACTGTACAATAATAATATCATAGGTATTTTACTCTTTTTTTTGTTTTTTCAGTTCTCATGATTGATAATCATAAAAGTCATCCTGAAAGATGATCAGGCAGTTTTTATTTTCAGAAGAGTGATTTTGGATTTGTTTATTTGCTATTTTAGCCATGTCAGCAGAAGTTGAAGACAGGCTTGTATGTGGAAAAGTACTCTGACTTTTCACTGTCAGATACTTTATGAGCTTGTTTGCATAAACACAGGAACATATGACTTTTCTGTGTAGATTACTCAGGTTTCCTCTTCACCAGTTCTCCCTAAGTGTTTCTTCCTTTCTTGGAAAACAGCATCAAATCAAAACGACTGAAATAGATACAGGGCAGATACTGTTTTTCAGTGTCTTAATACAAATACAAATTTATCTTGTGACAAATGAGGCATACAACAGAAATCTGCTTTAGTGCCTCTGTATGACAACTGGAGAATGCAAGATTGCCACAGGTGTTATGTCTTTTGCAGGTAAATTACAGATTACTTTCCTTTGCAGGCAGGCTCTTTTGTTGAGGCTCTTAAAAAGACACGTTTTTACTGTGTACATAAATGAGGTATCTTCCAAAATACTGTGCAGTTGATCTGAAGATTTAATTTAGACAAAACTATCAGAAAATTAATTTTAAAATCCCCAAATAAATAGCCTCAAACCATTTAAAAGCAGCTGTGGAAAATGAAGTTTCCTCATTGACTTGACCTCTCATTATTATCATTGTATCCGAAGGTGGAAATGTTTTTATACTGTTAAACTAAGACCCTTAGAAATAATATCTACTTGTGGCTAATTGAGTTTAAATGTTTATATACAAGAAATTGAGCTAAAAGTGTCAGGATGGCTGTGTAAGATGAATGCAACAACAACAATAACAACAAAACCAACAAAATCTCCATTTAATATTGCTGTAAAAAGAATGCCATCTACAAAAGTCACTGGCAAAAACCCTCCCAAAGCAAACTTTGCCTCACACAACCCTAGTTAAATAACAGACCACAAAACCTTTTAAAAAGAAACCTTTTAAAAACATGCTCTTACAGCTAGTCAAAATTTAAATACATATATATGTTTACATGTATACAAATATTTTAATCAGAAAGTCCCAGCTAGGGGTGGCAGTGGAAAGGAAAGAGCATGTCTGCTGACTTGCCATTCAAGAATATTGCACAGCCTGATGCCTAGAGCAATTTCGTGGGTCTTTAAGTTGAAAGCTGATCAGTCAGCCTAAATAAGGGAAGTGATTTGTGCCTTCATCTCAGCGTGAGTGCTCACTGAGGTGGTATGCTGTTTCCTAAATGAGAATTGTCAAAAGGTTGTAGCTTTTATCCTGATGTGGAATGGAAAATATTCTGAAATTTCAAAGTTTTCATGGGAAAGACAATATACTCTGCTGCTCTGTGTGTGTCTAATTAAACAGTGAATCACATAGCTCAGGTAATAACACACTGAGAAAGCTTTAATATTAATAACAAGTACTGCAACATTACTGATGTTTGTCAAGTTTAGCTTCCTGGGGATTTTGTTTGTTTATCTTGCTATGGAACTTGAATTCATCTCCATGTTATTACTTCAGCTATTTTCAGAGACTGATTCTATAACAATTTCCATTTTTGTTATTCCATTCCAAAATGGAAAAGAAAAAGGCTTTCAGAACTATTAAATGTAGAGAGATGTTCTTTTTCACAGCATGGTAATATCCCAGCTAAGACCTAACCTAACTAGAGAATTACCTTTTTTCACAGTTATCTTCTATATGTTAATACATGCAGCATACCAATTCTGCCCCAGGCTTGCTACAGTTCAAACCAACAAATTAAGTTAAATACACATTGGGTTATTGGCACTAACAACTACTGCATCATACCAAAATTAGTTAAAATATACTCAGTGAAAATATCAAGATAAAGGCACATAATTATCCTAAAGAGAAAAAAAAAAGACCAAGAGATAACAGTATAGCAACTTGTATTATACAGTAAGCCAGTTTTACAATATGTAGAACATTATAGGACAAAATCTTTGTTCAGGGGCAGAAAATAGGCAGCTTCTACACCCTATGAACCATCCATGCATAGGAACTCCCTTCTGGCTCATGGAGAAGTTAATATCCTGCCCACTGCCCAGGTTTAAGAAGACTTTTAAATGGTTGATAGAGGAAGAGGAACTGGACCAGCACCATCAAAGGAAGTGGCATGTCTAACTCCAGGTATCCAGACATTGGTGGCTCTAGGAAAACACAGTGCTGTTAAGTTGTAGGAAGATGTTAAGGACCACAGCAGGGTGCTGACCAAATTAGAAACATCTCTATTTATAATGGCAGCTAAGCAGGTGTTTTTGAAATCTCCAGTTTGGACTTAAGTAGATTGCAGCATCCAAGGACTGATCCGAGTTTTCTGGGCATTGTCTTGCAGGCAGTGGTAATAAGGCCCACATAAATTCAGTGCCATCTAGATGGTTAGGAATGTAGTTGACTGAACAGGAGAAGCATGGAGGGAATGACAAAAGCCAAGCACATCAATCATGCAGAATGACAGAAAGAAGCAATGGAAATCAGAGAGGAAAAAGAGATTGAGAGAAAAAGGGAATTTTCTTTCTCCCTTGATTTCTTGCCAAGACCCTACTTTATCAAATGCCTTTGACTAAGTTATGACTAACATCTCTTGCTCTTACCCAAATGGGGTTCAAAGCTTTTTTTTCTGAAGCCTAAATATACGTTCCCTGGTGTTGTCAGGGATTTTATTCCTGGGCACTCTCACAAGGATTTAAACACTTTTGCTGATCTCTGGCTATTAGAGATCCCAGACTCTGGCTTATAGTACTGTCTGCACTGTAGTGCAGAGAAGAGGCTTACTAATGTTTAAAGCTATACCATGTGTTGTTGTAGCTTTAGGTGTGATTTAGAAATGCATGTTTGCTTTCAGTGATAATGGTTTTTTTCATCATGAGGTGCAAAACTGCTTGCTATATGAAGAGAAAACAAATACTGCTGCAGTGTATTAGTGATGAGATTGGTAGGCATCAGAAGCTTCTCTTTCCTAATGGAACACTTGCTCTCTTCCACCCAAGAGGCACAACAAGTGTGCACAACTAAGTTCTCTAAATAATGGACTAAATTAATTGCAGGAACAGTCAACGAATATTTTCTACACTAGAATCTAAATGGATAAATTATAATACTGGTTTTTTTTTACTTTTTTCTGAAGGTACTAAATGGACATAGTTGCAATCAACAATTTTTTATAGGTGACACATGTGTAGTGATATTAATAGCCCATTTCAAAATGTATTCAGTAAACTAAATTGTTTGTAAACAAGTAATTAGAAATTATCCCTAGACCTACTTGTTACACACTACAAATAAATGTATTATGGTACCCCTTATTTGTTCATACTTTTCAAAGATGGATTGACTAGTCTTTATTTTTTGGATGGGTGTCTTTCAAAGCGCAGTATGTTCTGTGAGTCAAGCTTGCATTGCAAAGATGTTGCGAATGCTTTCTTTTAAGTTGCTGAAGTTCTGCTCTGACAGAGGGTATGCAAAAACAGCAGCTCCTCACTGTGTTTACCCCAGGTCACTGAGAGCACAATATTAATATTGAACACACTTTTTCTGCTTTTTACTGCTTAAAGATTGTAGAATCAGGTCAGACAGGGAGAATAAGGTTATTTCAATTCATGCAGATAGCTTTGCCAAACATAGTACCAGCAAAATGATTTGTCAAATTGAAACCAAGGCTACTTGTGCTACACCATTCAAATCACAGGAGTGAATGGAAGCATGAGTGGAAATAGATTTTGCAGTCAGTGTGATGATAAACCTTATATTTTTCTCTGTGAACTGTTCAAGAAATATCCACCTAACACCAGAGACAAGTGAAACTGCAAATATCTTGAACCAGTTCTGACAAACAAAGTGTAAATCAACATGCAAAATTCTGAAAATATGGGTTATTGTTAATTTACTGATTCACTAGATACAAATCTCTTTTTTTAAGAAACCTTAAATAATTATCTCAAAACTAAATTCTTTACTTACTTGTAAATGGGGTTTTGATAACACTTCATTAACAGATGTGTGCTTGAAATACATTTTGTTTTGCAGGACTCATTTGATTTATAACCAATATATTTCATACAGACTTGATTAAAATTGTCAGAGTAAAAACATTTTAGGTAAGTCACAAAAAGATATATTAGGAAGAAGGCACATACCATAGCAATTTTCCTACATGTATGGTTTTCTTTTTATATTACATCAATTAGTAGATCCAGATATGCAAGTGTGACTATAACCACAGGCCTTTAGCTTTATGTGAAACCAAAGGTTACAAAGGCTTCCTAGTTCTACCAGATGACCCCACGGCCTTTATGTTTTTGGCTGCATATGGTCAACATTCTGTAGCTTAGGGCTTATTGTAATTAGCAAGCAGAGGTATTATTTTTCTCCGTCCAAGGTTTTTATTGAGGAGTGTTCTAATTAGTGTTTTCCCAAAAATGTGGAGAAGTGAACACTCTGCTTTCAGATCAAAGCACCTCTTTTTAAATAGTTGTCTTAGAATTGCTAGGCACCATCTGAGTTTGTCTATTGAGCTAAGCACATGAGGAAAGCCAAATACAGGGATATTGAAATTTTGAATTCCAAGTAAACATACAGGGAAAGTTAATCAAGATGGTCACATTTGTAGCAGCCTTAAATGCAAACGCCAAAGACTTAACTGTGTTCCACACTGAAAACTTCAGCATCTAGGTTTCTGCCCTCACAGACTCATGGTGATGGGCAGGCATATTGGCAGGTAAGTTCTTTCACGCTGGTTCCTGTCTACTGACTTTTCAATCCCCATGAGCTGGTTGTCAGCTTCTTTCATCTGCTGGAGACACTCCAAAGGCTGAGTTATGTGCGCCTGAAAAGGTGCAACCTTCTCCCAAAAAATATGAAATTGCAACTTATCCAACTGGATTTGAGAGCACACAGAAGTAGAATATGAGAGATGTGCTGCTGAAGGGGAAATTCAGCATCCTGTTACTGGCAGGTAATTTTAAATATGTTTAATGATAATGTGGTACTGACAGCTCCCTGGACTGCAAACAGCTCTGAATCAGCAATTATGCTTCTTTTGTATGTGCAAAAAGCAATGGACACTGGACTTCTTGTCATGGTATTTTCCCTCTGTCTTGGAAGACAATCAGGAGCACTGCAAAAATACTTCACACAGACCTTGAGGAAAGGTGGCAATAACAAATGCCTTACTTCACTGAACAGTGAGATCTAAGGCTGCAAAGCCTACAGAGGGAGGCTGTCTCCAGCCTTCCAAATATCTGTCTGTGTTCCTTTCAAAATGTAAGTCTTCTGAGTGCAGTAAATTATCCTCCAGACCCTAGATTAATACCGGTGAGTAATCTACCTCACTTCATTTGTGGTCCTCAGTTCCCAAGCCACAGGTAATGCATCCAGTTCAAAAGGGAAGAGAACTTGAGAAGAGGGCAGTTTTGTTCTGAAGTGAATATTTGGTTCACAATAGTTAGCTTTAGACTTCTTTTAGTAGAAAAATATGTGTCTGGATACAATTTTCTTATAGGTTTCCCCATAGCCGCAACTGTTGCCAAGCATGAAGTAAATATTCAGCAAGTGAGACCATTTTAAGAATAATCACTGTAGCACAGTATAATCCAAGCAAACCAAAGAAAAGAAAAAAGAAAGTCTGCAATGCATTAAAATAGCAATGTTTACCTTGTCACTCTTTTTCAGGTATTCTTGTCTTTGGTTTTCTATCCACACCTTTCACTATCTCCAGGAGCAAGACTCGAGGAAGTGTGGGGATTTTAGATTACTTAGGAGAAACCACTTTTTCAAAAAGCAAACTCCCTGCACTGATTGGAGCAAAGCTGTGGCTCTACTATATCATACCAAAACTGGTGTCCTGACTTACATGTACTGTGTATACACAGTTTTGTGCATAAAAAGAGAATGTGAGGAAGGTAAGGACTAGACCTAGGAGTTAGGCAAGGTCATCTTCAGTGCAAGGAATGTTTGATTCAATCAATATTAAATTGAAAGTTCAGCATGAAGCTTCTTTTAGAATGGAGAAGACTTCTTGAAGGAGGCAATTTTCCTTTAAGGGTACATGTGCTCAAAATCAAAGAAAACAGAAAGAAAGTAATACTCTTTGTCATTACCTTAAGGCTCCTTCTTTGTAGCACTGAACAATCTATGAGCAGATCATAAGTGTTTGTTATGCAACACTTAGTGTTGAGACTGCTTGTGAACAGTTTTCTGTATTTATGCAATGCCTGATATTTGTTTTTCTCATTGTGTTGATTAGTTGTGACTGGTCAGACAAGTCATATGGTGCTGTTTCTGTTCTCAGATTAGAAGACTGCACAAATTCTCACGTGTCAAGTAGTTTTGCTAATAATTACTCTGGCAGCTTCAAGGCCAAGATGTATGGTAACAATCCATACTTTTTTTTGAAAATGAATACAAAAAGAGAAAAAGCACGGCTGAAAAGAAAGCAAACCCTGAGCAAACAGTCACATAAAACTGTTTGCCATGCTTGTCTGTAGAGCTATACACATGAACATTCTTTTGTTTCTTGTTGAACATCTACATGTGCTTGGAACCCAGCTCATTACTTTTGCTTTTGAAAAAGTATTTCAAAGGGATCTTTTGTGTTTGCTTTACTTTACACTGTTATTTGGTTTGATGGGCTTTGTTTTTCTTTTTATTTTAACTATTATAAATCTATACCATGTTTTGAGGCCTAAAACCTTACAGCAGGATTCTGGCCACTTCTCTCTTAAGTGCTAAGAGCTTCTATTGTAAGGAACAAAACACTCACTACAGAAAGGCTTGAACCATAGAAAACATTGGGCTTACTTTGTAATCACATCTGGATATTGAAATCTTTGCATCTTTGCTCTGATAAGAAGTGCTGGCTTTCCAATAAAAACTGGTTTGTCTCAAATTCTTCATAATTTCAAGTATTTTTTTGAAAAGCCAACATTTCCCTAATTTTGTCTTGAAAGCTAGCTTTGTCCCTGAGCCACAACATCTGTAACAATAAAAAAGGTATTTTTTAGGGTCTCAACAATTTTTATAGAAACTTATTGTTTGCATATAATTATCTAGAGGACTAAAGGTTTTGGGAAAACATTGTACCATGCAAGGCTTCAAATAGTTGTGTGGAAAGGAAAAGAGAGGCTAGGGGATGGATGAGTGTAGCTGACTTTAAACTGGTTAGCAAAAAAGAGAGATAGGAAAATGATCCATGTACTGTGCAATAAATCCTTCTGACACCAGTGGTGGAGAATAATGTAAGATGATACACCATGGGGAGCAGGCTGAAGGAAAGTGAGGATCCCCTCACTCCCATCTCCATCAACACTTCCCACAGGCTGGCAAAATAACAGTTGTCTTTCTTAGTGATTTTTTTCCAGGTTTTGTTGCTTCTAGGAGCACCAGGTTTTGGTGCTTTCATAAGCACTTCTATAAGCATTTGCTTCTTGGCACAGTGTTGGGAAAAGAAGTCAGAGCAAACCCCAGGTGGGAAAGTGACCAAATGCAAAGACAAGAAAAAGACAAGAGACAAGAAAAGACAAGAAAAGTTAAAACTAAAGCACTTCACAAGACACATTAAAACAGACCCAAGAGCTGGACTAGATAATCTGAGTTGAACCAGATGATCTTTAAAGGTCCCTTCTCTAGCAAACCATTCAATGATTATGCGATAAAAACTTAAAAACTTATTTATACTTAAACAACAGAAACTAGAGAGGAAAAATATTACTGTGACAAGTACAGTCCAGAAACATGAAGATATATAAACATCCTTTCATAGTCACATTCTACTTAAAAGCAACATAGATTTTTAGCTATTTGGCATGCAATTATATCAAATTTTCTTGAGAATTCCTGGGGTTAGTTTTTCCTATCCTAATGAACATATATCAAAAAGAGAAGAAAGTGAGTATCTTTAGACAACAGAAAATCTAATGAAGGGTTTCCATAGTTGTTTTTACCATCGCAGGAAATGAACTCAAGAAGATATTTGTGATTTTTCTTTTACTTTTTCTCATTTTAAAACTTAGATGTTTAATGATTAAAAGGCTGATTTTGGGAGGGGTATTATTATATTTGAACCATGACCATGGAGTATATGACCAGTCTAATTCCTCCTGGTTTTGCTTCTACCAGCTGCTGTTGGGCATTTGATGTCATGCGTTTAGTGCACTGAAAATGGTTTTATTACTGATACTGAGCTCCAAAGTGTTTACCTGAATCATACATAGTTCCTCTGCTGGACACATAATAGATTCATAGCATTCATAGGAAACATTGACATGCTGGGTAGAAGGGACTTGTGGAGATTGTACTCAAAAATCACATTTAAAATAGGATGAAACCGGGTCAGGTCAGCCACATCTTTATTCAGCCAGGTTATGAAGCTCTCTAGTAATGGCTACTTCACAAATTGTTTGGGTAACCTCGTTCAATGTTGTAATGCCCTCTTTGTGAAAAAGTCTTTCCTGAACCTCTCTTGTGATTGTGGCTCCTTCTGTATCACCTGATACTTCAGAGCCCCTCATCTCTCATCTTTGAAGCTACTCCACGTTTATGTATAGTGAGTTCCTTTAGATCATTTTCACCAGGATAAAGAAGCCAATCTCCCACATCCTCCCTACATCATGTCCTACTTCCCAGCCTTTAGTTAGACCCTCTTCAGTTTCACCTCACCTCCACAGGGAGGCACAGAACTAGACAAAATATTCCAGATGTAACCTCACCAACAGCAAGCAGAGTACAAGATCTACAGATCAGATTATTGTTCCTTGACCATACCAGCCCAGCACATGATTTGCCTTTCCCACGACAAGAGTGATCTGACTCGGCTCAGGTTTCCTTACAGTGTGACTTTTTCTTGATCACCTGGCTGCCAGACTGTAATACTGCATAGGGCTCTATGATCTGGCATGCAAAACTTGATGCTTCTCCTTGCTGAATTTCATGAGGTTTGTGCTGGTCCCATTCCCCAGTTTATCAGGGCCTGCCCTTTGTTATGATAATCTTGCCCTCTGATTTAAATTTGCTGAGGGCACACTTCAAAATCATCCAGCTCTTTAATGACTATGGCTAAGCAATAAGGGTCCCAGTATCAACTTCTGGTGTAGTCTCCTAGCTGCTGACCACCAGCCAAACATCAAACCATTGACTATTACCCTCTGAACCTGACATATCTGCCATTTTAAACCCACCTAACAGTATTATTTCCTGTATTCTTCAGAGCTTGAAAGGCAAGATTATTTTGCTCTCAAAGTAAGATGTGAGGGAAAGAAACTACATGTGGGTGCTCTTCTGTCATGCCTATTCAAAAATAGCACTCTTTTAATGTAAGACAGGTAGAACCAGGCCTTTCTTTGATGAAGTTAATGGAAGATGTGTAAGGAAATGGCTGTAGATTGGAAGCTATCATGTTATTGTGGCTAAACAAGCGACTGCTTCTCTGTCAAGCTGTGATAAGTGAAGCACATTAAATCAAACCACCAGTTAAACCACAACTCCTTGATGGTGATTTTCTTATGCACAGTTTCTTAGTGGTTTAAGCTAATGGCTTTTACTCACCAAATGGATTCTACTAGGGTATGCACTTTGCCAGCTACCACAGCTCAGCTGCACAGTAGCAATTCAGTAAGACAAGGTAATTAAATAGTTTTTGACCTTGTAAGTATACCATATATAAGGATAGATGTTGACCTCATTATTAAAAAATTTATTCAGAAGATCAGATACATTTTTTTGTTGATTCCTTGGCATGCTGATTCAGGCCTGGAAGGGGCTGGAAAAAGAGAATATTAGAGGGTTTTAACGATAAACTTAAGTGTTAGAAGTGCCATTCTATCAATTTAAATTAGAGACATCATCAGTGCATGGCAGAATTAGTGTAATGGCAAAACTGGCACACAAGTATTTTAAAAATAAATGGTGCTGCTTTCACTCCTTTTATTTGCTACATACTTAAGGATATAGCTACTGTGATATATGCCCTCTGCAAAAAAAAAAAATTCTAAGTCTATTTCCAGGTTTGACCTATTTATTACATAATTTTGGGGATTTTAATCTTGATATATGATTCTTCTCTCTTTTTTAAAAATTTTATTTTTGTATTATCTATACTTAACGTGATGTAATGTTTGCTCTCCTTTTCATGAGATATATTTTTCATTCTGTTTCCATACTGGAGTATTCCAATAACATTTCTCTAATCACAACACTTAGCCTTGTTGTTTGCCTTTTCAGAAATATGATTAGGATATTTTAAAGGAGAGTGGCATGATTTAACAATACATTTTTAATATGACCTAAGATGAATAGTGAAAACAGGTTCCAGCTTTGTGCAACCACTGAGTATAAAACCTCTGATGGAGGAGTACTGCAATTAAGCCTTAGGAGTGCAAGACTTTTTATATATTGTGACAATGCCACTGTACCATGGGTGACATGATTGGCTTGCTTCCTAGAGATGGAGACCTGGAGAGGGAATGTAAGTCTGAAACATAATTACTGGATGGACTTGGCCAAATAATTAATGTGTAGTTATCACAGAACACTTGTCTCCATTTTATCCAAGGAAACAGTCCATAAAATCATACACTTGTCCTCCCATCCCTCCCTTAGGACAAAAAGATGGAAAGGAAAGTATAAAAGTATAAAATTCATGCTGTGTTTTTATTTCTGAATGAACTTTTGATCTTTTGTTGAAATAATTTTTCTTGCTAGTTTGAAAGGATTTTTTTGACTCTTACATAAGTATCTTTTTTCTTTTATTTCTTAAAAATCTACCACTCTCTTTTAAAATAAATAGCTTTAAAATGTTCTTGAGCTAACTCCTTTCTTTCTTTATATGATCGTTATTGATATTTTTATGCCTTAGAAGTTTTGCCAATAGAGTTCATAGAGTTCAAGTTAAACTGATTCTTATGCAAAGAGTAGATTCAGGCAAGTTGGAATAAGCATCATAAGGCAAATATTTTGAGTCTGTAACATTAATTTGAGAATCTCCCGGGCAGGCTTCTGCATGCTCTATGTAGAAATTGTTGAAGCAAAATGATCTGAACAGTTGAGTCCACTAACTGTTTTGCAGCACTTTAGTAAAAATTAAAAAAAAAAAAAACCACTCTTCACATTCGTTATTACATTAGGAAGAAAAGATCACTGTCTGCTAGTCTTACAGCTTGTACTGTGCCATCTGTGCTTGTAAAAGTAATAATAAGCAATGAACTGCATATGCCATCTGTAGTCAGATCTTTAATAACAATTAGGTAATAATAATCCCCAAGAAATCACTTGTTAACTGTGATAATTGATTAAATGTAATTATTTTGTATAATAAACTCTAATCAATGTTTTACAATGCTGATAATGTCTTTCTTCACCCCTTTTTTTTTTTTTCCACAGTAAATTCCCCAGCATGTTTGAGCAGCTGTGCAGGAAAATTACTGATTTCCCTGGGTTAATGACTGATTTTCTACCAATCAAAATCCAAGATACAGTCTGCTAGGTTTCTAATAAATTTTTTGCTTTTTCTTATGAACAAGGTACAATGTAAACATAAAGTAACACTTGGCAAAATTAATTACTTCAGAGTAACTCCTTATAGGTTCAAGGATGAACAAAGATTGACAATTCAAGTAAAAAATGCATTGCAGTACATTCCAGTATCATTGGATTGTTCCGTAGCAAAGATGTTGCCCCACAAAACTGGTGGTAACAAACAACCCAAGATACAGAAGGTGTCAGTTGATTTGGTTACAGCTCCAATTCTAAGGCCCCAGTTCTGCAAAGATTTAGATCTTAGGTGAAGCAGTCCATCACTTAATTTCCAGTATGTGACTGAATTCCAGCTCAAACTTAAGCATGAGTTTCAGTGCTCTAGTAACCTGAATATTTACACTGATTTCTGCACAGATGAGGAGGTTGTTGTGCTCTTATGGCATATTCATTTTCATAAAGCCAAGCTCAAGCAACACTATTGAGATGAGGAATTACATCTGAACAGCAATCTGCAGAACTTATGTCTCAACAGAAAATATCCTAAAAAGCATTCAGACATGCCTCTCCAAAAACAAGACTAAGTATTATATTAACATAATCTACTATGGCAGTACAAGAGGGAAACAAAGAATCTTGGTTTAGTTACTATGACAATACAAATCTTTTCTGTATGACTAATGTAATTAAATCACATACACAGCTTTTAAAAATCTCTTGGATTTTTTTTTCATTTTAATTATTAGAGATGCATTACAGAAGGAAATACAAAATTCAAAATCCATCCTACAGCAGTCAGCAAACATTTACTAGATAGAAGTGATCCTGATTCTCTGCAGTGAGTTCAAACTGGTAGCTCAAAAGCAAACCAATAATCCAGAAGCATGCAATGCTATAAAATTAGAGGCTGAATTAGAGACCTGAAGGCAATCACAATCCTATAATCTCACTGGGACCACAGAGACCTAATGGGATAGCTCCCATGGCTGAAGTGCTGCAATCACAGGAATGTTTGGGAGGGGACCTCTCCAGATGATTCAGTCTGGCCCCACTGCCCAAGCAGCATTAGACAGAGCCAGTTGTCCAGGACTGTGTCCAGCAGGTTTGAAATATCCCCACCTATGGACGTTCCACTGCCTTTCTGGGCAATCTGTTCTTGTGTTTGACTACCCCCACACCAAACGTTCTATTCTTGTGTTCATACTGGATTCCATGGGGGTTTGATTAGTGCCCATTACCTTTGTCCTGTCACTGAGAACTGCTGAAAAGAGCCTGGTTGTTCATCTTTGTTTGCTCCATTAGGTATTTATACAATTTGGTAAGATATCCCTGACCCCTTTGTTCTCCAGGCTGAACAGTCTCAGCCTTTCCTTGCAAATCCAGAGAGAAAAAGAAAAGAATTTGTAGAGGAACAGTGATCAGAAATTATGTTTCTATTGAATGATTTTTAAAATCCTGTTTCTACAGAAGAAATATATTCATACATGGTTTTGATTTTTAATTTTTTTTAGATTTTTAAAATGAAAACACCTTAAAGTCAACCCTACTGAAACATACCTCGAAATCAAAACTCTCAATTTCTTTTGCAGACCTTTGTTTTCAGGTTTTATTTGTTTTTTAAAATGAGTTCATAAACTTGCAACTAGTGTCTCTGATTTTCACCATCTGGACCTTGTACATAGACCAAGAACCATGGGAGTAGCAGGAAGATATTACTTTTAATATGCTTAGAATAAGACTATTTATTCAGAAAAGCTTTTTCTAGCTTGCTATTCCATAGAGTCACAAAAGACTTTGTTGGCTGGGATATTCGGTGTCTGTAAAGCATAAAATTCATGTGCCTTAAACAGTAAATATTGATTTTCTGATTCAGGAAAAAAAATTGTTAAATATGTAAATGAACTGTATAAATTACTTGCCTGAAGTTCTACTGCAATGGAAATCACATTTATTTGTTCTTTTCACTAAGTAACCACATGGTCCTGAAGTGATTCTAAGTTTCATTTATGTGTGTCCTTACTTTTTGAGTCCATTTCAGGTTGACTTTCTACTTCAGAAATAAATACAAGTTTTGCTGGAAAAGCTTGCTACATGTTCATCTAAAAATGAGGAGGCCTGATATTCTTTAGATTTACATCCCATATTTTGCATTTTCCTGATATGTCCTATGAGTTTTTTAAACACTTCCAGTAGGGCTTCCAGTATTACTCTGCATATGCTAACTATTTTCAAGCAAGTACTTTTAGTATACAGATGCCATACAAATGCTAATACAATGATGTAATTTCCAGTGCTTTTCAATTAATGCAAATATTTCCTACCCTGTGCTTAATATTCTTTACATTTAGCATTATTTATTTGTTATATTTTCATGGATGTGCAAAATAAACAGGGGGAAGTGAAAATGTATATCCAATGTTGATGCAGATTTCCACTTTTCTCAAAATGGTTGTTTTTATTTTAAGATATACAGAGAGATTATTTCTTGTGGTTCAAATTCAGTCTCAGAAATTAAATACATAATGGGTTTGTCATTGGAGCTTACATTTAAATCTGTCCCAGCATCATTAAACTAAAATAAACATAACAGTCAAAATAGAAAATGATCAGAAAAAATTATAACCCAAAAAAAAGAAAAGATTGTGGACCCACGATTAGTGTTCTTTTCTAGACAATACACAGAGTATTGTACTGCAAGAAGATGAGGGTAGAGACAGAAATACTTGGAGCAGCCTGAAGGGATTTTTGAGAAAGTTTTGTCAGTTCAGCTGAAAGTGAAGATGCCAGACCACAGCACAGTTTTTATGCCAACATGTTTAAAACAGATTGCTTATTTTCTTGCTGTAGCTACAATGAAATGCCATATATACACTTCTACAAATGAAAGGAAACAATGAGTGCTTTCCCATATTGTAAAACATGCTGCTTCAGCAATCTGGAACGAGAATGTATGAGCCCTTTTTCCAACAGCATAAACCAGGATAATTAGTAGCATACCTGACAGGTCTATGGAAGGATTAAAACTGTATTTTTACATTTCTGTGGAGCATCACCAGTATTATAAATCACAATACAGACAGTTTGTTCCCTTGCAGTTCCATCAGCAGCTGTATAGTACTTAATGTGTAATAGATAGAAAGGAACCAATTTACATCATTTTCAGAATAGCCCTTTACCTATCACAGTGACTACTGATCACCTTACACAGAGGCTCAAGCCACTTGATTCCCTTGGCCTATAATTGCAATATGAGGGATGCATTTTCCCTGGCAGATCCACACGTTAGCCCAGTATCTGTTGAAAATTATGGATTTACTTTGCAAGATGGGTTGTTCCAGAATGACCCAGTTGCTATGAAGAATAATTCATCTGGATAACACCTTATGGCATGATTTACGTACTCCAGAGCATAGACTAGCCATCAAGGAGTTTTCAAGTGGTGGCTCTCTGTTTTGACAGCTTTACTGATGTTTTACATTAACAAGGGTAACACAAGTACCGAAACACTGATGGCATTTTTAGACTATAAGAGAAGTGTTACAAAGCAGTGGTTAACAGTACTGTAGTTACTTATCTGTTTTTAATTTTGGAGACTTTAATCTTTATTTCATTAATAGGGTGATTCAAAAGACATTCCAGCTTTCATTTGCCCATTCTTTTCCCTGTAAGTCATTATGGATGTGCAGGAATGACTTAAATGTCTCCCTGTGGGCTCCACAATCAGGTTGAAGGCTAAGAGATGACAGGAGGTGAACTTCCTTCAGCACAGAGGGAAGGAGAGGTGAGTAGACTGACCCAGACAGGGGTTTAGAATAATAAATTGGAATAAACGAGGTAGTGGATGCCACTGGATGATGCTCAGTCCAGCAATAAACCTCTGGCCAGCAGCAGGAAGCTACAGTAGAGGTTTTCACCTCACCCCTGCATCTCACCATGGAAAAAAATCCCAGCAGGATGACTATTTTGTGGAAGCACTGAGACTTCACTTGACATTGTCAAGCAGGTCAGTGCAAACATAAAAATCTCTGACCCACTTTTCTGGGTGCCAGGACACCAGCCCATGCTCTTGGGAAGGGACAGTAGCTGGTGTCTTGTACTCTTAGAGTGCACAGATGCTAAGAGGGGTCTGTGTCAGCTGGAAAGGATTTTCTACAGCCTTCGTAAAGTGATGAAAGGAGATGGCATGGCAAACAAGCTGCTGAAAGAAAGCAAAAAGGTTTTCAGACAGAAAAATCTCCCACAGTTTCAAAAGGATGATACCTTCCTTAAAATAAGCACAAGATGAGTGATGACATGATTCCTCAGAACTGGAAGAGAGAAACAAAAAGTGCTTTTTGAGGCTAATTTTCCTTGGCTATTTTCCTTTTTCTATTCAGTTTTTGAAAACTAGTCTTGAAAATCAAGCAGTGATGCTGAAAAGCTTCCACAAAATTGTGGTGTGAAAATTACAGCATTGACCTGCCTCAGGGGAAAAATTCACAACCTTGTAGAAAAAAGGTAAACCAACAAAGTCAAGAAGGCAATCACAGTAAGATTGCTAGGGAGAACCAACTTTTTATAAAAAATTAATTGGTCAAAGTACATTTTTTTTCATATAACATTGTATAACATGCCATGTATTCCCTGCCTGAGGATTCTCACAAGGAATGAAGACAGAATCATACTACACCCTTGCCATGAAATTATTTGTCTTCTGAAACCTTAAAAGAAACATTTCCCCAAAATGCTACACATACTGAAGACTTTTTTCCTTTACTCCTTCCCCTCAGCAAAATCAGAGTCTCAGATAGCATGTATCTACTTCAAATTCAAAAAATTATTTGTGTAATCCTAGATTTCCACTCCTTCCCTAGGAGTTTTCTTTGTTCCTCCACCCTTCTTCTTTACAAAACTAACCTATAACTCATTTGCTTCTTACATATTTATTGCAAAAGTAGAGTTTGAGAATAATTTGCAGTTGTGAATGATAACATACATCAGTTCTGGGATGGTTTTTAAGGTAAGCAGTGCATTGCAAAAAGATACAGAAGTTTTGATTCAAAACCTTGTGGAAGATGAAATTCCTAAAGGCATTGAAATTAAAAGCATGAAATTAAGAGCTAAGGCTTTAGTGACAGTCATGCTTTGAAATGCTGTATAAATCTGGATAATACCAAATCTCAGACATCCCCTTGCAGGAGAGAGTGGTCCAAAAGACAGAGATGAACCCGTGCAATGGTTGCTTGCCACAGTGTTACAGGGTTCTCTGTGTTAGGAGAAACTGATGCTGGAGTCAAATACCTGTTTTATCTTTTTTTTATGGCCAGAAAAAGTTCATATGGCCTAATCCCCCTAAACTCTAGCAAAGTCAGTAGGATGCATTGCTTAGTCATCTGTTAAAAGTATTTCTCTACAAGAGTTTTATTATTTTCAGAAGTGTTTTGAACTGCTTTTGCATTGTTTCTCCACTCTTTGTGCTGATGGTCTCACAGCTTCCAATCCTCTTTCTGGCTTTCAGGATAGTGTGCTGTTACTCCTCACTATGTGAGCCAGTGCTCACTATGTTTCTGCTGTCGTCTTTCACATTCACATTCAACCAATCCCTCTGACTTCACAGCACCAAAGGGTATTTGTTAAATTGTATTAGCTGCTCCCCGCCGACTCTTATGCAGTAGCTTTCTTGTTTAGGTTAGTCTTCACCTAAGGGTAACAAAACTGCCGTCACATTTAGCTTGAAAGTATGAAATGGAAATACAACCACATGAAATGAATGCACTGGTAGATTTGGCATAAATTCTAAGTAAAAGCAGATTGTCACAGAAACGAATTATCTAGCTGCACAGACAGAGTGGAATGGTTGAATTTCGAACTGAATAGACTCAAAATATATTAAAGTATACTGGATTTGCAAACACCAATGGAAATCTGTGGCTGTACCTCCACAGGAAGAAAAGCATTGGGTTTGTCTCAAATACAGACTTCATGTGTTATATGACAAAATGTTGAACATAATCCAACATTTTGGTGAGAAAAATGTTGTGGCAAAAGATATGTCAACTGCTCTTGTCCTATGAAAAGAGTATGAAATTTTTGTTAATTTAGTCATGGTAGTCAACTTCATGAAACACCGAACTTTCTTCCAGCACACTCAAGGTTTCTGTGGAAGAAAATCAGACTGCTGGTACGTAGTCTGTTGATCTAAATTTTCTCCATGCTCTCTGAACTAGTCCTTCTTGCAGATAAATAGTTCTTTGTCTCCATGAAGGTTGTAAAGAACTTTCACAGTAGTATTAAAGCAATGAATAACAGCTCTTACAGGATGGGGGTTGTCAGAAAGACCACAAAGATGAAAATCAGGGCATTGATTTGGCAATTTAGGACACATTCCCTCGTCTACATTACTGCTCTGATTTGAAGCAACAGTGCAGTTTCGAAGGACTACTTCCTTGATTGTCCCTTTGTATCAGTTCAATTGCAAAGCATTTTTGTTGTGCAAATGAGAAGCCCTTCAGAAGAATGAAAACTTGTACCTCTGTTCTAGATGTGTGTCTTCACATTAAATCCACAATCCAGAATGACATAGTCCTCACTGGAACTGACCAGAGCAATAAGGGAGAAAAACAAATCTGGAGTTGGAAAAGCCTGGAGACTGTCTAGAAACACACCTGCAGAATCTGACCCTATCTGGAGAGCCTGTGCTCCCAGGAGGACACAGTCACAGAAATATTCCACACAGCTGTTTAACAAATTCATCCTTTGAACCCTGTCAGGTACCTCTGGGGCCCAGCAAAGAGAATTTCACTACAGGGTCTTATACTGTGGTTTTCTTCCCTCTCATGATTTGTGGTTGAATGTTCTGATTTTTGAAATTACTTATTTTCTTGGCCTCAAGATGAGCTAGAATCTCATGCAAAATTCAAACAAGATTGATTACAAGACTCATCAAGTTTACGACATTGAGGCCAAGCTGCAAAATAAAATCAATGCCAGTTGCTGCCTTTCATAATCTGTTTACTTCCTGACTCTGTGATGCTATTAAAATGCTTCATCTCCAAGTAATCTTATTGGCCTTTGCATTTATGCTATGGCTGAAAGGATTAGCTCTGAAAAGCACTTACATATTACCTGTGATATAAACAAGGAGATTAGTGGATGGTCCTTTGTACTGAAGCTATTATTTTCTTTGCAATTTATGTACTGGATTTCAGAGGCAGAACATATCCCCTTGTACAGTTAAAACACTTGTCACACAGGCTGCAAAGAACCAACTCCTCCTGTCAGAAGGCCTTCTAGAACTCCTTCTGTGAGAGAAATCTCTTTGCCCCTGAATTTTCTGCAAGAGACTATTTGAATATCTGGTGCCAGTGTAGCTTGTCCAGCAGCACACTCCAGAAGAGGCAAGGAAACAAGTAGGTAACAACAGGATTTTCACCCATCTATTTGTCTAGTTGGAATGTGGGGCCATTTCAGTCTAAATTTTATTCAACTGCTAAATAAATTTTGTTGGGGACCCTAACTTGCCATGAAGAATACAATCCAGGGATCCAGGGAGCTACTGTTTCATTAAAGGTCACAATGAATACTTGCTAAACTTGGGAGATAGAACACATTAAACCTGTGATATGTGATACATCATACATAATATTGTAAAAATATACAAACAGAGAACCATTTCTTATAGTTTTCACTATGTTTAGCAGTAGAAGCATATTCTTCAGCTTAGGTTACTACATGATGTATGAGCATTTGGTTCTTGTGACAAGGTCTGTTTTCTAAAAGAGGATATTTATTTTTCTGCAGTGCTAAGCATTCATCCTTTTGTCGCTTCCTTGGCATAGATTGCTGAGGTTATTTTGAGATCAATTTTCATCTCCCATTTAAATCATATGGCTGCTGGTTCAAATCCAGCTTGGGCCAGTAATTCTGCCATATACATGAAGCCAGTTCTTGGCCTGAGCCAATTGTTCCTGCTGAAGAGGTTGTCATGCTACAGGGAAATGATAGCAGCTACCTTGGCATTTATCCTACCAGAATCACTAGAGACATTACTGAAGAGGTGCACAGGATGATCTCTTCAAGTTAGGACCGAAAATTGTGTTGCCTTTATAAAAGCAATGTAGAAAAAAATCAGTAGACCATTCACTGCAAAAGTGAAAGAGTTAATCTATATCCTGATAACATCCTTATTTGCTTACAGATGCAACTATTTGAAATCAAATTATATAAGTAACAATGGTGATTTGGCAGCCATAAAAAATCATTAAGGAAAAGCAGAACTACACTAAAATAGAAGGAAGCACTTAAAAACTTTTAACATTAGCTGTGATGAAATCCTTAAATGTTTCCCTCCTTGCTTTAAAAAAAATCAAAACAATCTTCATTCTACACTGATGTTTGAGTTTCAAGCAGGTACAGTGACAAGCGAGATCTGGCTGATTTCTGTCCTGCAGATGATTAGCTAGCTAATGCTGACAAGCTTTGTTGTGTGATTGTATTTAATCTGGAAGGGTCTCTACTCAGAGAAAATGTTAATCTTGATAGTACTTACATGGGCAGCAGGGGAACCCCTTTTGGTCAGATTCATGCTTCAAATTAGACCTGGAGACTTTTCTTCTTTCCTAACGTGTATTTCCAATAGATATTTTAATTTTCCACCCAGGTGTGTAGTTTTGCCATTGGGACACCTGGTAATGGGAATGGAAAGTTGTTAACCTCTTCCCACAGGTTATGATAAAATCAGGTTGTGAAAACAGCAATGTGGGGCAGGGGGACAGCCAGCACTTGCCACCCACTCCTCACCCCCTTGGGAGCATGGATATGCTTGTGCAATATGTTAAACCTCTGCTGAGCTGGGGCCAGCCCCACACCTGGTTCCTACACCTGCCAGAGTGATGTGCTTGGGCAGCAAGGAAGGGGTAGCAGCAAACAGCCCGGGTGTGAGCACAGTGTCCTGGCTGGGAGGAAGGGCTCCCTGCTCAGGAAGCAGCACCAGGCTGTAGCACTCAGGGGTGCAGCAAGCAGCAGCCTGCTGCAGATCTGGGAGCTGGTCGTGCTGGGGGTGGCAAAGGACAGAGGCTGCCCCACAGCCACTCACACTCCAGGCTGAACCAGGGCCACTCAAAGATGCCCACACAGGCTGATCTGCTATGTTGCCAGGAAAGCATGGTCCCACTCCTCTCACTGGAAAAACAGCTGGGGGTGTTCAATGCAGAGGGACACAAGCAAATCCCACAGCATCAAGGGTTTCCTGCCAGCAGCCAGCCAGCAACCTATACCCAAGAGGGGCTTTAATGCATTTCAGTGAAAATGGGGGAGCTAAGTGGAGCTGATAATCTGCCCTTTTGCATCACACTCCAGGAATTACCTGGATACTCACTAACTCAAAAAACAACACGGGATCTAAATAAATAAATAATGAAATAAGCCTTGTATCACTTATAAGTAATGAAAATGGAATGTGCCTGATAACATGAACCCATCAGTAAACAATAATGCTTCAAAAGGACACTGCCAGAGTCAGTAGGCCACAAATTCAGAGTTTTATTCTTGTCCCTTTTTAATGTAAATCTCCTAATATCAACTTGCATGTTTGGAGCAACCTTATCATTCTGTAGCAATTAAAGCAGGGTTGGTTTTGCAAGGAAATAAAGAAAAGAGCATTAGCATTGCTGCAGTCATGAGCTTTCTGTCAGAATATGAATAAGTCATAAATCAGCAAACAAGATAAAAAAAATCACATCCAGATTTTTCACTAGAACATTATAAAACGTTCAAATAAAATGTCTTTTCATGATTTGGAAAAGGACCTCAGGTTACTCACTGAGGCTGTAATTTCATATTTCAAGCCATGGAAATACACCCATTTTGAATCTGATTGATGAAAGAAGGGGTGGGGTTTTGTGTCTTCATGAAAGAAAAACACTTCATTTGTTGTCTTCTGAATCTGATTGTGCTCTGTGCAATGGAGTTGATATCTTGACACTTTCTAAAGATATCAGAATATGTGGATGAAATATAAAGACCAAAAATATAAATAAGGAGACATTCAGGAATAAGTGATTAATTATTTAAAATCTGAAATAAATAACAGAATTTTTATTTCTACTACCTCGTAGCCTGAACTTCACTGTAAAGTTGAAATTTGAGACAGAAATTTGGATAAATTTTTGATGTGAATTTTTCTTTAAAAGGAATTACTGGATTAGTCTGGGGTGGGGGGGAGAGGTGTTTTATTTAAGAAAAATAGGAAGCATTTTATAACATTTTATCTGATTTCCAGAGGATGTAAAAAGAAACCAATTCTCCCTTCACACAACTTCTTAGTTAAAAATTAGTGCAAATATTTTGTACGCAAAGAATCTCTCAGTCCTTCTGCTGAGAAGTGGAGATTTTTAATAGGTATGCTTTGCTGGCTGTAGTGATAGCAGAGCTATTGTTCTGTTAAAAAAAGAAATAAAAATTATCACTGTTCAATAAAGTTTTAAACAGGATCACTAATGACAAAGCATGTCAAACAGCCATTAAATTCCCGAAAATGAAAACCATCTGTCCATTACCCTTTCACTGAGTCTAGCTCAATGTGTCATTTTAAAGTGTTCTATCAAGCTACATCAGTCACTTTTCATTACACTACTCCCACAACATCCAGAGACATGGCAGGCACTTCCTGGAACTGGGCCTGCTCCAGCTCAGCCTTTCTACAGCTTTTTGAATGACCAACTTTCCCCCAATATCTTTAGTGCCCGCTAAATTAGAGGCCTGATCCTGCAAGTCCTATGAATATATTTCAGTTTGGAGGGCTCTAACAAACTCCTATTCTGTCAATTCCCAGGCAAACTACCACTGACTCCCAAGGAGGCTGCCTGACAACTGATTAAGCACAGAGTAAATCTTCAGGGTTTGGTCCACTATTTTCAGCATGACTAACAAGAACTATTTACCTGAAAAAGGGAAAGAAATACATGGCATCAGGCCATGATACTGCAGGCATTTGTCATCACACCTGCAGCTTACAGCTGGAGCTGTAACTCCAGTGACAAGAGTCTCCAATCATTCTCCTTGCAAGCATTGCTTTCATCTTAAATCAGTCCTATTTAGGAAATTATTAGGGAAGTGACATATTTTTCTGTCTTCTTTTCAGAGGAAAAGGGGCTATTGTGTCAGAAAACCTGAAATGTCTTGGAAGGTAAAAAGGAAGCAAGCTCCAATGAAAAATGTCTTGTTGGAGAGGTCTAATTGCTATGCAAGAAGTATTCTTGCTGCAATATTTGGTATCTCTGCAATATTTCTTTGTTTTAAGCAGAGGGTGAGGTATATTCTCCTTGCTTGTGTACAGCAAGAAGGTTTCCATGCTTCTGATAGACTTTGAATGAATTAATTAATTAATGAGAACAAAACTTTTTATCTATGAAAGATGAATATTGATTGTATTACAACTATGTCATAGAAATCTCCCAGCTTTTCTGGGAAATTAAAATAAAAAAAATAAGTTGATTTGGCAATGTTGTTTCTTTTTGCTAGTGCAGTCACATATTTTTGCTATTCTTTTTTTTGGTGGAGAAACCTTACCATGTATATAAAATATAAATAATCTAAATATAATTCATTTATCCATGCTTTGTAATTTTATGTTAGATAGTGGTGAGACAAAATTATTTTAACAGAATATATGAATAACTACTCTCAAATTGCATGCCAGACTGTTCTGTCAACTTTAACAATTTCTCTTAAAGTTCATTAAAACTCAGGTTGCTACATTTTTCACTGCCAGAGTGGGCACCATTGAACAGCCTTGATTAGTCCAGAACATGCTGGATTATTTTGGGTAGTAGTATAATTTAGAAAATTTGAGACCTTGTGTAAAAATTTTCTGAATTATTTTAGACTAGGAAGTATTTAAAAGGTCCAGTACCAACTCCATATAAGAAGTCAGTGTGGTCTTTCTAGTGAAAAAAAAATTAAAAATATGTATATTTGAGTATGATACATGGTAGACTGGCTTCCATATGTCAGGTTTACAAAGAGAACTGTAGGAATTTAAGGGTGATTAAAAGATGTTAGGAACACTCCTTGGTAGACATTATAGTGTCAGTTACCTGGAAAAAAAAAAAGTCTAACAAGTTAAAGTCTAAAAAGTACAGGAAAAACCTTCCTGTTCTAGAATTAGAGGCAGTCAAATGTCCCTTTCTTGTTGCTTTTTTCTCTCTTCATTGCTTAGCTAATATATTTCAAGTCCTTGAATAAAAATTAGTTATTTCTATTATTGTTTCTTGCCAACTGCAAGGATCTGCTAATTCAAACACTTTGAATGTAATAAAAGTAATGTTAAACAATGGAACCTAGTGATGGATATATAAGACATAGCTTCTTGGGGTTTTTTTAATCCTGTTCTTTTTGCATGCAGCTGTATTAATCCTTATTTTCAATATAAATCAAAGTATTATCAAGTTATGACTTCAAAGACAGTTAACCAGGATAGAGAATGGGAAAAGAAGTATTGTACATTTAGAAGACTCAGTCAGCTCAGTGCAGCAAATTAATGAGCATTACCTTTAGTCAACGACCAGCAGGCAGTAGCATTTGAGAAACCACAAAAAAAATTCTGCAAACTCTTTATTTAGTGTCTTTTAGGTATCTGATCATTACAACCACTTTTTGAAAACACCTTTATATTCATGAAGTACACAGAGGCCATATCCTTATAAATGAGTGAAGCTTAGTAGTTAGAAAGTGAGATCTACTTTCAGGCAGGCTCATCTATTTGACGGGACACAACTGTTTTTTGCACAAAATGGAAAAAGACTGCAAAAATGGTAGTTTAGTCTGACCAAACATATAAGCGAGATTGGAGGATTCATTATGATCTTAGCCAAAGCTTCTGACTGAGCTATAGAATATATTGCTCAGAAAAGAGGTCTGTCTGCAGCCAATTTGAGAAGAGTCAACCACAGTGGAGGAGAAACAATACCCACAGACAAGTTCAGGTCATCATTTATTATCCACACTGATACAACCTGCATATTAAATCCAATTTGAATTGGCAAAATTTCATCTTCTAAATACAAATATCAAGACACTATGCAAGCTCACAACACTACCTTTGATTTCCTATCTGGACACTTCAGATTGCAGCTGCCCAGACCATTCCGAACTGTCAACAGGTATGTCTCTTTTTACTGTTATAGGTTAACATTGATCATGAATTCTATTATAAAATCAGATACAGCTTTGTGTTGGAAGCAACCTTAAAGATCATCCAGTTCCAAACTCCTGCCATAGGCAGGGAAACCTTTCACTAGACCAGTTGCTCAGGACCCCATCCAACCTGCCCTTGAATACTCCCAGGAATGGGACATCCACATTGTCTCTTGGAAATCTGTTCCAGTGTCTCAACATTCTTGATACCTGAAGGATTTTTTGCCTTTTCTCTTAAATACCTCTTACACAGTTCACTATATTCACAAGTATTAGCATGCATACTTGTGATGCTTTAGGTATGATACTTTAGCCTGGTTTCTTGGTGTCCAGTAGGCCAGGAGACCAAACACCCTAGAAACTACGTAGATATAAGAAACCAAACATTCTCTTGTCGTAAGCACTCAAGGTCCCCTAGCAGGACAGATTCTGTAAACTAGAGGTTAGCCCACCCTAGCCCCTTATTGGGCCCTCTAGTTAGATATGCTAATGTGTAAGATCTTTAATTGTACACTCGACTGGGGGAACAGGGCTTTTGTGACGCGTTCCACCTGGACGGCAGAAGCCATCGAATGGGATCCTATTAAAATACTGAGGTAAATGACCCCCAACCCTCTAACCGTGTCTGAGCTTTTATTTCCTAACACTAGGAAAAGGCATCATCCTCATTGTAAAATATTTCTTCCTTATATCCAACCTAAATCTAACCTCTTTCAGTTCAAAATTCTTACCCCTCATCCTATCACAATACTCACTCCCTGATAAAGAGTCTCTCTCCAGCTTTCCTGTTACCCTGCCTCAGGTACTGGAAAACTTCTCAAGGTCTCCCTGGAGCTTTGCTTTCTCCAGCCGAATAACTCCAACTCTCTCAGCCAGTCTTCATAGGAGAGGTGCTCCAGGCCTCTAGCCATTTTTTGTTGCCCTTCTCTGGACTCACTCCAAGTCTTTCTTAAACTGGGGTCCCAGAGCTGGACACAGGGCTGCGGGTGGGCTCTCATGAGAGAGGACCAGGAGAATCCCCTCCCTCAACCTGCTGGCCATGCTTCTTTTGATGCAGCCCAGGATGCAGTTGGCTTTCTGGGCTATGAGTGCACATTGCTGGGTCATAGTTTTTCATCCACCAGTGCCCTCAAGCCTGTCTCTCAGGGGTGCCCTCAATCCACTCATCACACAGCTTGTATCCATGTTTGTGATTGCCCCAACCCATGTGCAGGACCTTGTGCTTGGCCCTGTTGAACTTCATCAGGTTCGTATAGGTCCAGCTCAGAAGCCTGTCAAGATTCCTCTGGATGTCATCACTTCCCTCCAGCATGTTGACCACACCACAGAATTTGGTGTCATCAGCAAAATTCCTGAGGGTGCACTCAGTCAAACTGTGGATCAACAAAGATATTAAATAGTGCTGGTAGTGTTAGTCCCAATATGAACCCCTGAAGAACACCACTTGTCACTGGTCTCACTCGGACCTCAAGCCATTGACCACAACTCTTTGAGTGTGACCAGCCAATTCCTTATCTTGCTGTATTTTTATCATTATGAATTTTGTGGATTTGTAGTAATTGATTAACAAATGAGAACCCTGGAATTCTTTGAACTGGATCTTCTTGTGAAAATTGAGGTCTCTGAGTGCTTTTCTTCACTTCACCAAGCATTTGCAGCACCCTCATATCCTCACTGCGTGATTGGTCACATCATTAGTTATTTTAACAAAGATGTGAGATGCATAAATGCTGTAATTCCTGCCTCAGTGAGCAAATGAATGAGCCTCCAATGGGAATGTAGCTGTGGGGCTTGACAAAACAATAGACTGGAGGAAAAACAGTAAGATACAGCATGCAACAGGATGGGTTGTTTCTGTAGGCAAATTAAAATGAATGGGCCAAACATTGGGCTGTTTCAGGATTTTACACACTGATTTGCAGGAATAAAAATTGGCTACCATAGAGAAAACACTATGATTTGGAGAGTGGGGAAAAAAGCATAAAAATAATTCTCAAACCAGTGAAAAAAGAGACTGAATGAAAGCTCCACCTTCAGTGTGAACTGGGCAAGGGTGACGTGGTAAGAGGCTGTCCATCAAAAGCAACACACAATGTACAGCAATAAAAAGTACACAGACAAATTGCCTACTGACAATCCCCACGTCTCATAGTTAGAAAGGCCTGGAGAGAGAGTGTGAAGTGGCTACATTCGTAATTTAGGCGCCCTCAAAAATCCCATAATTACACAAGATAAATTCAGAACCTTGAGCCTTTTAATTATGCAGGGCTAGCCACAATTTCACCCTTCAGGCAGAGAGACACAGAAGTGTGAAGATCATTTCAGACCTCAGCACACAATGTCTCCTTCAGCTGTTCTTAGAGGCTGATCTCTGTCCCTAGGTATTGTACCATGCTACAGGCACGTCATGCTGCCTTTTGAGGTTGAAACACACTGAAAGTGTCACTGGGACAGAGAGTTTGCTACTACAGCATCACTGTCTTTGTGTTACACCACCGCCTGTTGCTACTTCTACCTCAGCGGAGTGATGTATCTGAGGTTCCTTGAAAGCCACTGGCATTCAATTTGCTCTTCTTCTCATCTCAGAATATCCACATCCTCACCTCATGTAACACAGTGGCACCCAGTATCTAGGTGAGAACAGCCTGAGTGAGGCTTTGCATTATTTAGTCAGAAATACTGTCTTCACACATGAATTTCCATCTCTGTTATGATGCCTTCCTGTAGGCAAATTAAAATTGATTGCATAACTATTCGTAGGCAAAGAAAAACATTAATCTACACATAACAGGATGGAACACATTTGTTTGCAAACAGATTTTCCTAAATATTAATCCAGTTCCTCTTTAGAAAATAAAACCATCAGGTTTGTTGGGTTTTTATCGCTACTTGTCTGGCATTCCCTATGTACATTTTCACTGGTATGTCCCTCATCACCATGGTCATCATTGTCCTGTGCCATGCAATACTGGCAATATGGCAAACATAAAATTGCCCTTACATTCTTGTTTCATACAGAAAACTTTTGTCAAATAACTTGTTGAAGGATGTTCTGAGTATTTGGAGCAGAACAAGGAATCAAACACAATTTTCCCACTTTCACTGCTAGTGACATCTCCTCAGCATTATCCCTGGCACTTAATTTTGCAAAGGGAAATTTAAAAAGTGCACTTCTAGTTTTCTGTCCTACCAAAGACCAAGTTTTAAAACACTAGAGCCAGAGCTATTGTCCCATACAAAGAACAATTATGCAGATATTATGGTGTGCATAGAAAATATCAAAAGTTGTATGTATTGCAAGGAAGGGAAGAGCTGCTGAGATTTAAATGCAGGAGGTGGATGGAAACAGCCAGAGGTAACTAAAGCAAGAGAAGAGGAGGCAATACTGTGCTGACAGTGCAGCCTTTGTATGGGAAACTGAAACTGCAAGCAGGAATCACTGGAAATCAGGCTTCATCCCTTGCAGTGTACACAGCATCATCTGCTAGGAAGTGAGGTGCTTGCACATTCTTCTAAAGAACTGATTAACTGGGGGTGCTGACCCAGTGCTTTTACATTGGTTCTGTGAAGGAGAGTTAATGGTACTCATTCTAAATGCAAATAAAAGTGTTGTCTTTCTTTCTTTTTTTTCTTTCTTTCTTTCTTTCTTTCTTTCTTTCTTTCTTTCTTTCTTTCTTTCTTTCTTTCTTTCTTTCTTTCTTTCTTTCTTTCTTTCTTTCTTTCTTTCTTTCTTTCTTTCTTTCTTTTCCTTCCTTTTCCTTCCTTCCTTCCTTCCTTCCTTCCTTCCTTCCTTCCTTCCTTCCTTCCAGAATTCCTTCCTTCCAGAATTCCTTCCTTCCAGAATTCCTTCCAGAATTCCTTCCTTCCAGAATTCCTTCCTTCCAGAATTCCTTCCTAGTAGTTGTTTCTCAGCTAAGGAAGGCTTTGCCGTTAACCTGTAATTCACTGCATTTTCTTGTCTTTTCCAGACCACGGGATAATAGCAAGGCCTGCTAGTTCTCAGTAACTTGTTTCTAGCCTTTCCTGTGACTGAAAAAAGGAGGTTTATTTTAAAGGAAGGAGAAGGCATCCTCTAGTACCCACAACTTGTTCACTGTATTAAAGCCTATCAGGGCAAAAAAGAGAGAAATAAATTTATCAGTTATTTCAAGAGCAGGTTTGAAGCCATATGCATGCAAGATAACAGTGGTAACCTGGACTGTCAATAATGACCCACTCAGAACCATACAAAAGAACTATTTTAAAATCACAACATAACAATGTGTGTAAAAGGTGTCATGTCATATTACACTATTTTTAATGCATATTTTCATAAGATTGCAGAAACACAATTCACCATTGTAAATAAATTAGTTGCTGAATCCTTGGTTCTTTTATAAGGAACTCATCAAATAACCCAAGAAGCTTCCTTGCCCTAAATGGAGTGCTTCTTAGGATCTCTGACAAGTGACAGCAATTTACAGATTGATACCTGACAGCTTTTATTTGCAGCAGAATCCTTTTTGCCGATGAGCAGTTCCAGGAACAGTTTGTAGGACACAAACATCTTACAAAAATGGCAATGCTTAATCTAAAATAGTAAAATAGCAAGACTTTGTTTTGTTTCTTCTCACCTACAAATTCTTCAAATTATAAAGAATCACTTAAATTGAGAAAAAACAATAAAGGGATCAATATTATTTCAGGTTTCACGAAAATATTTTGGAATTTTTTAAACACAAAATGTAAACCATATAAAGACTAGCCTCCCTTGGCACTTGACTTCTTTGATCACTGATTTATCTTAAAAAAAGACGGGCTCAATATTACCTAGATTGTTTACACAAGCTAATATTAATTCAACTACATGTCCTCCAATGAACAGATGTTTTTTAATCTATGATGTTGATCAGAGTGCTTATCAATAAATGGATAGATTTATTAATGAAAAGTGCATTCTGGCATTTGTTTTGTTTAAAATAATTAAAGCAAGACATCTCCTTTAATTTGAGCCCGGTGAGGGGGCTGTTTGTGTGGGGTTTAGATCTCATTTAAAAACTTGGTTCCCTTTTTCTTGTACTAAATGAAATTGTTTCCAATATGCCTGTCACACAACGACAGACTGTTGCAATATGCTCCTAATCAGGGAGTTAAATACATTAAATAACTTCCTGATGGATTTGTGGTGGTAGTGGTTGGACAGGTATTTGTTACAGTTTCTCATTTTTTTACCTATTCAGTTCAAATTGGAAAACAAATAAACAAACAAACCCTAAGCCCATCAAATACTAACCTCACGTGAAAAAACCTGCATAATGTAGGGGAAGGAAAAGACAAACAGTGCTTTTAAAGATAATTACAAGCAGTCACCTCGACATTTCTTCCCTACTTGACTGAAATAGTCTGTTTAGAATGTATTATGGAAAACATCTGACCTGTGAACTAAATCAAACATGCTGTAAATGCAGTGGACTCTTTATTAATGTAAATTAGAGAGCCCAAATATTTTGTTGCATGGGGGTCAGTTGGAAACACTGTAATCTAATTACTCTTCAGTTTCATTTATGTGCACAGACATTTGCTCCTGTAACAGGGAAGGCTGTTTCTTTTGGCAGCAGCGACGACATGGAAGCCTCCAGTATTCGGAGTCTGATAATAGGACTAATGTGCTGGCGCCCTGACAGAGGGCACAGGAGGGCATGCTATTAGATAAGTGTTTCTGCTACATTACCCAGACAGCATTGCCCTTCACAGAATGTTCCAGCCATTGTGCAGTTTGATATCACACAACTATAGAATGCTAATGCCAGCGCAATTATGTATTTTGGCTTTCTTTTTAGCAATAGTCTGTACTTAAGTAAAATTTAGTGCCATCTTATATATTCCTACAGCTGGATAATTAAAGGGCATTTCAGTTTCTTTTACACAAAACTAATGATATGAAGATCAGTGGCTATTTAGAGTGTTATTCACTGTGCTCAAAGAGTTCTGACAATTAGGTCTGTTTTCAGGCAGACCAAAATGTATTTGGTAGCAAAAGAATGACAGTTCGGTGCAATTTAGCAAAATTTATTTCTCCTAGGTTAATGTGTGTGTCACATAGGCTTCCTTGTATTTTCCCTCTTTTAAGTAGAATCTGCAGGTGCAGAGCTTTAGCTTGAATGTGTGACAAAAATTATGTGATAGAGCTCCAGGAAACTCAGATTCAAGACTGCATTTTCACAAAATGACACAGACTGGTAGTGAAGGAACAATGAGACACTTGCTCCTGTCCCAAAGGAATATGATGTTCTCGCCAATCAATTTAAGGAAGTCTCTCTGCACTACAGGATATCTTAAAATGAGATAAATCTGCAAAGAAGGGGAAAGTATTAACTTGATTTATATACCACCTTTCTGATTTGTCCTCATGGGTGCTCAGCTAGAAAGTTATTTTCAGTTCTTATCTATTGGTGAATATCAGCATAGAGTTGTCCATGGGACACAGCTGGGAACAGCAGGTATTTTACCATGCTCTGAGCAAAACAGGGTCACTAGAAATTAATTCAATCCTGATAGATGACTTGGCCATGAAAGCTTAAAAGAAAGCCTAGGTAGGATTCTTGTGTCAAACTGAGTGGAAACGCAAAGAGCAGGACTAGAGTTACCATCACACACTTAAAACAGTTTTAAGATTGACTTAAAAACATTAAATTACCATAAGCTTAGGAGCACATGGCATTTCTGCATGTGAATTGCTGCATTCTGAAGGAGGAACAGAGGCCATATGTGTTTTGAGTCTGCTTTTCCCCACACAACAGCAAGGGCGAGATGTGTCGGCATCGTATTGCTTGTGAACATGTGGCACCCACGGCTGCTCTCAGCACCAAGGAGGAGCTGCCTGGCAGGTCCCGCCCAGCCTCACTCCTGAGCCTTGCAAGCTTCCTGGGGAGCCTCTCTGCAGCCTTAGAAGGTTCCCTGGCTTCAAATGAGCTAAGTAAGCTCTGTACGACAGCCTGTCACACAAAGCAGCTGCTCCTTCCCGCTCCCCTCAAAGGCTGGCTCCCGACCCCAAATTCCAGCAGCATTCCAGCCCCGTGGTGTTTACATGGAGGGAGGGCTGGGAGCAAGGGGCCAGGGTACAGCCAGGTCCTGCTCTGCCTCTTCACCACTATGGGCAGTGAGAGGGGTAGCGTGGGTTTTGCACAAAATTGTTTGCCTGATTGCAAAATGACTTATTAGGCTCAGCTTCTCAGTGGCTCGGTATCTATTTAGAAAGCAAATAGACAGCATATTCCCCCCTCCCACCCCTAAACTAGATCTGCAGCATATGGAGGTTCAAGTGACAAAGCATTCCCCGCAGCAGGGTTTGTATATCCTGGATTTGGATCTGTGTTTTCACAGCTATATTTCGCATGAGATTTGGTTGCAAAGAATCTTAAAGTAGCTATTTCTCATGGAGAATTATTAGAATGTTATGGTATGTTATAGTTGGTGTCCTCAGATGTTCAGTGTCAGACAGAAGCATCTAAAATGATTGCACTTCTTCCTTCTTTTTCATTAGGCTATGTAACTTCTGATACATGGTTTAGCTGAAACAGTAAAGTTTAACTTAGCAAATATGCTACACCTAACCAAAGATTCTTTAATTATGATACCTAAAGGCTGTTAGTGTTAGGAAGCTTAATTGGCACTGATAGATGGAGTAAAATTATGTGATCAGCTTTAGGAATCAACAGTAAAGTATTTTATAATCATATGTTTTTAAAAGGAAGCCATGTTTACAAAATCCATTACAAATGGGAAATCAGTGAGTGGTTTTGTCATTCTGACCAGTAAAAATCACTAGGAAAGCACACAAGAAAGGGAAACAAAGACAGCATCCATCAAACTCCAATGAAATACTGTTTCTAAATATTGTTATACCAATGATCAATTTGTATCATGCTTAATAGCAGTCAGCCTTAAAAATGCAAATAATCAATTAATGTACTTATCCATTTACAAACCTATGCTTCTGAGAACATTAAAAAAGGAAGGATAATTAATTAGGGACCAGAGAGTATCTAATTTTTAAAGTTTTGTCTTGTGCTTTTCAAAAGAAGAGAAGCTGCACTTCCCTGCATCTGCAGCCTGAAGAGGGAAAGGAGCTGTGCACAGTGACAAGGGCTCCTTCAGTCCTAGCAGCCACAGGAGGGGCTCTTGTTTCCTTCCAACACCTCTCCCACTCCTGTTCTTCCCTGCTCCACTCCCCCAGTAAATCTGCTAGCAAGTAAAACCCTCTGAGCAGATGGGTAGTAAATACAGAGCTGGAGATTATGTCTGACAATTAAAGGAAAAGTGTCTGACTCGTCATTACGGGTTACATTAGCTAAAGACCTCATACCAGGCTTCCATCTCAAAGGCATACATTTTCTGAGGATATGCATTTTTTCCTGACTAACCTTTTAAGAAAACACAATGTTTAGAGATACCTACATTTCAGAGTGCCAAACCTGACACCATATAAAGGTCTGTTTTACAGACAGAGCCAAGAGCTCTGCCTATCAAGGCAGGCCCTTTGCTGTAGCCCCAGGGTGGGTATTGACTCCCCAGTTCCCAACCTGCATTCCAGCCTCCAGCTCACACTTTATCTGCTCCAGCCACTGGGTGTACACAAGTGCTAGGCAGTACACCTGCAAAACCAATTGGTCCCTATAAATTTTACAAGTGTGAATTCTAACACTTGCCTGCCCCACTGCTGCTGCTCCACTGCCTGCAGCATTTGCCCTTGCAAATTTCAGGGAGGTTCAGGTGTAAAAGTTTGCCTTAGCACATTTATGTGCCAAAAATTCTACGTTTGTGCCATTATTAGAGCTCCACACCTTGTGCCATTCTACATGGATGCTAATACTGCTCATGCTAAATGGGTCTTAAGCAAAGGAGGCTTGCATGTTTTTTCCCATATCTCATGAGGTGGAAGGTATTACCACTGAGATTTTGTTTTTGTTTTGTGGTTACTGAAAACAAGAAGTCTGTTAACCTCAGCAGAAATCAATAAGATTTATCCCCAAAACCTATGAAATGTGATGCACTTATCTCACAAGAACTCTTGGCAGTATTTCATAATGAGGTATGTCACCACATTTTAGGTTTCTGAGGTGTTTTGTCTTGTTTTCTTTACTGACTTGATGCTGTTCTAATGCTATTTGCAGATGACAACATTAGATAAATTTAAAGGCTATATGACTTGAAAGTTACATGATATAGTTTTTCTGAACTGCCATAAACATAACTGAGTGCAGGAATAAGCCTTTTATGAAAGTAGAATCCATACCTGCCAGTTGTCTGAAACTGCGAGCAGTTTGTTCCCAGATTTATTTTTTAATTGGATACAGTTTGAGCAGATGCCTGGAAAGAGCTATTACAGACTAACTACTTAGAAGGACCCTGTGAGTCATTGGAGTTCTGCTACAAACAGAAATTTAAAGGGCTGAAGTCACACTTTTAATAGACAAAATAGCTGTAAAAGACATAAATGCATTTCTTTGCATTTCTTTCCTTTTTTTAAATACATCCCAAAAAATAAAATATCATAAACTTCAGCAGTATTCAACTCCCTTTTCTGCCAAATGCCTAGCCACTGAAACCATCTGGGAAAAGTTCAGCACTAGATAGTTTCCTCTGCTACAAGCATCTCTGCACGTCCTTTTCTGGCTTGTCATCAGTATTTCACCATTCAATCTACAATGGTAGTATCTAATCCCCATTGCTTTATCCCTGTGAGTCTCTGTAAGTTTCTTTCCCTTCTATAGCCTTCTCATACTTAGCTCTCTCATAGGACATCAGTAACTACTCGTTGAGAGGTTCAGCACAGATCTGCTGTCACTGCTTTTGTCCTCTTGGACTCCTTTTCCAACTCTCTTGTGCCTGTGCATGCTCTGATATCCTGACTTCCCCTTGCTGTTCACAGTTACTGCCTCAGCTTTCTGCTCTTCACCTTCTAACAGGGTTCAGGTCACCTTGTCCTCTACCTGCACCGGTGCCCTCAATGAATCACAAGAAGTCTCCAGCTGAAGGAACTGTTTGAAATGTTGTTCCCCTTCTATCTTCTCTTGGTACTCCATAAGGCTTATACTACAAACCATAATCTAAATTTAGTCAGTTGGCTATTGTCCCTTTCCTAATTATAAAGATATTTAATTCATAATCCACCTCCATAGTAACATACCTCCAACACAGTCATCTTATTTGTAAACCTGATTAGATCTGGGAAAAAATATTATTTTAGAACTGAAAAACTACATAGATAAATGCTCTAACATACTACCTATATAGTGTGTTTACCATTGCTCTATTACAATAAATCAGAAATGTTCTGCTGCCTGTTATAGGTACTATAGCCTTGAGTTGCAAACAACAAAGGGTGTTCACCTTATCTCAAATGGCAGAGGTGTGCTGTTTGTAATCTATTCCTGCTCTCTCCTCAAAACTCCCTCCTCTGCCAACAGTACAGGTTTTAAATCTTTGTACAGAAAAAAAAAAAGTTTTGAAGATTTTTCTCCTGATGGTTTTTGCACATTTGGATTTCATGTTTGGCCCAACCTTATCACATCAAAATTAGGGCACAGTCAGGCACCATCTCAGCTGGGAGGCAGAAACCAATAGCTGAGAGCTGATAAGAAGCAGCTTCTTAAACTACCTCCTACCTGCTCCTGAGTCTGCAAGCACTATTTCTCTATTCCATTTTGAAGTCTAACAGTTCTAAAGAGACAATTATTTAAGCTAATCTGTTTGCCTTTTCACTGGATCAGAAGGGGCAGAAGGAAAGACTCGCACCTAGACTTAGCACTCCTGTGCTCCATGGGAGTGAACAACTGCCATCAGGAGCACACCACCATTCCCAGCCAGCCCTCACCCACAGGATTTAATTTCCATTGACACACAGGAGCAGGCTGGAGAATCCTGGTGTGCAGGTCTGGCTTTGGTGTAGAATTAGGAGCTAGGGTATGGCCAGAGCACATACGCTGGCTCAGAAACATGGAAATGCTCTCAGATCTGGGAATCCAAAGTAGCCTTGAAATCATCTCAGCTGAGGTACAGGAAACCTTGGCAACACCAGAATTTCAGATGTTATTTTCCACCTCGCCCTCCAATTTTTTTTTCACTGGTTCAAGGGGTTCCAGCTAGGCTACACCCTGGAGAGGATTCCCCCTTGGTCAGGTTGGCTGGCTTCCTTCTGATTGCTATCCTCAGAGATGAAGAACTGAGAGAATAAATAGTCAGAAGGGCAGGACACACACTGAAGGTCATTCTGGATATAACAGGCTACCTAAGCACCCAGGGAATGACAGGGTCACTTGATGACCATCAACTTTTAAAACATTTACAGTGGGTCAGAGAAGCCCTGGAATATCTGCTTCACTGACTGAAACATATGTTAACAGTCTGAAACCCAACATATGATCATGAGAGGGCAGTCAGGGTTTGTGTGACTTTTATAGCTGAAGCCTGCCAAAGTGAACCAGACAGCAGGTTAAATAAAAAGAGGAGACTAGAGAAATTCAAATATAATCTTCTTCTGGGAAACAATAAGCTTACTTTATTACATTTTGTGCGAGTGACCTTGCAGAACATTTCTATATTGCAGAGAGCAAGATTTTATGTCATGAAAACAGCCAAAAAAGGAAAAAAGGAAAAGGAACTAAGTTTTGCCTGGGGTAAACCGTTTCTAATGAAGCTCTGCCATTTCATACTATGATTTTGGTCACTGTTTCTNTACCTCCTGTAAATTCCAGTCACCTGGAGAATTCCTCAGGATAAAATAGATAATCTGACCACCATTCTGTTCATTATAACTGGCACTGAAACACTGAGGTCTTCTTCAACTAAACTTATTGCCCACTGTATGGCCTAAATTACATAGTTAACTTCTGTATATTCATAGTGTATTACCTGAGGAAAGAAAAAGATATTATTTTCCTTTGATCTCAGTGTATATAATAAACCAGCCTATGAGGTTCAAGGCCAGGTTGGATAAGGCCTTGAGCAACCAGGTCTAGTGGGAGGTGTCCCTGCCTGTGGCAGTGGGGTTGGAACAAGGTGGTCTTGGAGGCCCCTTCCAAACCCTTCACATTCTGTGGTGCTATGGATCTATGACTGAAAATGCAATGAGTTTGCTTACTTTAAAAGAGCTAAATATGGTTGGAAAACTTTTCACATTACCTTTTCCTCATTTTCAGTATGATCATAGTCTCATGAAAATATCACAGAAAGAAGTGTCAGGCTAAAGGTAGAAGAGTATGGACAGTAATAACATTTTCAGAAAGCTCAGAATCATATGATTCTTAAATGTATTCTGCAGCTAGTTTCTAGATAGTAAATCATTATTTAGTCAGATTGTGAATTGTGCAAAAAGTATTTCACCTTTTGTTGTAAATAATAACTTACTCCATGCTAAATCAGCTCCTTTAAAAGAAAGGAAACACATCTAGCTCTTAAGTTTTGTTTTTCATTGTGGTTTGGAGTGATATGGTTAGAAGAGGTACATAATAAATTAATGACTGGAAATTGCAGAATAGGTCAAGGTCACTTTGTGCATAAATTGGTGGTCTAGGAGTTGTACATTCTGTGCTATCTGGCTTATACTACTTTATTGATTTTTCACTCTGAGGAAAAGGGAGAGAGAAGGTCTTTAATAGATTTTTATATCCTCAGTCTATTCTAAATCCGCCTGTGTTCTGATCTTCCTGATGTTCCCACACTTTTATGGCGATAGCAGAGTCCTGCTAAACTGCAGTGCTGTCATAACACAATGACTCAAAATCCAATGATGATTTTATTTTCTTAAAAAACTTTTGCCAGAAAATTCAGAGAGACCTGTAGCCCACACAGCCAAGAAAGGATGGACAGGGTAATCTCCTTTAACCTTTCATCTGATTAAAGAGCAGAAGTTCAGTGTCACCTGCTTTCTCCACCTTTCATTGTCCTTATAAAGCAAACTGCAGTGCAGTGTAGAAGTTTGATTACCACGCCCACATGTAGAGCTTAGCAGTAATGCTGTACCATGAACTGTTTTAGATAGAATTGAAAAATAATTCGCAATCAGGTCAAGGTAGAAATGGTGAGTCTGTAACAACTTCCAAAAGGACAGAAAACAGCCCTGTCACTCGCCATTAATAGATAGGAGTAAACCTTTATACCTCTACAGCAGTCTTTGACTCTTGGAGGGGGGATCAGGGAACTCATGCAAAATGCATTCCAGCAGTGAACGGTTACATGGGAATGAGAAGATACCATCTGATGAAAATCACTAGAGAGGTTCCTAAAGGTTCCAACCAATAAAGAATGAATTGCTTTATATTTAAATCATATATCTATTAGAAAGTATTTTTGGTGCTAAATGGCTAGCAGGGAAGGTGTTAGCATGATTACTTGTCTGAAAGCACTGAGTCAAACCCTAGACTATGCCAAGGGTCAAATGACATTTTTACTTGCAAACAAGCAAATGGTTTTATTGGTCTACAGGAACCTAATGACAGCAGTTGAATGGAAAACTACTTCTTAATAGACTGTAGGACTTTTAAAATTCTTTTAATAGATTTTAGAGAAATGGAAGAAAAATACATAGGTAGTCTATCCTGAGTGTAGGCGTCTTTCAAGCATTAGGTTTTTATTTCTGCCTGTTTACTATAAAATAAACCTAACTTCTCTGTCTGTTCCTAAATACTTTTGTTCAAGCTGGTTGAACAGTACATTTAAATTCTTCTTAAACTGAAGGTAAGGGAAGCACGTGAAACCATTTTCTACCTCTATTAACAGTGCACCAAAACCATTGTAGTGCTGAGACCAAAAAGCACATGCTCCAATACTGGAGTTCTGGAAATAGCTGAGCGAAGGAGATAGCACCAGCTCCTCAGCCATGCCATTGTCACAACACAAGATGAAAGCTGAAGCGGGGGACTGGGGATGAGCTGGATCACACAGTAGTCTAGCAATGTTAGTGAGAGTTGCCACTTCTGCCAGTGTTCCTCCTGGGAGTGGGAAACAGGGGTTACCTGGCATGGCAGCCCCACTGCTACTTGTAGTATGTGGTATCAAGAAAGGAACAAAAACCTGTACATGACCCAACAATCAGAGTTTGTCTGTCCCAAATTCTCTGTGATGAAAGTTCACGCAAGAGACTGTGTTGCAGACCTTTCTGCAGTGTGTGCTGTGGTGTGACACGTCTTTGAGTGAAAGCCAGTATTTCTATCACCTCTCAGGCACATAAATTCCTATTATGTTTCCTATGAGTATTTGTTTATGAATAGAGAAACTGGTCAGTGGAGGACAGCCTTACATTATCATCCAGAGACATCTGCATAATTTCCAAAAGCTATGCAGATATGCTGGCAGAGTACTGTGTTTTAGCTATGCAGACTGTCCCTCAATCCCATTGGTGATGGTCGAAGGAACTCCACCTAACAGACTCACTGGAGGTTTATAGGCTATGTTGACTTCCTCAGATAAAACAGAAACAAGATTTTTCAGTTCCTGGAGAAAAATACAAACATAGACCTAGTAACTAAACATCTTTGGCTAATGGCTCACCATCCTACACAATACAATTCCTTCAATGTCTTTACTAGTGACGAGAAAACTGTCTGCCCCCTTCTGCAGACAAATTTCCTTCAACAAAATGCCTCCAAAGCTATTTATTCTTGCTTTAAACCTTGTCCTGCAGACTGCTTATGCATTTTGCATTTTCAGCCCACTGCTAAAAGGTATATATTATGTCAGGCTCTATCATATGTATGTCTTGAGATCTAACCATTCTTCCGCCACTTTGTCCCTCTCTCAGGAACATGATGAACACATTTTCAGTGAGAGTGGTGGAGTATTTGTGTACCCCAGCGTTGTTCACTGCTTTGTGGTTAGGATACGTCCATAAGGAAATGAAGTCACAAAATTCCTTTCTTCCCGTCCAAATCCTCTGGCCGTAGAGCTGTAAGAGACAGGCACAACTAGCTAATCTTTCTAATGAGATCAGCTGCTGTTCTTTCTGCCAAAGACATTTCCCATGGCAAGGGTACTATGATTTGGGCCTCTCTGGTGAGATAAGTGGGGGACTGTGAACTTCAGCCAGGCTTGTGCCCATTCTGGGCAAGAGAAACTCCATTCAGTTGAGCTAATACTTTGGGAACGTCATAGCAACCAAATTGCAGAAACAGCAGCTGGCAAAACGAGCAAGTGCTAAGGTATCAGTCTGCAGAAGCCTCTTAGCCTCAAGAGAGTAAACTCTGCCTAATTAACAGCTTATATCTACCACTGATAAATGCATCTGCCCCAACAAATGATAGCTCCCCATAACAAGGGCTGCAAAGAGACGTGCACTCCCACTAGTGCAAGCATGCCCTTTTGTAGAGCAGATTGCTGCATTCTCCCTGCCTGGTGTTAGCCCTGGGTTGTCTCCTGTGTGCTCTTGTGCTAATGCTCAGTCGTGGGAGTCTGAGAAAAACACAAACCCAGCCTAGAGTTTATTTGTGAGGGAACTAAGTTGGGCCTCTCCAAAAGAGAGAACACAGTGGGACTGGCATTTATACAGTGTGATTATCAGGCACCAGAGGATAAACTGAACAGCTAAATTATCCAATAACATAGACACAATCTCACCTTAGGATTTTTTTTTTTTTGTTATGGCAGGTCCATGAGAATTAGATATCCTCAGTGCTTACATATACAAGGTGACATTTCAACAGAAAGCAGAATATTCTTTTCTGGACTAAATTTTTTTGAGGTTATCCAAAAATGAGATTTTACCTACATGCTTCCTAGCTTCTCTTTTCTGCTGGGAAGGGTCAAAGTACTCATGATTACTTTGAGAGCAACATAGTTTCAGCCACTAATTTTTGGCTGATAAACAGAAGAACTACAAAAATTTCACAGAGGAAAAATGTCTTTGATATCAAATTGGTTTTAAGACTGATGTAACAAAGCAACTTTTTTTTAACTTGTCCAAAGATGCATCCTATCCTGAGTTAAACACAGTAGCTCTCACGAGTGTTTTATTTGGAATAAGAGTCTAATCCTGGTTTTATTTACACTGAGGTTGACTGTGTAGATTCCAGAAGTTTTAAAAGACACCTAGTGCAATTATATATATTTTTAGATAGGTGGTATTACCACTGGATTTTTAAAATTTTTTTAACCTCTTTAGACTGAAGAGATTTTTTAAGCATAGAAGGAGTTTGGGAAAATACTGATTCTACCTACACATTGCTTAGACATAATTAGACTGCACATTTTAATTCTGATGCCTCAAGAAAAAGCACTTGGAATGTGGTGCTCTCTCTATAAAGTTAAAGGATTTAACCCGAGCTAATTTTGGGTGGAGACACCAAAAAGTTCCAGTATGTTTTCATATGAAACACTGACAAGGTATAGCTCTGGGCTGAAATATGACAGTCTAAGATAAGAATTGCACAATTACCTGTTTTTCTTTGTTTATTGGTAAAAAATTTTGTTTCCACCATCTGATTTTTCAGCTGAAATATGGGATGACTAAGTCAAATCTTAATGTTTTGATCTGCCTATAAAATCACTCATATAGTCATGTAATGAAAATTTTAGTTAAATCCTTTCTTTTTTTTTTAAATTTTATGTTTATTTGAATCATGGGTGTTATTTTCTGTAATTCCAGATGGAGAAGAAAGGTCCACTGAGTACAAAGGATGGTTCTAAAGCTTTAATTCAAAACAGAGCCAACAGCAGGTTTTTTTACTGTAAGTTTTTAACTTTCATGTACAATACAAGCACCAGAAATATGAAAGCTTGTTTGTTCTGCATTCTTCATCTTCTCTCTCATATTACCATGCTATTTTTGCAATAGATACTGTAACTATAGAAACATTCTTTAATGGATAAATAGCACATTAGCAACTGGGCTGATATGTTTTTGCAAAAACAAGCTTAAGTAGAACAGTTTGTCAATTTACCTTCTCGTTATATAAATATACATGCGTGTGTTATAGTGGCAGAATTCTGGACTCAAAGTCATTATATGTCATTTTATGGCCATAATAAGTACATTTTATTTTTTTCAGGGTTTACAGGTTTATTTCTGTAACATTAATAAAGAGTGTATGCTGTGTCGTGGGAGAGGAAAAAATGTTGCTTTATTTATTGAGTCTCCATTTACAGAATGCTTTTGTCCTATATTTTGTCCTATTTGAAAGTCACTTTTTTACAAGCTTAAATAAATATGATCCAGTTTTACATGCACATTTTTATTAGCTATTTAAATATCACAGATAACAAGTGTTAAAATATTTACTTTCTGCAGATTATGCAAACTAAGTGGCTGGGTTTGTTGCCATTGAAGATAATGGGAGTTTTTCCACAGACACCAGGGGGAACAAGATCTGGCCTTCAGGAAGTCAAAAATGTAATGAAAGTAAATACGTGTTCTTCTTTTTAAATAAAACTGTGATTGAGCTATGGTTGTCTATGCTGATAGGAGTCTTCAAAGTAAGTCAAAGCAGCAATTTTTTCAAGGGATTGGTGATACTATAATCATTTGGGGTGCAAATCTGCAGCAAGTTTTAAATGCTGAATGAATTGAGACTGCAACAACGAGAGATTTCACTTAACAGGCACAGGACAGCAGTCAGATCAGCCTGCTTCAGACTGAAAGAAGGAGGACAATATGACTTTTCAGGAATCACAGACATCACATTGCCTCTCAGTGTAGAAGAAAATTAGCACAGAATGGTCTGACATAGTCATATACTATTATTTCCTTGGGGAAGCATCCAAGTTGCTAGGGGTTTATTCTTTGTCATGTCACCCATACTTAGCTTTCTGAAGTTTTCTTACTAGGCGATGGTGCCTCTGGAAATCAGTGGTATGGTGTTAAATAAAATAATGGGCAAGGCCATCCCTAATGTCCTGAACTAGACAAGGAAAACGCATAAATAATATTTTGCCAAATTTTTTAAAAGTTCATTTTTATTTGCACTTAACTTCATCATCAGTGGAAATGTTATGTCAGATACAGGATCTAACACACACTTTGCCATTTTCCAGTAGAGATATTTCCAGACATTGCATGGGAAGATGTGTCTGTGGACTTCTGGCAGTTATAAATATCAAAATCTTTCTTTTCAGTTAAGGGTGTGTGATTTGGTTTCAGTGGAAACCTCTTTTTAATACATAATATCCCACAATTGTCAATGTGTTTATAAGCATGCGGTTTCCATGGAAGATGAATGAAACTTCACTGAAAGTGCCCATGTTAAATCAGGCTGGCTATGACAAATTGTTTCTCAGATTCTTTTGCAGACATGTTACGTATAACATGAGTAAATATGACCTGATTTCTGTGACTTTAGGCTGTGCCATAAAACCTCTAATTAGGAAATGCAGTGCTAACATCTTCTAGCTCATTCCAGGAGGGAAGAAGCAGGCAGTGGCTAGGTGAGTGGAACACAGGACAGGCAAGAAGTGAGAAGTGGCATGAAGTTGGGCTGAGTCAGTATATTCCCACAGCAAATTAAAACAGACATTCTCCCTTTTCTCCTAGGGAGGTTCTGAGTCACAAAGAACCTACTCACCTATTTCATCTATTGTGTATCATATTGCTTTGGAGGAGGTTGAAAAGAAAAGAGGAAGATGAGAGGTAATTTGGAAGAGAGGAGCCATATCAAAATATTTCCTCCACAAGCTTAACATCTAACCCATCTCTTTGTGCTACTCTAATTTTCTTAGTTTCTTAAAAGATGTTAAGATAGAAGAAAATGTTCTTGTGCAGAAGCACATACTGGGAGAAGAGGCATCAGGAAGTTGGCATGGCAATCCTATAGCTCAAAAAACTGTTTAGATCCTGAACTAAGTTATCAATCCATCAGCCTTACACAGGGATGGAGCCTCAAGTATCCAGAGTAGATGGGAAGAATAAGAAAAAAATCTGTTCTCTGTGTGTGTGTATATTTTGAGGGAAAAGCTGTAGCCTAAAACTAAAAGGATCACTATAAGTTAGTATCTGTGGTATTGATCACTACATGATATGCCTGCTATTGACAATTTTGCTGGTACAGATAACTGAATGGGCATAATGATTCTTTACTTTCTTGGGAGTTTAACTTAGTTAGACTTAGCATTACACAATATTCTGATTAAAAATTAGCACTTCATAAAATATGCATGTGTGAAATGAATTAAAAACCAGCTGAGGCATCAAAGAACACAGGGAGAAAATATTAATATGCATAATTTCTCATCTCTTGCTGGTCAGTTTTCAGCCTAGTTTCTCTTCTAATATTTTTACCAGTGACTTGAAATTAGACATTAAATTGGCATTGGTGGGGAAGAAAAAAAGAAGCAAGTGGAATAATGACTGATTAAATATTCTTTTACAACAGGTTGCAGTTGCAGAACAACTGTCATGGTTTAACCCCAGCTGTCAACCAAGTCTCACGCAGCCACTCCCTCACTCCCTACTCAGTGAGATGAGAGAATCAGAAGGGTAAAAGTGGGAAAAATCTCATGGGTGAAGATAGACACAGTTAAGTAGGTAAAACAAAATTCATGTTCACAAGCAAGCAGAACAAGGAATTCTTTGCCCTCTTAACCTATGGGTAGGCAGATGTTCAGCCATGCCCAGAAAAAACAATGGTGACTTGGCAAGACAAATGCCATTTCTCTGAATGTCTCCCTCTTCGTCCTCCTTCCTCCAGGTTCATATGATGAGTATGGCAACATGTGGTGTGGGATATCTCTTGGGTCAGTTGAGGTCAGCTGTCCTGGCTGTGTCCTCTCCCATCTCCTTGTGTGCTCCCAGCCCTCTCGCTGGTGGTGGAGAGAGACAGAAATGACCTTGACTTTGTGCAAGCACTGCTCAGCGACAGCTGCTTCCAGCACAGATCCCAACCACAGTACTGTATTAGCTACTGTGAAGAAACTCTCTCTGCCCCTGACAAAACCAGCACAAGGTGGAGGCAGTGAGGATTTCAACACTACTCAAAGACTACAGAACAGGAGGGCTAAGATCTTCCCCTTCTTCGTGTTTACATTCATAAAGTTAGAAAGAACTCTAGGGAAGTATCCAGTCACTATTCCCAATCCCAGCTCCAGGAAAGCATACACTTATCATTCCCAGTCCCTTGGTAGGAAAAATAATATGTGTAGGTGTAGTGGAGTAATGGAGTATTTCCTAGGCTCCTGCTTCCAGACCTTCCAGGGGTCCTTTCCATACAGGTGTTCCTTGAGTAGTCTCTTCCCCAGCCTTTATCTTTTCAATAGGCTCTTCCTTCCCAGGTGCACAGCCTCTCCTTGCTGAATTGCACAAGTTTCCTGTGGTCCATCCCTCCAGTCTGTCTAGGTCCTCCTGGACTGCCAGTCCTACCATTGGTCCCCTCAATTTCATGTCATCTGCAGACTCAACCAGGGTACCCTTTGGCACCTCTTTCAGGTCATTCATAATGATGTGAAGCAGCACAGGTCCAAGGATAGTCCCCTGCAGTACCCATCTTTGTGCATCCTCCAGGCAGAGCATGACTCGTTGGTTGTGGCCCTCTGAGCCAGGCCTGTACTTCTCTGGGTTTTCCCAACAGCAGAGTCAGTGCTGGGTCAGACAAGCTGCAGAGGCACCCTGCGTGAGGGAACATCAGCACACATCTGGGATGGAGGAGGAGACCCCTGGGTCAGTGAGCCAGTCAGTTCTGTCAGCTTAACCATCTGAACCTGCCCTTATGCAGCATAACTCTGTGTTACACTGACCCAGGCATTTGGTTTCTGAGCATCAGTTGGCTGATTTTTCAAAAAGACATCCCATCTTACCTCCCTGCTGAAGATGATGAAGGCCAACCCTTAGCTGGGCTAAATACTGAGATGACCATATCAGTTGGAGCAACTGACTCCACACAGGTCAGAGAGCCCAAATGAAGCAGGAGATGCTATGTGAAATGTCATGAAAGGCCAAAATCAGAGAGTTTCCAAGTATCATTTGATATCCAGGGAAGCCAATAGTGCTTTAAGATAACAACCACTAAAAAAGGAAAAGCCTTTATATGTAAATGTGTATATAAGCTTCTATATATGCATGTATAAATTCATATAAATTTGAATGCATGTATTTATCATATACATTATTTAGTAGGATTATTTTGTTAAGTTCATTTGGTTTGCCAAGAATTGTGATACTCTTCTTTCTGCAAAGCTTTTATTATGATTGCATATGTAGGGTAATAATGGTTAGTGAGGCTTAAAGATTATAAAAGGTGAAAGATTTTAAAGACTAAGGAACCATCATAATGATGTTTTAAGCTACTGTTATCACAGAAAATTTAAGCTGATCTCTTTGTTTTCATTAACCAAGAGCAAAAATACTGTGTTCTATAAAATGTGAAATAAATAATAAAGGAGAGAACATAGTTGGAAAATCTGCATGACAGAAAATTCATGAATAGCCGAGTGTGAGGGGGTGGGGAGAAACAGGAAAATTATGATTGTTTTCCAGACTAGCATACCATTAAAATAGTACAAATTAGAACTAAGGAGCATCTTCTCGTGATGATAAAGTTCATGATGATAAAATTTACTTTCCTTTGTTGAAAAAATGATGTGCTTTTTCAGGGAACATGATACTAGGGGGGTTACTAGCCATTCCTAGTCCCCTTCAGCATGCAGATATATACATTGATTATTCCTGTTGGTTTTACTAGCAGTGATGTGCATAAAGCCCCATACATCACCCTGCTAGGCTATCCTGAAACATTTGTTTTTATTACTGACATATTACTGCATGAGAGAATATTCAGTGGGTTTACTTATCCTGCTCTCGTCAGTGTTGTCCTCATTTATAGGGATTTTTAAATCTGGTAAAATGAATCCTTTAGTTCAAAGAACCACATGTGCAATGTTAGTCTTCATAAACTGTTTGGAGAACACTTACAAAAGGCATGAAAAAAGAGAAAGGCACTCAGGGAGAGTCAGCCAGGGAACCTCCATACACTCAGTGAATTTATTTATCAGAATTATGAATATTCTCTAAAGAAAAATAATAAACAAAATATGAAATAATTTTATGAAACAACTTGGTAAAAAGACTGATTTGCTGCTGATATTTTTAATCACTCATTTTAGTGTCTTGAAATATTGCCTTATGCGGTCCTAATTCTTTCTTTTTTCCTTTTCTTCTTTATTTTTATTTTTTCTCCCTCGTTTTCTCTCTTTCCTCTCTTCCTCCCTTTCTCCCTCTCTTCCCTCAGGACTGCCAAGCAAAGCCAATATATATCATGCTAATTGCCACGCAGGCACTGCAGTTTCCCTGGTTTTGCTCCCCATCCCTGCCGTAGCTTGGTACTCCCAGCAGCCTGGTGTTACATGAATAGCTTGGCCTATGGGGACCTTTCTGTCTGGGACAGTACCATTCTGCCCAGACAGGGAGAGACAAGGCTTTTTTGTTCTTCAGGAAAAAAAAAAGAATGGAAAAAGACAGACCTTGCTGCAGCCCTTCACTCAGGATTCCTCTTTAGGAATTCTAATTCCAGCTGCATGCTCCAAAGGGGCTCATGACAGTGATTATTCCAGGCATAAATCATCATTCAGTAGCTTTATGTTCACACACCAGTTCTCCAGGGATTTTTTTTTTTTTACTTTCATAATTTGTACTGTACTACTTGCTTGCATATAATAATTTAATACAGCAATTGTGATGGCATATCAGAATTAGTAAACACTTTGTTTTAAAATAATTGCTGATTTGAGAAGTACCTTTGAGATATGTGTAGCACAGCTGTCAGTAGTAGCAATTATTTATGTATTGAATGAATGAGTTTATTTTTTATCTATATGGAAAGGCATTTTACTTACCCGTGCTTCCCCTTCTCCAGAAACATTCCCATCTGCAGTTTTACATCTATATTGTGACCAGCAGAGAACAATTTTGGTTTAGAAGAAGCTTGTTTCCTAAAAATAATTGTTAAAATGGGTCCCCTAATTTCTGAAAGGCAAAACCCAAAGGTGGCCTAGAACTCATTGTTTTGCCCAATAAGAGGTGTTATCACACAGCATGCTCTAAACTCCCAACTTTCTTGCAGGGCTGGATCTAGATGTATCAGCTTAGAATCTTCATAGTTATTATTTCTTAGGTACCTACACTTCCTTCTGTCTATGTAAGATGGACACGAGTTTCATCATGTGGAGGTTTTTCTTAAACAGAATGCTAAATCTGCAATTTTTTGTTAGTAAAGACTATTTTCTTGAATTAATATCTGTCATCCTCATACTTAACATAGATATATCCTTGATGTACTGCATGGTCTTCATTTACCTATAATCCAATACCCATAAAACTAAAAATAAAAGCCTGTGCTAAGCACTTCTGCCAACTCCATTTCACAGATTAAAATGCAAAGGGCAGATAACTCTTGTGTTGCTCTTTATTAAAATGAAGAATATCTCTGGACATTGAAGAATTCACTGCTATGTATGTTTATATACTGTAATAGAAGTTGATAGGGCTTTTTTCTGAATAGCAGTGCAACATACCACACATCTGATAGAAAAATGTGCCCCATAAACCTAGTTAGCTCACTGTAAAGCAAGAACAGCTGCAGGGAGGCAAATACATTTCTCATCCTCACATGGACAGTATTTTAAATCCTATCAAACGGAGGTAGGCATTCCTGGAGAAGGCAGCAGATGTATGCTACCCCTTCCCCCTCTTCTCCCAGCTACCACTGCCCACTGGGGGGTCTGCAGTCTGAGGGGAGGGGAGCAGGGGAGCTGTCCCACAGACCATGCCCTGTGTCTCTCCTCTTCAGGACTGCACCTAGCTCTGCTCTAAAGTGCAGTCCTTGTGGACAGTTACAGACACTCTCTGCTTCCCTATTGACTGGCTAAGATCTTTTATTAGAGCTCAAACTACACATGCAAGCTGCCAGGCTTCCAAAATATCAACTCTGTTTACCTGATGGGCCAGCCAAAACTGGAGTTCAGTGAAGGTAAAGTGTATAAAAAACTTGGAGGGTTTTGGCCTTGAGTGACACACCAGAGGTCATAGAGGTGGTCTGTGACAGGACAAGTATGGGCACGTAGATCTCCAAAGTTTGGGACTCCCTAATTACCAAAGCATCCTGCTTCCTATAGGGACAGTAAGTTTATTTTACCCAAAAGTCTGATGACTCTTTGCACCAAAGAGAATTGTCTGCAGTCGTACCTCATTACAGTCTGTCATTTATTCACTCCTTCTCACTGCAGATGCCATTATGCTTTTGACTTGTTTTTGCAGCCTGTGTACAGGAAACTGTGAGCCTTGGGGACCTGAGCTGGGGACAGAGGACCCACACCCAAGGAATCCTCAGGCTAGTCTGCAGTTGCTCACCTGCCTTACGCACTGCTTTGTCTGTGCATCAGAAGAAAAGCTTCACAGAGCAGGGAAACCTGCATTCTAGTTTTATCTCTTGTATAACAATGTGTGTGCAAATATTAAATATTGCCTGAGAGAACGCAGCATTGGAAGTACAACCAAAGATCTGAGTGTACAGCACCTGACATCTGCTGCTGACAGTGCAAGAATTCACTGGTTGATAATATTAGTTTACATGACTATTTAATTTTTCATTTGACAGAAAATTATAATGACCTTTTCAGGTAGTAGCTACCCCATTGTAGGAGAACACTTATGTCTCCAGGTGCCTATTACAGTTCCTTAAAGATTCTTAGGAGCTATTGGGTTAACAATAGCTTTCCAGATTCCAAAGTGAGATATTGAAGTATAATAATACCTGAGAATTGCAGACATCATTATTTTAGCTGTTCTTCAATATAGAGAAATTTCAGAAAAAAAAACCCAAAACAAGCAACAAACCTCAGTCCATTCCACATACTCTGTCCAGATCATTATTTGTCCCTCAAAGATGGACATGGGCCCAAAGTTGTGATGCAGTGTAGTGGGTTGATGCTGGCTGGATGCCAGACACCCACCAAAGCCACTCTCTCAGTCCCCTCTGCAGCTGGACAGGGGAGAGAGAGAAAATATAGGTAAGGCTTCACAAGTTGAGATAAGGACTGGGAGAAATCACTCACCAGATACTGACACGGGCAAGACAGGCTAGAATTAGAGATATTAATTGAATTTATTACTAACAAATCAGAGTAGGATAATGACAAGTAAAATAAAACCTTCAAAGCACCCCTCCCTCTGTCTCTTCTTCCGAGCTCTATCTCCTCCCCCAGCAGCACAAGGAGACTGGGAATGGGGATTACGGTCAGTTTATTATCCGAGGCTTCTCCCATTGCTCAGGGACAGGAGTCCTTCCCCTGCTCCACAGTTCTTCATGAACTTCTCCAATGTAAGCCCATCCCACGGGCAACAGCTCTCTGTGAACTTCTCCAGCGTTAGTCCATCCCATGGGCAACAATCCTCCCCATACTGCTGCTGTGTGGGTCACTCTTCCATGGCGTGCAGCCCTTCAAGGACAGGCCTCTACAGCAAGGGCTTCTCTTTCCTTGGGCCTCTGATGGGTTCCCAGCATCCTCTCAGGCATCCACCTTCTTTGGTGTGGGTCTCCTCCATGGGCTGCAGGTGGATCTCTGCATCCCCCTGGACCTCCATGGGCTGCAGGGGCACAGCTGCCTTACCATGGTCTCCCCACAAACTGCAGGGGAATCCCTGCTTTTCTCTGGCCACAATTACATCTGTGCAATAATTTGTTATTTTCCTTCTTCTTAAGTATGTTACCATGGAGGGGTTAGTACCATTCCTAATTGGCCGAGCCTTGGCCAGCAGCACATCCATCTTTGGTGCTGCCAGGGATTGGCTCTGCTAGACATGGATGAAACTTCTGGCAGCTTCTCACAGAAGCCACTCCTGTAGCTCCCACCCTGCTACCAGAGATGGCCACGCAAACCCAAGTACACAGTGATAGTCTTTGGTGGCAAATCCAAGCAGGTTTTGAGGCAATGTTCAGGTCATCCCAGCTCAGGAATCTCAGCAGTTTAAGCATGAACCTGCTTGGCACATGGGCCAGAAGGAACTTCCTTTTCTAGTATTCCTCCATGCTCCTCCTGCTTTTGGGAGCTGTCATGATTTCAGAGTGTTGGCTAATGCAGGCCTCTGGCAGTGCATCTAGAAGCACACTGAACTCATATTGGTCTCCTAGTCCTGCAGACTATTAGCTATAAGTGACATAGTGACTGATATTTCTGTTTTTCTATTACACAGAGACAAAAAAACATGAGAAAAAAAGAAGAGATTGCTGCTGTGCTTGTCTGCCTCTCCCACTAACTGCTGGCTCCATCACACTCACTGTGGTCTGCAGCAGACTGCATCACACACTGGTGTCAGCTGTGAGGTGAAGTCCTCAGTCACTCTGTGCCACAGATCTATTAATGATATTCCCAGTAAACAGAATGGCTCAATTTTTCCATGTCTGCACTCAAAGAGAGTGATGTAGTGTGAAGAGAGTGAAATTTAGGACAGACAAGCAGCATTGAGTTCAGCAGTTCCCCATGGGAAGAGAGTGAAAAAAATAAAGCAGAGCTTAGAAAAGAAACCATGTTCACTACTACATACACAGTGATACCTCAAAAATATAAAGTTGATAAAGGCATCAGGAAAAAAACTGTGCCGTTACCCACCTCTATCCCCAAGTAAAACTAGACTTGGAGTGATTCTTTCATTTTGAGTTTCATGAAGACAGTCAGTGGCAGGATGCTGAACATGATCCCCATAGACATAAATAAAAACAGCTGAAGCAGCACAGTTAGGAAGAGCTCTTGGCTGATTTGATGAGAGAATCACAAAATGGTTGAGGGTAGAAAGGACCTCTGGAAGTCCTCTCATACAACTCCATGCTCAAACAGGGCCCCCTAGAGCCCAATACCATGTCCAAACAGATTTTAATTATCTCCACCTCTTTGGACAACCCTTGCAGTGAAAAATAGTTTCCTACAATAGTTGTGCAAGTTCCTGTGTGAACATCATCCACCTGAGTTTTGAAGAACTCTACACACACCACAGTGGTGTATAAACAATACATGCCAGACCCCACCCATTTCCTTACTCCTTATTTCCTTATTCCATTTCCACAACAAACCCAGGCACCTTCACTTTTAATTTGGAAGTTGCCAAAAATGAATTCCATGTTCCTGCTTCCTTTTTGTGCCTCTGGTACAAAAACCCCCTCTTCCCTTTCTTTATCCAATAGGAGGTCTTCCACCAAGCCTGCAAAGCATCTATTCTTTTTTTTTGTCATTTCCTGCCCTGTCCTCCTCTGCTGAAGAAAGCAGCACAAAACTAATTAAAAAACAGTTGATATTGAATGAAGATCCCACAGAACTTTGAGGGCAATGGAAAGGGAATCACAGTCTTTTAGGAAATGTCCCGGATGCTAGTTTCTCCTCATTTTCTTTTCCTTCTACTGGCTCAGGATAAATGAACCAATGACGATGATGGTAACAATAAGAGCAATAATAACAAGAATAACTTATCTTTTATTTATTAAATGAAGAGTATTCTTCATTTTTTGTCAAATTGCTGTCTGTAATCCTTTCTCTGGTCAGGTCTACTGTTTCTTGTGCTGTTCACGGTTACGATAACATTCTGCTGGAACAAGTGCAAAGTTTGCTTTCAAAAGAAGACAGAAAGTATGATTAATTTCACAGCCAACATTTAGGCAGTTTTCTCAGGCTGCTAAACCTGAATCAAACTTTCCCCATGAAAGCTGTTAGAAATTCTAAATTAGGAAAATTTAGCATGTTGTTCTAATTGCATGTTGAATAGCTGTCCTAGCTCTAATAACCGCAAGTTTCTTTCAGGATTGTGAACATTTATTTATCATCTGTCTTTTAAAAGAAAAAATAAATAACAGTGATCTATAAGTAAAATGTGAGGTCAGAGCAATTCTGGGTCATCTCTTTTGAAATCAACGTCTAATTTCAATTTTGCTTTAAATGATGAGTTTAAAAAATCAGTTTACAGCATCTACAAATGGATATTTTACAAGTCTGTTTGTAAACTAGCCTTGAGCCATGAATTCTCACACACAACTGCAATCCAGAACTGATGATTGTTTTGTATTCAAAAGTCCTGTCTGCTGGAGCAGAGGTATTCATGCCTATAAGCTTTGCTGTCAAGTTCATCACTTTGTCATAATGTCTAATGAAAATAACCAATAGCACAGGAGGTTACTGACTAGTTCTGCTGCATTCTGTGAAGTATTCTTTGATGGCCACAGGTCAGCTTCAGTGCAAGGGATGCAGAGGTCTCTTCCCCACAGTAATGACCCCACTGCATGACAATTTGAAGACTCTTAAGTGTTTAATTCTGACTACTATTTGCTGATATTTCCCGCTCCACTGGAATCGCGTAGTGTCACAACAGTGGATTTTTTCAGCAAATAAAAATGCCTGTTACATACCTGCTTCCAGCTGATGTTATCTACTATTTAAAAATGAATTATGGGATGGTATTTAGGAGCTCAAGCAGTGTTCAATCACAGGTTCTCAAAGGAGAATCCACCTTTGTATTTATTGCTGCAAAATAAACTCCCAAAGCTAGACATTTCAACTGCAAGTGTCAAAATACATGCAATAAATAATGGGGAAAAGAGCAAATTGCTACAAAAAACAGAACAACACCCCTACTACCCACTGATTCCATAAAGGTATTGTTAAACATATTTATTACTGTAGCCTTCTTGCTAGAAATCAGAGCCTAATCCCTAACAGCTATATAATTTTTATTTTATTTTGATAAACACAATACTGAGTTGGTACAATATGAGAAATTGTCACTCTTGATTTATATTTTGATACAAGGAGAGAACTTTCAAACACCAGTTTTTCTTGTGGACAGCAAAATGTTAAAGCCAAAGAAGCCGTGGACATGATGGATTGCTTTAAGACCAGGACAGTTTTCTCTTTTTAATGAAAAAAAAGAGAAATCTCTCTTTTCCCTTACCCCAAGGAAATTTGCATATTAAAATCTGCAGAAATCAGGTTTATATTTATTCTTTATGGCTATGAGGTTGATGAGAGGGCAGTTATTGTTCAGCATTGACATCAGCTTTAAAACTGCAGACTGCAGACCTTTACAATAGAATTAGACTTTCGTGTTGCATAATGAGATTCATTATAATTGACATGCATAATTCCAATCATGTTCTGTGTTGATTCAGCCTTTTGTTGTCAAGACAGCCTGTTATTACATACTGAACTAACCTTACTCATATACAATGATTAAAACAAAACGTCTTCAGAGGTTGTTGGTTTGGGGTTTTCTTTTATTAGATGAATGCAAGGTACCCCTTCCTTCCCCATGCCCACCTCCCCTGCAGCGATTTCTCAGCAAAGCCAGAAAATCCAATGTGTGGCACAGAGGTCTTTTTTCAGTGTGAAAAATCATTCTCAAAAGGTGATCCCCTGAGAGTTTGATGAATGCTCTCCCTACATTATAGTGTAAGGAACAACACTATATTAAATATATAAATTAATAAAGGAAGATATGGGTCTGCAGTATTCCCAAAGTGGAGAAGCATGGCAATTAGTAAAGACTATAAAGGCTTTTAATGTTCATAAAGTGTCAATCAAGGTCACTCAGGGGTACTAAGTCACTAAAATAGGCAAAAGCAGAAGGTTTGACCTCTTCAGCTGCTCTGCTTTTTTTTTTCCTTCTTTTTCTTCTGAGAAGAAATAAGGGAAAACTGGGTACACAATAACAGAGATTTTAGCTACTGATTTATTTGAAACAAAATTGGTGGTTTTACACTAGTTTTTCTTTCACAGGTTCTCACCAGTAGAACTAAGAACCATTCATACTAGATTTACAAAGGCAACTGAGATGCCTGAACAGGCAGTTCTCAGAATCACACAGGCTGAGGTTGGAAGGCACCTCTGGAGATCACCTTTCTAACCCAGCACTCAAGAAGGGCCACCAAGACCCCATTGCTGAGGACCATGTCCAGATGACTTTTGAATATTTCTAGGGACGGGGGCTTCACAATCTCCCTGGGCAGCCTGGACTGGTACTTGGTCATGGTTACATTGATTAAGGGTTTCCAAATGTTCAGCAGGAACCTCCTGAGTTATAGGTGGAGCCCATTGCCTCTAGTCCTGGCCCATATTTCAGTAGCTACAAAGACACTCATAAAACACTCATTTACATTTGTAAACTGTAGCTGCCGTGGAGGT
>VZTZ01036922.1:0-56063 GCA_013400955.1 Drymodes brunneopygia | reverse complement strand
CCACGCCCCAAGCGGCCCTCAACCACCACATCTCCCACCAGCCCATCCCTATTTGCAAATAACAGGTCTAACATAGTCCCTTCCTGGTGGACTCACCAACTGCAACAAAAAGTTGTCCACCACACACTCCGAAAATCTCTTGGACTGCCTCTTTACTGCTGTACTAAGCACCCAGCAGATGTCTGGCAGGTTAAAGTCACCCACAAGAAAAAGGGCTGGTGATCCTGAAATATTCTCCAGCTGCCTACAGAATAAGTTGTCCACCTCTTCTTCCTGGCTGGGTGAATGATAACAGATCCCCAGAAGGATGTCAGCTTTGGTGGCCTTCCCCTTGATTCTCACCCATAGGCATTCAACTTCATCATCATTAGTTTCAACATTAGGGTCAAAAGCCTCCCTAATATAAAGGGCCACCCCTCCATCTCTTCTCCCTTTCCTGTCTCTTCTGAAGAGCTTGTAGCCATCCAGTGCAGTGCTCCAGTCATGCAAGTCATTCCACCACATTTCTGTGATGGTGACTACATCAGTTCTGCCCTTGCACCATGGCTTTCAGCTCTTCTGGTTTGCTACCCATGCTGTGTGCATTAGTATACATGCACCTCAGCTGGGCTACTGATTTAACCCTTAACTCAGGCTTTCCACCCTTGGGCCTCCCTTCAGAGAGTCCAGCTACATCCCCTTCCCCCTTCAAACCTAGCTACATTAAAGTAGCTGTGACCTGATGAGAAGCCTGAACTGAGAAAGAGAAGTTGTGATCCTTGGAAATCCTTTCTTCAAGGATAGAAGAAGATAACTTATGCTGCCAGAGATAGAAAAAGAAAATCATTGCTCCTGCAGTAAAACATCTCATCCTTAAAAAAATACCCCATCAGCCAGTGGCCCACCGAAAGCAGTTGTGGGAAGACTACCAAAGTGTGGGAGGAACTTTTCACATTGAAAGCAGATTTTCCACCCTGGGCAGCTGCTTGTTGTGATGTTGAACCCACGAAAGAACTGTTTCTTGTGGAGAAATCTCCATGGAATAGCAGGAGAGACTCCTCTCCCTAACTGAACTGAAGAAAGACTATTTTAGAGGTGGTAAACTGACTGAAAGTCCTAAGTGTTGTCTCTTTTATGTTGTCAGTGGGAAAGTGAAGAAGAGGTGGGGGGGGAGAAGTGTTCTGAAGGTTTATTCTGGTTTTTATTATTTTCTCTTTTAGTTCTGTTAATAAAGTTTCTTTATGCTCTTTGAAGTTTGAACCTGCTTTGCCTTCTCCTAATCCTTGTCTCACAGCAGAAATTGAGTAAAATTTTAATGAGGGCACTGGTGTTTGGCCAGTGACTCGGATTGGCAAATTCAAACCGCTACATTTAAATGGTGTTTCCGCCCAGGATCGAACCGGGAATCTTTTGCATGTCTTTCCCGAACCAGTTAGGGGTGGGGTGGCTGTAATTGGCTTTTATAGAGGAGACCGCCTCAGAGGTTTCCTCCTAGAACTTGCCCTAAACTAGGACAACTAGTCTCTTAAAGGGACATTACTTAGACCTAAAGTCAATACTAGGATGTCCAATGAAAAATATATTGGGTAACAAGATTTAAAGGAAAGTAATAAACAGTGGGAAAGTAAGGCTCTGTAGAAGGATCTAGACAGGCTGGATTGATGCAACAAGACCAAGAGCTGAGTCCTGGGTCACATCAGTGTCATGCAGAGCTAATCTGGGGACAGAGCTCCTGGAAAACTGCCTGGCGTAAAAGGACCTTGGGGTGCTAGTCGTCAGCCATCTGAATATGAGCTAGAGTGTACCCAGTTGGCCAAGAAGGCCAGCGGCATCCTGGCCTGTATCAGGACTCTTGTGGCCAACAGGACCAGGGCAGGGATTGACCCTGTACTTGGCACTGGTGACTCTTAATNTTGCAGCCTTCTTGCACAGCCGCTGGCTGGAGAGCTCCGTGAGGCACTCTGAGTCGGGTCCGCCTGGAGGTCTGCGCCCACCAGACCAACGGCGTGGGGGGGACGCGACAGGCCCCTCACTACAAGGAGGACATTGAGGTGCTGGTGTGTATCCAGAGAAGTGCAACAGAGCTGAGGAAGGATCTGGAGCAGAATTCTGATGAGGAGCGACTAAAGGAGCTAGGATTATTTAGTCTGGAGAAAAGGAGGCTCTCTACAACTGCCAGAAAGGAAGATGTAGTAAGGTAGGGATCAGTCTCATCTCCAAAATAACAAGGAATAGGACAAGAGGAAATAGCCTCAAGTTGAACTAGTAGACATTTAGAATTGGTATTAGGAAAAATTTCTTCTCAAAAAGGGTTGTCAAGCACTGGATAAGACAGCCGAAGGAACTGGTTGAGTCTCCCGCCCTGGAGATATTTAAAAGACATGTAGATGTGGCACTGAGGACAATGGTTTAGTGGTGGATTTGGCAGTGTTAATTTAACAGTAGGACTTGATGATATTAGCGGTCTTTTTTCAACCTAAATGATAACATGATTCTATTATATGATTAAAACCCAGAACTTTCCATATGCAAATGATAAGGATGAAAACCATCCAAGACTAGTATTTGATGGAGCAATTTTAATTTAAAGTAGACAGGAACCAAATAGATATGCCAGTAAAACATGTTCAGAGAGTACTTTGTGTTGAAATAGCAACTGTCTTGAATATTTTTGGATTAGTTCTTCTGTTTCTTTACTGCTACCTATATCCAGTTGAGGTAGCATACTTTTCAGTTGCTATTTTTTCTGTGAAAACCATAAGAAAATGGGCAATCATTATTTAATAGGAGGGAAAAAACAACCATGTGAATTGTTACCACCTTTTTAGGGGGTTTTGCAAGTATGGTAATAAAAGTTAGTGCTTTGCAAAGTTTTTAAATGGGAACGTGTAAACTATGCCATAGAGCATAAGAGAGAGACATAATGTAGAAGGGAAAAAGGAGGACTGAGGATGTGCCAGAACCAAATGTGAATGTTGGTAACTTGAGTTAATTGCTAACATTTAACAACAGAAAAAGGAAGGTTGCAAAAGAATGTAATTTCTTTTCTGCAATAAAAGCATACGAAGACTGATTTAGTTATATTGGTGACTGTTGAGTTGTTCTGCATTGAATCTCCCAAACCCGAAGGGCCTTATCCAAAAACCATCCACAAGGATAATAGCCGTCAGCTCTGAAATCAGTGAGAATGCAAAGCTTTGTTTAATGAACTCTTTGACAGATGTGGAAAGCCCTAAATCCGAAGAATCCTGTACAAGGGATTAAGAATAGCTGTAGCGTATGCTTAAATGTGACTACATTCTTGAAAGTACTTTGTGTGACAATTTTTCAGACTGCTTAGATTTTAAAATATCCATGTTTCCAGGGAAATAGACCAAAAAATGTGTATTGAAAGATCTAATGACATATGTCAGCAAAGAATCATGTTTACAACATAGCAGTTGAGCTATTTATTTTTTTCCTTTTTATTTTCCAAGCACACAATTGATGCAGTATTTACAATCCTTCATATGATGATGCAAACATAAAACCCTATAAAGATAGAAGACATAATTTAATTAGATTTGGGCAGTAAGCTTGATGAAATACGCACCATTTTTCTCTAGATTCCTGGTTTTATCTAACATTTCTGATTTCACTCCAAAGCACTTATTCTCTCCTCTAGCACTCCAGGAACATCATAAAAGCCAGGAAGGCCAAATTCAAAAACAAAGTGGTTCTTTACACAGTGTACAGATATTTAGAAGTTTTTGACAAAACAACCTGTGGAATTTAGAGGTACACATGGTCAAAACAACGAACTTCAAAAATCCCCAGTCGCAGAATGTTTGGAGGCTGGGAAAATAATACAGAGTACCACTGTATGTATGTATTTTACACATATGTAAAATACTTACTCGTTCCTAGGGTGACAGTTGTCATTGGAGTCATGATGCTGGGTTGGATAAAACTTTTCTCTTACAAATGTTCACATTCTTATATTCATAATTTTAAGCTGCCAAACAGCAGTGAAAAACAATTTGCCAGACTATAGACTTTTGGCTGAATTAAAAGTACGTAACACCCAGGCAGAGTGTCCCTTGCACAGAATATGATCAGTGACTATGATAAATGTGACTGACTCACAATGTGGTTCTGAGTTTACTTAGAGGGATTGTCTTGTATATTCCATGGGTGGCTTTAACATTGTATTTGAGAAAATATTATTTTCTTTTGATAAAAGGAATATTTTATTTCAGAATTTGAAACTGAACTCAGGAAACATGGAAATCTTTCCAATAGCTTGGTAGCTAATTTTCTTTCCTGAGAATTTAATTTCTTTCAAAGAGTTTAAACTTCCTGGTTAAGTGCTAGATATTTAATTAAGCAAAAGGCAAGGGTAACAGCCACTGTCTTCTGGAATAGAGTAACAGTTTTCCAGAGCATACAGACTGATGACTATCATGAGGTTGCTGTTCTTTCTTTCTCCTAAAGTTTTCAGTCCTTCTCTGGAATCACGTGATAAACCATGAGAATGTCACAATGGAAACATATCTTGCTCCTTTTTGTAAAACTGAGAATGTAAAAAATACAAGTGCTGAGAAGGGACTGGACTAAAGGGAAAGAAGGAGTGAAGAGCAGCTGTAGATGAAGCTACATCTAAGACAAATCTTCTTATGTTAAGAAAGCTGTGCACAAGAAGGCTGTTGATTTGCCTTAAACAAGTATGGGATCTCTGGATTCATTTCTCAAATACTTATGAGAGGCAATGAGGACTGTTTTGAGATAATAGGGTTATTCTAGTGATACAACTTTTACTCAGAGGTTTTTGCTAGAATAGTAATGAAGGAAAATGTATAGGAAAAATGATAGCTCACTTTCCTCAGCAGAAATAAAAGACCCATCATGCTCATCCCAAAAATCTATGAAAATAAATTTTTACATTGCAAACAATGAGCATTAAAAAATACTGAATCTCATTACGTCATGTTACACATGGATTAATACATTTTTAGAAGGGAAAAAATGAATTGAACTTTAAAAGGATTAATGTATAGACTTACTTAAAATCATGCATTATATAAATTATATTTCTGAGGAAACAAGTTTTGCTAAACTATATAAACCAGAAAAAGCATTAAATCTCATACTCATAGCACAGAACATAAAATAAGAGAATCACAGAATCACAGAATAAACTGAGTTGGGAGGGACCCAAAAAGATCTTCAAGTCCAACTTCCTGCACAGGACCATTCCCAAGAGTAACACGAAGTGCCCGCAAGTATTGTTCAAATGCTTTTTGAACTCTTGTCAACCTTGGTGCTGGGACCACTTGTTTGGGGAGCCTGTTCCAGTGCCCAACCACCCTCTGGGTGGAGAACCTTTTTCTAATATCTAACCTAAACCTCCCCTTGGGAGCCATTCCCTCAGGTCCTACCACTGGCAACCACAGAGAAGAGGTCAGTGCCTGCCCTTACATTTCCCCTTGTGAGGAAGTTGTAAACACCAATGAGGTTTCTTCTTAGTATGCTCTTCTCTAGGATGAACAGACCAAATGACCTCAGCTGCTCCTCATATGGCTTCCCCTCAAGGCCCTTCACCATCTTCAATGCCCTGCTTTGGACACTGTCTAATACCTTTATATCTTTCTTATTTTGCAGTTACCAAAGGTGCACACAGGGCTAGAGGTGAGGCCGTCGCAGTGCAGAGCAGAGCGGGACAATCCCCTCCCTTGCCCTACTGGTGATGCTGTGCCCTGATGCACTGCAGGACGTTTGGCTCTGCTGCCTGCCCATGCATTGCTGACTCATATTCAACTTTCTGTCAACCAGGATCCCCAGGTCCTTTTCCATGGCCCTTCTTTCCAGCATCCCATTGCCCAGTCTGTTCATACATCCAAGGTTGCCCCATCCCAGGTACAGAATCCAGCACTTCATTAAAATTCATACTGCTAGTAATTACCTAGCCCTTGATTTCATCAAGATCTCTCTGCAGAGTCTCCCTGCCTTCAAGGGAGTCAACCTTTCATCCCAATTTAGTATCACCTGCAAACTTAGTATCCCTTCAAGTCCTGCATTCAAATTATTAATGAAGATGCTGAAGAACACAGGGCCAAGGATGGAGCCCTGCAGAACCCCATCAGTGACAGGACACCAGTCTGATGTCACCCCATTCACTATAACCCTTTGTACCAAACCTGTGAGCCCGTTGTTCACCCATCACATGATGTGTTTAACTAGCTGTAGGCTGGACATTTTGTCCTGGAGGATACTGTGAGAGACAGTATGGAAAGCTTTACTGAAATCCAAAAAGATTACAACTGTCTTTCCTTCATCAGTTAGGTGAGTTACCCTGACATAAAAGGAAATCAGTCTTGACAAGCAGGATTTTCCCCTCATGAAGCCATGCTGGCTGTGAACAATGAGCACATTATCTTTCAGGTGTTTTCCAGCACCTCCCAGGACAATCTTCTTCATAATTTCACCAGTCACTGAAGTTAGACTGAAAGGCCTGTAGCTGCCAAGGTCTTGCCTGAGACAAGGTTAGCCAGCTTCCAGTCAACTAGGACCTCTCCAGATTCCAAAGGACATTCCAAAATCATTGAGAGAGGTTTTGCAATGACACCAGCTAGCTCTTGAAGAACTCTCAGATGAATCCCATCAGGCCCCACAGATTTATAGGGATCCAGCTGGAGCAGCAGATCACACACAACTTCAGGGTCAGCTGGAGGTTTCTAATTCACACAGCGATGGCCCTCCAGCTCAGGGCACTGGGACCCCATTATTCCATCACTGCTGTTGAAGACACACACAGAAAAGGCATTAAACACCTCTGCCTTGTCCATGACCCTGTCTGTGAGATGACCATCCTCATCCTGTAACAGGCTGATATTCTCTACAGAGCCTTTTGCCATTAATGTATTTGAAAAAACTCTTTTTATTGCACCCCATGTTTCTGGCCCACTTCAACTCTGGTTGAGCTTTGGCCACATACCTTTTCTTCCTGTGGTGGTGAGCAAGCATCTCTGCATTCCTTCCATGTCATCTGACCTTGCTTCCACTGGGCATATACCTTCCTTTTTTGCATTATCTCCAAAAGACAATCCCTGCTTAGCAAAGCCAGTCTTCTCCCTCATCTGATTGACTTCCAACATTTTGAAATTGCCTGTTCCTGTGCCCTTAGGAGGTGGTGCTTAAAAAATGATCAGCACTTATGGACCCTAGCATTGTCAAAAGCTTTTTTCTAGGGGACCATGCTCACTATTTCCTTGAGCAGCTGGAAGTCTGCTTTCCTCATGTCCAGAGTTGAAGTTTTGCTGGCACTTTTCCTTTGCACACTTTTTAAACTTGATTGTTTCATGGTTTCTGTGTCCAAGACAGCTACCAATCTCCACTTCACTCACAATCTCCACTTCTTTGTTAATAGGCAGCAAATCAAGGAGGGCATCTTTCCTAGTGGACTCCCTTAGTTCCTGTACTGTGAAGTTATCATCCAAGTGTTTTAGGAATCTTCTGGACCTGTTTGTGAAGCTGTGCGGTATTCTCAGTTTACATCTGGCAAGTTAAAGTCACCCATAAGGACAAGAACAGTTGACTTGGAAGTGTCCCCTAGATCCTCAAAGAAAAATTCATCAGCATCATCTTCCTGGCTAAGAGGTCTATAGTAAACTAGCATGATGACACTGCATTATTTGTTTGTCCCTTGATTCTTATCAAGAGGCTCTCAACTGTGCCCCATAACATTCCAAAATTTCAGTCCCTCCATTACATACAACATACACATCCCATCTCACCTGCCCCGTCTATCCCTCCTGAAGAGCTTGTAACCATCCAACATGGTACTCCAGTTATAGGACTCATCCCACCAGGTTTTGCTTCTGCCACTGATGTCAAATCTCTGGGACTAGACTAAAGCTTTGAGTTCATCTTGTTTGTTGCTCATGTTGCATGCATTGATATAGAAACATTTCAGGTGTGGTTTGTTGTATTTGACACCTTATGAAGCAGACTGAGGGATCCCACTACCGCTCACTTCCTTAAGTTTTGGCACACCATCCCTTTACAAATGCTAATACATATCATTATCAATCAAAGAGTAGGTAGGAATGTAGCATAACAAAAATGCTAGAGGTTGTGAGCCATGACAATTTCATGCAAAATACAGCCGCTTTTGTTTGGGAAATGGTGATGCTTGCACTTTTCTGCTCCAAAGAGGATACTAAATAAGACAAAGGAATTCATAATAAGAAGCATAACTCAAAATGTCTACATCCTCCTTAAAAAGGAAGATTAACATTCCTCTAACATGTCTAGTGGCTTTAAAAAGCAGCAAATTTCAAACACTTGAACAGTATTTTTAAGTAATAACACCTTAAGAAAAAAGCAATAACAATATGTCTGAAATAATTGCAGGAGATAAATTCAATAAGATGAAACTTTGCTGTCTGTTGCACTGCTGGCTACGAAAGAAACACGCAAGCTTCAGAGCAGCAGTTTGGACCACCAGACAGGACCACCCAAAAGGGCCTGCCCTTCTTTATTCTCTCATTTATATATATATTTTTAAGACAATTGTGGATTGGACAAAGAGGTTACCACCTCTATAAGTTTACAGGATAAAGACATGGTCAATCATCTTTCTCCGCCTTAGGGGAAAGGAATGAAAAACAATTTGAAAGTTCAAAACAATCTTGGTCAGTTAGGAAAACAAGGACTATGTTTATAGAAAATGCATGGGAACTTCTACTACAAAAGTAAAAACACGAAACACTATAAAAAGCAGGGCGACAGCTGTCCACTTTCACTTACTTCCAGTTTAGGTCCTAGAATGAAACAAGGAAAAAGAAGAGATGAAACTGACTGCGAAAATGGAAGAAAAGGTTTGGTTTAGGTGTCCTAACTCTCTGTTTTTAAAACAGGAAAGTGTCTTTATCACCTCCATGTTAACATTTTCAAGTGTTATCACTATCATTATCAAGTGACATTCCTACTGAAATCCATGCTTGGTTTGCTCTTTGTGCCCAGAAGCCTGGCATGGAGCCAATCGCTCCTCAATTCATTAGTAATTTCCACATTTCACTTCCTTTAATAGCTGCTGTTATTTTGACTTAAATGTTTTAGATTAAACAGTTTCTTCACCAGTAATTATTATAGCAATTAACTGGAAAAATTTGTGAAATTACACCAGTGAATAATGTTAACCCATGGAGAAATACTTGCAGAATAAACCTTTATCCTATATTGTTTTTCTATAAAATTATTCAAAATATGCTGTCCATCTGTGCTGCTCTTACTCATTGTTTATTAAGCTGTTAAGCCTACCAGTTTCTTTAAGTGAAATTAATCACATAGTAAGGTACTATTCACTAAGCCAATGGGTTTTTAATAATAACTTTTCAACTTATTCACTAACACTTTCAATGGAAATACTATGTTGCAGAAAATACCGTTAAAATATATAAACAGTAGAAATTCAAGTGTTTCTAAATCTAAAAGCATGAGGAAAAAAAATCATATTACGGATTTTCCAGTATGCTTTCCCTGAAATAAACATGCAGAAAGTCTCACTAGTACTGTTCCCAAATTCTAAGTAATCGTTCAGAATAAACTAGAAATATAGTTGAAAAGATAAACCAATTTTTCATTGACCTTTAAACTACCTGTCTTCATTGAAATTTTCATTTAGATCAGTTACACAGCCTATTTTTCAGATACTTAAAAGCAGTCAAAAATTGAAATTTGAAGTGTTTCAAATCTTAAAGATATCTTTCTTAATATGTTTATGAATTTCTAGCAGTTCAATAGCCTACCTAACTGAAAGACTGTGCAGACCCAGACATTCTGGTTATTCATTCCTTAGCTCAGAAAGTCATATCATCCTCCATCTCTCAGATCAGGCAAGTATTCACTTGATATCCACTTACATATCACATGTTTATGAACTTTTTTGGCTTCTGAATCACTTCCGTCCATAAGCAGTCACTTCTGCTCACTCAGGAGCTGCAGTAGCTTTATTCCTTCTTTTCCTCCTCCTGGGGAAAGGATCACAGGAGTCTGGTTTGGCCTGTCTAGTTCCAAAGCTGCAGGGAAGCAGAGCAAAGGACTGAAAATAGCTGAAATAGAATGAAGGAAAGGAGAAGGGATAAAAAAGTGCTTCCTTTGAGAACTTTATGGAAGCTGCTGAAAAGAAGGGGGAAAAGACCTAGGTGCTTTTTTTCATGGCAAGCTCTGACTGGCAGCTCTTCCCCAGAAAGTGAGGAACAATTCCACAGCTGACATTTGGGAAAATTTGAATTGTCTCTAATTCCTGGGTGAATTTATTCTTGCTAGGGAGACCTCCATGAACAGGTAATCTGTAGAATTACTTCAATTTCTTGTAGGAACACCTCTTTCTTAAATTCATGAAGAGAAAGACTGAGTTTTATTGATTTTCCTTTGTATTCTTATCAAAATGAAAAATAAGTTTTTAAACACAACTGATGCTGCTCTGTTTCACAAGAATTATTTGTATTGATCATAGATAATTACCAAAATCTGTACATTTTAATCATAGCAAGAAACATATCCCATGTAATTGTGGTCAATTACTGAGACAAAGTTGAACTGCAATAATACATTTGTTCATATTTTTAGGAAAAACAGTCTACTTTTAGACTCCTTAAAGTTTTTAATTTAAAGTTTTAAATTAAAGTTTTTCTGTCAGTTTGGTGTGATAGTTGCAAAAAAAAAAAAGATTAAAAAATAAAATATTGCATTATGAGAGTATTTACCCAAATACAAAACCAAAAATGAGAAATTAGGTATCATTTCTGCAGAAAAGGATTATGTTTATTGTGCATAATCAGAACCTAAACAGGATTAAAACATACTGCAGTATTGCACAAGAAATCATCATGGTTATAGACATCTTAAAAGATAGACAGAAAATTATTTGTGCAGAAATAACATGGTATCAGCAGGAATCCAGCATCCAAGAATCCAAAAAGACAGTACATTTTTAAGAAAGATTGAGTTCAGAGGAAAGTAGCAAAAATTGTTGGTTCAAGAAAATTAGTTACAAAGAAAGATGTATAAAATTGTGGCTAGTAATTTGAAGGAAGTGGAAATTGGCAAAGGAAGTGTTAACATGCTGCAGCAAGAACAAAGCAACAATCTGTTTTTAATATCTGGTGTATAAGCAAAAGATAATTTCTTCATTTATGGCAAAGTAGATTAAGGAGATGTATAAAACAAGAAGTCTTCATTGGCCATGTTCATAAACAAGCTGGACGCTATAAACATGTTCATTCTGCCAAAGAACTTAAAGTCACCAGCCAAAGTAGCATAGGATACACATTCAAACAAAAAAAACCTTTATCTAGAATCAGTATTCATTTCAATGAATGAGCTAAATTGCTGCTTTACCAACAGCCATGTAACCCAGAAGGAAATGTGGTACTTTGTGAAATCAGAGTGGTAATGTAAGTCAGATGAAAATCGTTTTGTCAATACATATTGCAGTACTATCTTCAAATTCTGTAACAATATAATAATTCCAATATGAAAAGTTATTGGTCTCCCCTCAGGTCTTATGTACACCTCCAAAAACTCTCCCATACCTCTGCCCCTTTGGGAGAAATGCTGTAATTCTCCAGCACCAGTTTCAAGAGAGTTAATCTCAGTCCTTAGTCAACCAGTCACATGATTTCAAATTTGCTATGAGTACAGACTCCTAAAAGGCAAATCTAGCCCTATTTATGATTTTTCTCAATTTTTATTGCAGCCTAGTAGAAATAACCTGGACATTACCAAACACCTGCGGATCTTATTTTGAAAACCCTGGTTTTAAATCAAAGTGAAATAAATGACCACTTCTAGTCTCAACTAAAACTAGCAAACAAGCAAAGATTATTATTTAAACTTCTAGGCTATTCCTTTACTCCTGCTTTCTATTTGTAGTTTTTTGAATTAATTTTTTCCTAACTGTTAGTAAGGAGAAGATAATTAAAGAACTTACTCAATCTAAATCTCATCTTATAGTTCATTTGATATTAAATTTTGATAAATATGAGAAGAAAAAGGTAACAAATGTTACCACTTGAATATTTTTAGTAATTTATATTAAATTAAATATATTATAATAAGCTTCAGACCTCTGATAAGCCATGTAATTTAAAATATCATATTTACTCTGATTCGTTTTTTAAAATTATTAATAGTGTTGCTGAAAACATCAGGATAAATCAAACTCTCTAACAAGCTCTTTATTTTTAATTTTGGAAAGCTGGCATTTCTCTATTACAGTGCTGGGTGTGCATGGGATCACTCTCTCAAACACAAAGCCACACTTTCAAAACTTGTCACTATATCTTTTAGCAAACAAAAAAATTGATGTCCATTTGTTCTCTCCATTCATTAGTATTCTACCATCTACTGATTATTGATTTCTTCTCACTCTAATGAGTCCACATTTTCAGTCTTTTTATTATATTCTTTCCAGCTAGAGAGGTTTTCAGTACAATTGCTGAATTGTCTTTGTTGGTTTCTTCTTTATCTCCAGGTTCTGCAAAATTTCCTTGTGGTCCAGTTTCAGCAATATATCTCTCTCCCAGGCTTTGTTCACGGAAGCATATCAAGGTTGACTACAACTGTTTCAGCAAAACCTAAAGTTTCAGTAATTTTCCCAAACTGTGTTCCCACAGTAGCAGCTTATAACAAACATTTAATGCTGGCTACTATGGCATATGACAGGGTGGAAAATTGCACTGCTTATGATTTAAAAATTAATTAGAAAAGTTAATTAAAACAATTTATTAAGAAAGTTATTAGGAAAGTCATATCATTTCCAACAATAGCATCTTATAGAATATATGATTTTGGATTTCTTCACACATATTCATCTTCATTTTATTGCAACTTATAAACTCACAATGCTATTTTGGTTTATAAAGGGGAAAAAAACCAAGTTAACAAATGTCTGTCTTTATCCTTAAGTTTAAAACTGATCTGGGCCACAGGTCCCTCTGTATGGGCTCTTGCTCAGTCTGTCTACAACGGCTGAAGGTACCAATTGCTCAGGCTGACTGTCTGAAACTCGGCTATGGGTCATATCCAAGGTAAAAGAACAGCAGAGGGGAATCTGTGACATACTTAACTGCCCCTTTCATAGTTTGCAGCATTACACAAACTTCCAGGGAAATGGGGTGCTGTCTGACCCGAGGAAGAGTGGGGAGCAAGCAAACATCAGCTCCTGCCAGCTCTGCAAAGACAGCCGTAGAGTCTGGCAGTAGGGTCCAACAGCTGAGGTCATTCACATCTTCAATAAGCAACAGTTTGCTTCTGGGTTCAGCTGTCAGAGTCCTCAGATCATACAGACACTGTCAGCAAGCACCACTCTATCAAGCAGCTGTTAATTGTTGATTTTCTAACGCATCCAAATATACAGCCTGGTTTAGATAGAGTTTATCAACATCAACTAAACTGTAGGTAAACTTTAAACACTGTCAAATCCTTATACAACATGCCTTAGAATATTAATTTTAATACATTTAAAGCAGACAGCATGGGAAAAACAAACCTGTTTGATGGGGAAGAAGCATTGACCACAAAGCAGAAAAACTGAAAGAAACAAAAGGCCTATTTGTAAAAGTTGTTAACTAGTTCTTCTTTCCTTGAAATCACTTTCCTGGAAGTTTTTGTATANACGTTTTTTGTACCAATTACATGTATTTTAATTTTCCTATTAAATTGTAGTTCTGACTTTGAACGTCTCACTAATTTGCTTTTCAAACCACAACAATAATATTTTTGTTTTACTGATGAGTGGGAGGAATCAGAACAAAGCAAGACAAGCAGCAAGTCTGTGTTTTAAATGGCTGTATTTGCCCATCTTGGACTCCATTCCTAAAACATACCATAAAGTATTTTGGAGACATGAAAATCAAAAAGAGGAAGAAGGAACTCTTATTTAGACAAGGATGCAACAAACCTGGCTTTAATTTCTACTTTTGCCGTAGATTTTCTCTGATGCATTTGTTGATCCATTTAATTCCTCATCCATGGCTTCCCATCTGTGAAATCTGTTTTCCCAGAGATGTTTTGCTGAGCAAAGCTACTTTCTGCAATGTATGGCTAATGTCAATCACGGTAACATCCAATCTAGAAGAAATTTACTCCTTTTTTATCCCCTCCCCATTGCTTTTGGAGACATTTTGGAGTTTGCATTGATCTTCATAAATGAGGTCTAATGGGATATGCTGTCCCATATATAAGATATACTCTCTCAATATACTCTTGCCAAATGCATGATTGTCAAGAACTACGTGTTGCCTTCCTAGCAGTATATAACAATGAATGCTCGTCATCAAGTGCAGTATGGGGTAAGGAAGTTTAAGGTCCATGAATGACTCCAGATATAAAGAAACCCGACAGCCAGGAAGATCATTTGTTCATTTAGAAAGGAGTCTGGGAAACTGTCAAGGACAGAGTAAAGTTAAAATTTGACAGTAACTTAACATGAAAATCCAGAATCTAAATGCAACTCGAGCACATATTAAGAAATATGTTAGACTGCATTATGCAGCACTTAAAGATACCAAAAAGCAAGACAACTCCAACAGAGAACTCACATTTTTTTCCACCAGCCGATCTGAATAGGCTATGAAAGTAGCTTATAGGAAACCAGGATGAAAAGCAACCAATACTTTTTCCCAGAGGTACCATACGGTTATCATGTCATGGTTACTTCTCAAACTCTTTTGCAACTATTTATTGGATTCCTACAGAAGCAGTGGAAAATGTGCTCTAACTGCATATCTACTCAGAGATATTGAACTACTCAGACTATGCTTTTAATTTTCTTCTTGCTTCTGTACTTCATCATTTTATTCTATATTTATAAAATAATGAAGAATGCGTTTATATGGAGCATTGGGAGTGCTTATTAAAAGAAATAATTCGTTCCAGTATCCACAACTATAATTGCATCAAAATTGTTTTATGTGACCTTCAAGAAATTTTGAAAGGTCTAAATTCTATTTTTCCTAAAATTAAGTTTGTCTTTTCCCACGTCAGCAGACAGTAGTGCCACACCAAATGGACTGATGCAATGTCATGTATGACTGAACTATAACAGCATTCAACTTGTCCGATGTAATGCTGCAGAAGACAAATTTTTCACATTTCCATTGTCTTGGTATTGTCTCCTCACTTAGTATCAGCACGGCCCCCAATGTAAGAAGAAATGGACGTGCTGGAGCAAGTCCAGAGAAAAGCAGCTGATGATCAGAGGGCAGGAGTACTTTTACTGTGAAGACAGGTTGAGAGAACTGGGGTGGTTCAGCCTGGAGAAGAGAAGGCTCTAGGGAGACTGAGCACCTTCCAGTGCCTAAAGAGATCCTACAAGTAAGCTGGAGATGGACTTTTTACAAGAACCTCTAATGAGAGGACATGGGGTAATGGCTTTCTGATTTTCTTCCCTTCACTTCCCTCACAAGCAAAACCACAGTTTGCCTTTGTCTAAAGGAATGTTTTCAATGCACATGCCCTTGGCATTTGGAACACCTGATGCTGAGGGCTAAGTCACTTGGCCTCTAATCCCTTCAGATGTTCAGCTGTGTGATGGGAATGAATTGCTACAATTCGGTCATCTCTCAAAGACAGCATACAATTTCAGTAATACTGCACTAAAGAAGTGGTGCTTCTACTTTTTCATTTACCCAGATGAAAGGCTGGAACACTTGTGTAGGTGATCACTCAGTTTAACTGAGAAAGAGAAGATAGATGTATCCTCTCCTAGTCTGTTGCAATCTGAAGAAAAATAATGTTGATTAGTCCATAAGATAAAGAGATCAGTGACTGTGTAAGTTTGAACAAGTAATAAAATTGAGCAATGTGAAGACATTGACAATAGTAAATGTATCAAGAGAAACAAAAGAATGCATGAGATTATTATTATAATACTACTTTCAGTGTTGTTTGATTGACATTTAAGAATTAATTGACGGTCTTACAAATGGATGTGGTCACAACTGAAATTTACTGTCTAATTGATACTGTTTCCGTAATCTAATGAATGCAACCGATCTTTCTATTTATGGTTTGAGAACAAAGTAACTAAGACTATGTGGGCAACAATATTTGAGTCTATAAACTTCCAACAAATTAATAAAAGTATCTCCATTTTCAGTTTTCAAATACTTGCAATTCATTCCTACAACTATGAAAGTAAACATGCAACTCCAATGATATTTTTCTATTCCTGAAGCCAATCCTTTCAAGAATAGCTTTGCAGAAAGTAAAGTTTTGTTCCTGAAAAAAATTTTATGTAAACATTTATTTTCAATGAATAATTTTAACACTAATTATTATTAAATATCTTAACACATATTGGAAAATTTCAATTTTCATTAAATGTTAAAAACTTTTTGGGTAAAATAATAGAATAAGGGCAAAAATTAAATTAGTAAAGCCTGAAATTTTTGATGGAAGTTTTTTCAATTCAGTCCTACTCATAAATGGACAAATGTCCATTATTGTTGTTGCCAAGTACTTTCTGTTTTTCTAAATGTTATCAAAAATTGGTTTGTAAAAATGACTGTGAAAGAAGTGTTGGTAATATTAATTCAAAAATTAAATGTGCCTTTTAACTCATAGTATTTTAACCAGTATAAGGACAAATATCCTTTTGTTCTTGTATCTTTGTACACTTGAATCTTCTGATTATATATAGTAATATTTTTAATTTTAGTTACTCTTTTTTTATTCTTTCCAATTAGTAAACAATGTATTTAATCTGTCATGTCTGTAACTGTTCTTGAAATTGCCTCTCCTAGCATAACAATAGCTATAAAATTCTGTAAAATAGCCTACAGTGCATCATTCAAACTGTTTACAAAAATATTGAACATAGTTGGGTTCAGGACATTAAAACAACCTGCCCACCTGATAAGAAGTGCTCTTCTAGAGAAAGAGAGTGAGAGCAGTGTATATTTGTTTTGTGGCAATTACACATAGATTCTACTTCCCAAGTTTGCTTATGGCATGCATTTTGAAACAAAACAGTTGAGTATGTCATTGAAGAAGTCAGCTTTCAAAACTGAACCGCTATTACAACTTGATGTTGCACTAAGCATCATATAACCTAATATCATCTGCCCATACACCATCATGCCCTGATAGCATCTCTGCTTCACTGCTACTTTCCAACTCAAAATTATTTTTTGCCTCCTGGATCCTCACTTTCCATAGGCCACTACCCATAGCAAAACTGATTGCTGTAGGAGGACGTAGGAGCCTTCTGTATACTTGATGACTGTCATCAACAATTTCATCAAAAAGTATGCACTATAGTAGGGCAGCTTTATACATGCTTACCTTCTGGAGAAGGAATCTGAACTTTGCAATTAGTTCACTGTGCATCCCTGTTGCTTACTAAGTTATGCACACTCTGCAGCTGTAGACATCCCACAGCATACGGCACCTCTTAGCCATTGCTCAGCAAAATTAATGAAGTGTTTGGCCTAGTTTTATCTAGATCTGGTGCATTAGAACAGGTTAATGTATTATTAAAGTTGCAGGATGTCGTATCTACATATCTTTGAATCATAAATTTAGTTAATCAGGAAAAAAAAGCATATGGAAGGATTTGACCTGATTTGCTCTTTATAATCTTACATATGTTTCAATTGGTTTTTTGAGAATTTTAAGCAGTTTCTTTAATGTTTTGTTCCAATATCTTTTATCAACTAGAATCTGCCTGAGTTACTGTACCCTGTTCTTCTTCACTTTTAAAAACTGAATACAATATTTGCTTTTGCCGTTTATCTGTCACCACATTAATCATCTGTTAGCCCACAAATGTATTTACAAAGGTTTCCAAATTACACTGACTTGTTTAAGCATCCTTCAGAGTTTATTCTGAGAAGTATTAGAGGTCTATATGTTTATACCCTTTTGAACTTATAAAGTTCAAAACTGTCCTAATTTGAAAGACAGGTGTATGCCAAGGAAGGTGAGAACCTCCCTTGAAATGGAAAATGGGACGCCCTTCCCTCCCAATTATTATAACCTTGAAATTAAGGAGCTTTCAGGCAAAGATATGGCAAAAGGAATAACAGTTCTTTACTTATATATATATATAGTGTGTGTGTGCGTGTGTGTGTTTGTGTGTGTATGTATAACAAGGCAAACAAATAATAACAACAGCAGCAACAACAAACAGAAGAAAAACAGAGACCCATTGACAGCCATCTCTCGGCTGTCAGGCACTTTTCCCTTCGGTGTAGTTTTGGTCACAGCCGGCAGGGGCGCTTTTGGCTCCCAGTGGGGCAGGGCAGGTGCGATGATTCTCCTGTGGCTGCAGGGGGCGCTGTGGCAGGAGCTCAGCTACCTCTCCACACAGCTAAAGGCGGGTGAGCTGGCAGAGCTAGAAAAGCAGCTTCTTTTACAAACTGTCATGGTTTGACACTAGCCAAATGCCAGGCACCCACAAGAGTTGTTCACTTGACCTCTTTTGCTACAGTTGGGCAGAGGAGAGAGGGGAAAAAAAGAATTAACAAAGGATTCATGAATTGAGATAAGGATTTGGAGGAAAACACTCTAAGGGCAAAACAGGTTTAAATTTAAAGGCATAAAGTAATTTTTTTACTAAGAGTCAGAGAAGGATAATGAGAAGTAAGCCCTTAAAACACCTTTTCCCCCCAGCCCCTCCCTCTTTCTCACCGACAGCGCAAGGAGAGAGTTTTGCATGGGAGTTTTGGTCGGTTCATCACTCAAGATCTTTTTCTGTTTTCTCAGGGAGAGAAGTCTTTTTTCTGCTATGCTGTGGGGTTCCTCCCATGGAAGAACAGCCTTCCCAAAACTATTGGGGCGTGGGGCACTTGTCCATGGGGTGCAGTCCTCGAAGGACGGGCTGCTGTAGTTTGGAAGCAGGGGCCCTCTCTCTCTTTCTCTATGTAGGTCTCCCACTAGACCACAGCTTTCTCTGGCATCCACCTGCTCCAGCATGAGCACTTTTCCAATGGGCTGCGAGTGGATCTCTGCATCCCCCATGGACTTCATGAATTGCAAGGGGACAGTTTGCTTCACCAGAGTCCTCACCATGGCTTGCAGAGGAATCTTGGCTCCGACACTTGAAGTACCTCCTCCCCTCCTTTTTTTTGACAGACCTTAGTGTTGCCATGTTGTTTTCCCTCACATGTGCTCACTTCTTCCTCTTCTGTGACTAGAAGAAAAACTGCTGCTTGTAGGTACCATTGTCAACAAGTTCCACTAATTCAAAGATTCTTGCAGGATCCCGCAGCACTGAGAAATTGATCTCATCTAAGTGTGGAGTCCGGTGGGCTAAAGTTCCTCCCCAGGTTAGAGTGACTGAAAAGACTTGCCCCCAACACGCTCTGTTCCACTATGCTGATGTACCCCAGTTCTATTTCTCCATTGGCCCACTGACCTCCCTGCCCCTTTTATACCTTATATGTTATGTACCCTAGAAAGTTCTCCCTTCCCTGTTCCCCCTATTGGCCCCTGCTCCCTAGTCACTCCCACAGAGTCTCCCTATTGGCCCCCTGCCCTAACCCTGCCTGTGTACCGCCCCTGTGCCCTCAGGCCATTGGCCCTGATGCTCTCTCCGCCCCGATATACAAACTGGTCCCTCAGTTGTTGGGGGGCTTTTTACCTTTGTCCTGGTCTTTGCTTCTGGATTCTTATGCAAACTATTGGATTAAACTTCACTATGGAACTCCAAACAAAAACTCTTCTCAACTCCTTGCAGTTGGTGTGTCTGTTGAGCTATCTGGCATGCGTGTTAACAACTGTATGCGTATGAATGTGTGGCTACCGAACTACTCCAGCTGGAGATGTTTCCAGGTCGCAACTGTCATCACCACCAGCCTTGGTGGCTTACGACATCTAGGTTCTGTGTCAGGGAATCACTCGTCATACTTCTGCTGCTGGTCGGACTGCCCCACCGCCATCATGAAGTGGCAGCCATCAGCAGCGGTAGCCATCGGCAGTGGCAGCTGTTCTGGCACTGGCGCTATTTAAAGCATCTCTTCATCCAGGGTGCCGGGAAGGGGAAGCCACCACTGCCACCCCTGCCCTTTTCACTCACAGTGCGGCTGGCTAGGAGTGACCAGTCAGGCAAGGCTTGCCGTGGGCCACCCCAAGATGGTGGCGACCATGGTGGTGCACTGGCATGTGCCATGCTGGGGATGGCCCCCTGGCAGTGGCACTTCACCACCCATGGAAGAAACTGCTTCAGTACTGTTTTGATTTTCTTCTTAAATATGTCATCACAGAGGTGTTACCAGCCTCTCTAATTGGGCCAGCGGCATGTCCATGTTCAGAGTCATCAGAGATTGGCTCTGTTGGACATGGTGGAAGCTTCTAACAGCTTCTCACAGAAGCCACCTCTGTGGCCCCCTCCGCTACCAAAAACCAGGCTGTGCCTAACTAAGACACAAACCCACAGGGGCAGCAGATCACAGTGCCCCTCTGGGTGACAAAATGGCCTGTAGCAAGAACCTTAGAAGCAGCAAGCTGGAATGGCAGAGTCAAGAAGACCCAGGGTGACAAACAAAGTGTAGCAGAGATTCTGGGGCCATGACAAAAGCCACGGGGTGTCCCAATGTCTGGTTAAAATGTAACAAGAAGCCCTTAAGCAGCAGCAGAGAACAGCAGGGCTGGGCAGGGAATCGTTCTCCTGGGTAGCTTACTGGTGATGACTGGTCCCTGGGTTAGGCTGTGCAGATAAAGAAAATTACAGGGAAGGAACTGTGACTACATGATTCTGAGTTGTAGTTCCTCCCACTATTGTGCAGTTTATGTACCTTCTCTTACATAAATTAATACGTATTATCTAGTTTTATACCAAGATTATAGAAAATTAGGAAAACTATTCTTCCTGATTTTCATGTGATCAAGGTTTTACCCCAAAAATATTAAGAAGAAATTTAGACCAAGCAATCTGTCTTGGACAAAATATCAGAGGAAGGATAAGCATCTGAAACAAAATTTTGTCATTTAAAAATCTTTTTCAGTCCTAAATAATTGCTAATCTCTGCAATCTTAGCATTACAAAGCCTGTTAATATTGCTGACTATCAAGAAATTTGGGGAAACATAAATATTTCATGTTTCTTGTCTTCAATCTTCTCGCCCTAACTCAAGACTGAAAAATCAAAAAACCTCAACTTTAAGGCAAAAAATATGAACTACAACTGGATGTGAACAGAAAACATGGTAAGATCCTCAATCCATAAATTTTCAAGCTTCCCACAGCTCTAATGATCCACATGTAGCAAAGCAGAAATCATATTTACCTCTGGAAAATTTTATAGCATGGTGGTAATAATGCCAAGATCACAGGCTTCATCCCTATATGGGCCATTCACTTAAGAGTTGGACTCAATGACCTTGTTTGTCTCTTCCAACTCAGAATATTTTGCAATTCTGTGATTCTGTGAAGAGGTTCAGAATGGGAATGAAAAAAGCCTGTCTCAGACTTTACTTGTCTAAATGAAATTATCCGTAAACCTAGCTAGTTTGAATTCTCTGGCTTAATCCATTTCTGAGTGGAGTAAAGTATATGGTTGTAACAGATTTAAGTTTTCAACACTCATAATCTGTCAATTCACAGATGCAATAGCTTGAAGGCATGTCTGGAGAGAAGGTTTAACCTTTTAATTTCATGCAATATCAAGTCGAGTCAACAATCTTCCCATCACATTTGATTAATGTTTATATATGCAGCCTGTCAAAATATATATATATTTCACTGACAAACTTCCATTGTATTGTAGGGTATGCCCTACATGGGATAATTTTAAATAGAAGAGCAAATATGTGGGTGGTTTTCATTATACCAAAGGTGATGAAATCCTAAAAAGGAATGCATTAAATATGAAGTTCAAGCCTCACTATTTAGGACTTTGGTGCTTTCTGTGCACAAAATAATAATTTTACCAGTTTATTAACATATCTGTCTGTTGTAGTTCATTCTCTCAACAATTATTACCAAGCTTATGATAAATAAGAATGGTAATTTGAGACCTTATTCTAACAGTAATTTTCCACAGATATGCACTAAATATTGTTCCTTGATTTCCCTCTGCTTTAAAACACCAACAGACCATTGAGCACATTCACTTTCAGTGCAATGCCTAGATAACCATTTTAACTCAGCATGGTATTTTAAGCCTAGGAAAAGTATAGTGCAGATTGAAAGTGAAATGAGCTGGTCAGTGTGAAAGCAGGGCATGGTTACACAGATAGAAAAAATGTAGCTATATGAATTGCAACAAAAAGGATAGGCTAAGATTCAATATCATCCCAGCCACTGGATTTTCATAAACCAAAGACCTCCAAAACTCCATCAAATTTAGATCTCAAAACAATTTTTAAACCTCTAGAATACAATGAGTCACATGATAGGCTGGATCATCAGCTCCTGTAATTGGTTGTTGGAGGTTAGGATTTTTTCCCCTTTTCTTTTCTTTCTCTCAGGAAATATTCTCCCATTTGTTGCCTAAGAGATGATAACAATGAAACTTTAGAGAGACAATAGATACGGCTGAGAGGAGGAGGAGGGGGAAGGGTGCAACTGGCAGCAGTCTCTTAGCTCAGGGGCTTTCTCTTGGGAAGTGCAGACATACCACAAAATTCTGGCTGGGGGCTGAGGGGCTGGGCTCAGCTCCTTACTCTCTTGTTCTCAGATGGGAGGGGAGATGGCCAGGCTGCAGTTGCTGTGGGGAGAATTTGTTGTCACTATGGAGTTCTATTTTGTATTGCTTCTCCTATCATGAGTGTGGCTTTGCTCTTAAGAGCGGCCATTGAACTGAGACCTTTTCAACATAAAATCTCACTGGAAAGGACCCTCACCATCTGCTCGGGTGCCTCAGGGGAAAATCCAGGACCCCAACCCCCTTCCCCCTCTGAGGGAACATCTCCCATCTGTTTGCAGAAGCAGCCTGGCTGTTTTTCCTTGATGCTGCTTTAGGTTTTTCATTACACTTTAGCCCAACACCCCATGTCCTCCCGACCCCCGTGGCTTGTGCTAGGGCTGCGGAGTTTCTGCTACATTTTATTTGCCACCCTGGGTGTGCCTGCCTCTGCTCTTCCAGCCTGCTACTCTGAGCTTCCTGCTACAGCCCATTTCACCATCTGGAGGGGCACCGGGATTGGCTGCCCCTATGAATTTTTAAAGGAAGGCCCTTTTCCATCTCCAGTCAGTTCCCACGTGGAGACACAGCTGAACTCCTGCCACAGCGCCCCCTGCAGCCACAGGAGAATCATCGCACCTGCCCTGCCCCACTGGGAGCCAACAGCGCCCCTGCCGGCTGTGACCATAACTACACCGAAGGGGAAAGTGCCTGACAGCCAGAGACGGCTGTCAATGGGTCTCTGTTTTTCTTCTGTTTGTTGTTGCTGCTGTTGTTATTGTTTGTTTGTCTTGTTTTATATATATATATATATATTCTAGTAAAGAACTGTTATTTCTTTTTCCTATATCTTTGCCTGAAAATCCCATAATTTCAAGGTTATAATAACTGGGAGGGAAGGGTGTCCTATTTTCCATTTCAAGGGAGGTTCCCTTGAACACCTGTCTTTCAAACCAACACATTGGTAAAGCTTTGTTGGAGACACTACTTTTAAGGAGAAGACATATTACAAACTTGAAAAAAATCACAGCTAATAGTTTGGGACGGGGGAAGAAATTTGCATGTACAATTGTACATGGCTTAATGGTCTAAAACCTATTTATATATGCCCTCCATATGTGCTATATGGCATTTCAATGGATAGTTGGAATCTATGGAAATCACTGAGATTTCCATATTAGTATTCCATATTCCATATTCCAATTGTAGTATGAGCACAAATCCTGTTAAAATGCATTGAATATATATTTGAAATCAAGTAATTAATTTACCATACTACTAAGCACAGTGATTGTCTGAAGCATGGGTTGATTTATAAATATTGTGTTCTGTGATTTGCAGAAAAATTATAAACCAAAGAGCAGAATTTGATTTGTGATGTAGTCAAAAATAGTTATTAGGTGTGTCTAAAAAATATTTATCTCTTACAGGAGATAGACATCTAAAATGGGCAGATGTTGCACAGTAGCCAAGATTTTTGTTATGGTGAGGCAGTGATTCAACATTCAACAAGGGGAATCCAAATAGGTTTTAACAGGTCTGTACAAGGTTAATAAATTAGCCTGCTTCTACACTGGAAGATGAAAATGTGTAGGCTACATGAATACTACCATATAAATAGCCTCTTTTATGGAATTTCTCAAGAATAATTCCCACAGAACACAATTTCTACAATCTTTCACTGTGAGGTAGTATCAGAGTATGAGTTTGTGTGACTAAAGGCTCCATGGCAAACCCTTTCTTTTCCATGCAATGTAGTAGTAATTGTAATACTAGTTTTTATTCTGCCTATTGTTATATGTACAATTTCTTACTGTAAGTTTTAGTGCCAGGTCTTAATAGCTAGTGTCTGAATGTGCTGAAAGCCTCTTCACAGTTTATTCCAGAAGACTTTGTTAGTGAAACTTAGAGAAGTTAGATTGAGCATGTTAACAAAGTAGCAACTACCTAACAAGATAAAGATGTCATACAAAAGACATTTGAGCAAATATAAGAAAGTGACAAATTTAGTTTACTTTTAAAAGAACTTAATTATGTGTTCAATTTGTAATTGTTCTTAATTGGCATGTAGAAGGAGATTTGATGACTAGGCACAGCAGTTATATCACATATAAGGACTACATCTGGTTAATCAGGCTCATGGCAAGCACAAACTTCAACTAAATAAATAACCCCTCTGAAGTTAATGGGACCACACAATGCTGAAGTAAGCATTAGCAGGGGTATTTGTCTAGCCTTGGGAAACCAAAAAAAGACAATTATTTCATTTCAATGAGTCAAATCTAGCTGTACTCAGAGAAAAATTCCACTGATACAAATGGAATTTTTCTTGAGTAAAGAGGCAGCATCTGGTTAGACTGAATATCAGTTTAGACCCCAGAAGGAACAAGCTGAAACCCTTCATCGTACTGTCAGAGATCCTAAACATTTAATGATTTTCCAAGATTTGTAAATGCTTCATAAATAATGTGGGCCGTCCAAATGCTTATGAACAATGAATAGCAAGGAACTTGTCAATAGAATACTAATTTGAAAATATATCAGTAACTGGTTTTTAAGATTAATTCACCACGTCCTCTGGGAAAGTCATGGGGTGCCTTTTATGATGGTGCCAACCCCACCAAAACATAATATTTGCTTGGATTTACGTGTGCTTCTTCCAAGTCCATAAGTTAGATACTAGTCCCAATATTCAAATGACATTGGATAAAGCCATAATTTTAAGAGAATTAGGTTTACTGAATAAGTCTTAAGTTGTTCTGTTTCCTTTTTCATATACTTCTGGAACTGAGATCATATTAAGCAACAACAAAAACATTTTTGCTTACAAATTGGACTATAAATGCTTTGATTTTGCATAAAATGATGGGTGATTTTTTTCTCATCCTTAGTCTTAAAGATCTCATTTGATAGACATAGCACACTGGGTGATACTGTTGTGGTTTGAAAAGCAAATTAGTGAGACGCTCAAAGTCAGAACTACAATTTAATAGGAAAATTAAAATACATGCAATTGGTACAGAAACGCTGATAGAGTCAACAGATACAGATACAACCTGACACCCTGTTGGTCAGGGTGTTGGTAGCAGTCCAGGGATAGATGTGGCTCCGTTGAAGCAGTTTTCTGAAGGTCCGGTGAAGAAGCTGCCCTGTGCTGCTCAGGGTCTAAATTATATTCAGAATGGGGATGCTTGGTTCCCCCCCCGGGCGGGGCATCTCACAATGGGAATGGTGCAATCCATCAGTGGAGCTTAATGGTCCATTAACAGAGAGAACTTCGTGAGACCCTCCCTGCTAATGGCCCACCAGCTGGCCCATTGGAAGTCCTGCCCTAGGGCCATCAAGGATGGCTGAGGAACACTGCCCCACCCGGCCCCGAACAGCCCATGGGGGATGGTGATAGAATACACACTATTGTAACCTAAGACAGATACTCATTTCAATTTTTTTGAGTGACCTACATTAAAGAGCGAGCCTGCCCTCAGGGGATTTAAGTACATGGTTCCAGAAACACTACATTGAATAGTTTGCAAAATTACAGATAGCACCAAGCTTGATGGTGCGATTGACACAGTAGAAGGAAGGCAGGGCATCCACGGGGACCTGGGCATACTAGAGAAGTGGGCCCTAAAGAACCTCATGAGGTTCAACAAGTCCTAGTGCAAGAGTGAGTTAGTTTGCAAGTGCAAAAGAAGTGTTGCCAGCAGGTCAAGGAAGGTGATTCTCCTCATCTACTCTGCTCTCATGAGACCCTGCCTGGAAAGCTATGTCTGGCTCTGGGGCTCTCAGCACAAGAAAGACATGGACCTGTTGTAGCAGATTCAGAGGAGGGCCACAGAGATGATTAGAGGACTGGGAAATATCTCTTGTGAACACAGGCTGAGTGAGCTGCGGTTGTTCAGCCTGGAGAAGAGAAGGCTGTGGGAAGACCTAACTGCAGCCTGCCAGTACTTGAAGGGAGAGCAATAAGCAGGGAGAGAATTTTTTTACATTGGCACATAGTAATAGGGCAAGGGGGAACTGTTTGGGAGATATTTGTATTAGATGTGAGGAAAAAATTCTTCATTATAATGGTGGTGAGGCACTGAAATAAACTGCCCCTCTGAGGACGTCCCATCCCTGCCAGTGTTCAGGGCCAGGGTGTGCCTGGCCCATCCAGGTTGGATGGGTCTTTGGACAACTTCATCTTGTGGGTGTAGATTGGAACTGGTTGAACCTTAAGGTCCCTTCCAGCCCAAGCCATTCTATGATTCTAGAAGATATAAAAAATGTGCTCTACATCACAGCCAGGGAGAATGGCCCTACCTGGCTCTCTTGCAGAGAGCACCAGGGGAGACTAGAGGTTGACTAGAGGCTTTTGGAGTCGGAGATAGAGAACATCTGAAGACCACTATTCTCCAGCTGAAAAAGAGATACCATCAGCTTATGAAGGTGTTCAAATTGCTTTGGAAATGATTGTTACTGAAGTACAGCTCCTCTTGACATCTGGGTTGCCCATGTTGGGCTAAATATTCAAAGGGAGGGTCTCTTCTACACATCATGCAACTGATGCTTTAACGAGTAAGTGGGTTGAACTGATCACATAAGCTCAAATAGGAAACTCTAGTCATGCAGGAACCTTGAAATTGATCAGGGACTGATCAGAAGCCAAAAACTTTTTTATGTCACCAGAGGAGGAGGTAACACATGCTGAAGAGGCCTCACTGATTACCAAAAAGTGAGAAGCAATATGCCTTTTTTTTAATAATGGGTCCTGCTGCATTGTAGAAAAGCATCAGAGATGAAAAGCTGCTGTATGGAGTTGCCTACAGGTCATAGAAACTGGTGATGGAGAAGGGGACTTGAATCAGTTTGTAGAGGTGAAAGCTATCCAGCTGGCTCTAGACGTTGTTGAAGGAGAAAAATGGCCAATACTTTGCTGCTATGCTGACTCATGAATAATGACAAATGCTCTGTGGGGGTGGTTGGTCATCAAGGAAGAGATGCAACAAACAGATGTACTCATGATTGAGGTGTGGACTTAACCATGGACAGTGATGTACAAGCTATCCATGAATGTGAAACATGCACAGAAATTAAGTAAGCCAAACATTTAAACTCTCTCTGGTATGGAGGATGGTGGCTGAAATATAAATATGGGCAGGCATGGCAGACTGACTATATCACACTCCCACAAACTCATCAAGGCAAACACCATGTATGTACAATGGTGGAAATAACCATTGGATGGCTGGAAATGTACCCTGTGCCTCATGCCATCACCCAGAACACTACCCCAGAAATAACTGAGTCAGAGAATGACACTCATTTCCAAGACAATCTAACAGACACTTGGTCCAAAGAACATGGCACTGAACTTTTATGTATATCAGAGTCCCTACCATGCACCACCCTCTGGATAAACTGAACAATGCAATGGACTATTAATAACCACAGTGAGAGCAATGGGTGGTGGGACCTTCAAACATTGGTATATACATTTAGCAAAAGCCACCTGGTTAGTCAACACTAGGGAATCTGGGCAGAGAAGAGAAAAAAATTAATGAATGGTTTGTGAGTTGAGGTAAAGACTGGGGAAAACAGTCCAAGAGCAAAATAGGCTCAACTTAAAGGTAAAAAGTGAATTTATGACTAACAAAATCAGAAGAGCATAATGAGAAGTAAAATAAGCCCTTAAAAACACTTTTTCTTCTCCCACTCCCTCCCTGCCTTCCACCAACAGTGCAGGGAGACAGGGCATGGGGACTTTGGTCAGTTCATCACCCGAGATTTTCTGCTGCTTCAGGAGAGGTGTCCTTCCCCTGTTAGACCATGGAGTGCTTCCCATGGGAGACAGCTCTTTGTGAACTTCTCCAGCATGGGTCCAATCTCACGAGCAGCAGTCCTCAGAGAACTTATGTAACATGATTCCATCCCATGGGCAAAAAGTCTTCCCAAAACTGCCGCAACGTGGGTCATTCTTCCACGGGTGCAGTCCTCCAAGGGCAGACTGCTCCAGCTTGGAAGCAGGGATCCCCTCTCTTCACTGGGTCTTACACTGGATCACAGCCTCCTCCAGGCACCCAGCCACTCTGGCATGGGCACCTCCCCCACAGGCTGCAGGTGGACCTCTGTCTCCTCCATGGACCCATGGGCTGCAGGCAGACAGCTGCTTCACCATGGTCAACACCATGGCCTGCAGAGGAATCTCGGCCCCAGCACCTGGAGCACCTCCTCCCCTCCTTTCTCATTGACCTTGGTGCCTCCATGTTGTTTCTCTCATATGTTCTCACCTTCTCCTCTTCTCTGGCTACAAAAAAAGTGTGCCCCCACTTTGTTTTTATTTTCTTCTTAAATATGTTATCACAGAGACATCACCAACCTCTTTAATTGGCCCAGCTCTGGCCAGAAGCATGTCCATTTTCAGAGCCATCCGGGATTGGCTGTGCCAGTGCCGTGGAGTAACCTTAGTCGGGATTTCTGATACAGAAGGAAGGAGGTCGACGTGGAAATGACGTACCCAAAAGGAGGTATTACAGTTTCCACTTCCAGAACTCATAAAACCAAGAGAGAACCTGAAGCTCTCTTTTAGACTTCTCTTTTAGACTGTTAGGCTGACTGAGAAAAGATGTCGCTCTCTCCCCTCCGCGCCATCTTGTGAGGTCTGCCCAGGCCACGTGGCCTGGGCTGCTGGCCAAGATGGCGCAGGGGGAGTGTGGGTGGGAAGCCCATGCCAGCCTTTCAGTCCATCATGTCTGCTGCGGATGAGGAAAGCCAGGTGAACTGCGCTCGGCTTCGGCGTAGCTGAAAAAGCTTTGTTCTCTTGCCCCAGGCCGAGGTGACTCAGCTTGGCCAGCCCAGGCCAGCTCTGTGGCATGGCCCGGCACAGGAGAGGACTTGGGCTGGGCCCCCTGCAACTCAGACACGGCTTGGATGGAGAGCAGCACAGATGGGTTCCTCTTCTACTGTTTGGGCCCTGGGAATGTTACACTCAAACAGCGCAGGTAGAGGTCATGTGACCATCGCCCAGTTGAAAGGCAAATTAACCTTTTCAATATCAGGATGGGACTTGAAAACATCCATTTACACCTACACAGAAAAAGAAAGGATGAAGACACCTACAAAAGGTACAACATGAAGACCCCAAGTTAATGACTGAAGCAAGACCTGTATCCAGAGAAGGAGGAGATGAGGAGTGCCTAAACTTTGAGGCTGAAAATTCTCTTGTAAAGACATGTTGATCAGTTTTGCTATAATATACCCTGTAATATATGAACAATGGTCTAAAAGAGTGAAAAGGGGGGATGTAATGTTCTAGCTACAGCCAGTGGACTAGAGGCTCCTGTGTAAAGATTCCTTGTCCCGGGAATAATAGAAGAAGACTTATGATGCCAATAATGAGAAAAGGGGATTTTGTTGCCACTGTAATAGAAATGTTCATCCTCAAAAGAGTATCTCAGCAACCATCATATGCCCATTGTAGCAGTCTTGGAAAAGCTACTAAAGTGGGAGGGATTTTCCAGAACAAGCAGATCTTTTCCTTCCAGGCGACTGCTTGTATTGAGGCTGAAAACCATAAGGACTGTATTTTCCTATGGGAATCAATATGGTAAAGCAAGAGGAAACTTCTCTCCCTACATGAACTGAGAAAAGGACTATCTCAGAGGTGGTAAACTAACTAAAGGTCGAAGTATTGTCTTTTTGTATGGTCAGTGGGAAAGAAATGGAAAGGTGGGGGGAGAGAAGGGTGCTCTAAAGGTTTTGTTCTGATTCCTGATTGTTATTATTCCTTTTTAAAGTCTGTAAAGAAATTCTCTCTATATTACTTAAAGTGTGAGCCTACTTTGCCTACTATTAATCCTTTTCTCACAACAAGAATCAGATAAATTTTGGTAAGTGTGCTGGTGTTTAGCCAGAAACACAATTAGGCAAATTAAAACCACTGCACAATCGGTATTTCTGCCTGTTTTCCCAAACCTCTAAACCGGAACAGCCAGACATGATGGAATCTTCTAGCAGCTTCTCACAGAAGCCACCTCTGTGGCAACCCCACTACCAAAAACCAGGCCATACAAAACTAACATATCTTCATATGAATTTTAACTGATTTTTTTTTACTTGGGAGAAAAAATTATGTTTGTAATAAAGGTTAAAATTTTGCTTTGGATTTTAAGGAAAACATTTCAATTTCTTGACTCAAAATAACTTCTGGTATAAAGTTGTTATTTTGGTGATTTGTTGGTTGTTTTCCCCTCTGCATTATGAATGTAGTTAATAATATAACGTATTTAAAATCACACTCCTAGACTGGAAATATTTTTTTTTCAGGGCCAGAGTACACCTTATTTGATCAAAACTAGTGTTTGCAATTAAATTTTCAGTTTATTGCAAAAAGTGCATTAAGTTATTTTGTTCTAGAATGACTCAAAATAGTTACCTTAGTTTGTTTTATTTTTAAATTATAGGTAAGTAACAATGCCTAAGTTCCACGAAGACTTACCCTTAAGTGAAAGGTCTTGAGTGAATATCAAGGTTAGAAGTCCTTATTGCAATTTTTAATTTTAGGAAAAGGAAGTCAAATTCTTCTGAAGCTTATGCTAATGCACTGAGATTTGTTTCTGGAAATCAAATCTATATGTTACTTGTTAAGGTGAACTGCAAGCATTCAGTTCTAAGGAAATATTATAGAAGTTACACACTTACATAATCATACAATCACAGAATCAACTAGGTTGGAAAAGACCTCTGAGATCATCAAGTCCAACCTATGGCCTAACACCACCTTGCCAACTAGACCATGGCACTAAGTGCCATATCCAGTCTTTTCTTAAACACTTCCCGGGATGGTGACTCCACCACCTCCCAGGGCAGCCCATTCCAATGCCCAATCACTCTTTCTGTGAAGAACTTCTTCCTAATGTTCAGCCTAAATCTCCTATCGCACAGATTAACACTGTGTCCTCTCATCCTGTTGCTGGGAGAATAGACTGACTCCCACCTGGCTACAACCTTTCATTTAAAAACATGTCACTGTCATTGCATCTGTAAAGTTCTTGCTTAGTTGCACTCTGTACAATGATATAAAAAGAAATGTTTGTTCTGGAACAGTTTGGAGGGAAAATGCAAGGTTATTTTAAAGTGTAGAAATCTAAATGGTGCAGAGGTAGCTGGGGAATATATTTTAATAATGTTTGTAATTAAGAGAAGAAACTGAATTTTCAGTGATCAGAAAATATGAGCAATTTATTATTTCTTGCCTCATTTCTCACTATACTTTAACAGATAACAGGAAATCGATCCAGCATATAAAAATATTCCCACTGACAGCTATGCCTGTTCATAGTCTTTTCTCTTTTAAGCATGAACTAATAATTTTAGAACCTGCTAAATGTTCCTGTTTTGAGAAACTGGACTGTGTATGAATAATCTGGAAGGTCATAATGCACATGCTACATTGTGCATACTTAGTCTTTTGATTTAACGCCGTAGAACAAATCTTTAAAAGAAATATTTTAAGGTAGAATTACTTGATATGTAATGGTGAGAACAAAAACTCCTAGGACAAACCATTCTTTTACTCACTAGTTTTTTCTTTATTTTAAAATGGGCTTAATTTTAAATATTAGCTCTTTCAGAACCTGAATATTTGTAGACATAGGCTCTTCTTGAAATGACAGTTCATTTTCATTCATATCTTTTACTAGTCTTTACTCCCTGTTAAAATGATGAAGCTTACTACATTTTGTAGTAAGTCTCATTCTTGCATTGTAAATAGTTCTAGGAAAGAAAAAGAAAAAAAAATATGAACCAAGGAAGCTTTCCAAAAGAAATCATGAAAGCTTATATTCCATTGTGACTCAGGAAATCTCTAAACTATCTTGAATTGTTCATAATAGACCACCTAAACATAATATTTTCCCATGTTGAAACACACTGCTTTGGATACCGGTTGCCAAAACAGCTCAGAAGAGAGCTCAGTTATTTTAAGTAAATACTAACAAGAATACATGACGTATTTAAAAAAACATTTATTTAGATGAATCTTGTCTTGTGGTAGATGCAGATTTCTATGGCAGAACAACACCAAGAACAGGAATGAATTATTTAAGTCTAAGCTAAAATTAATTTTAAATCTTACAAAAGACAATACATTTATATATATATATACAAATCATATATGAAGACTTAGAGGAAAAATACTAGGTACAAATATAAATACACTACTGGATAGTAAATACTGTTACGGAGAAAAAACAATAGGTAGATGTAAAGAAGATAACTGGAGCTGGCATCTCTAGTGACACACACTCTACTAAAAGTATGAGTGTCTGTGTTACTTTTCATGTTAACCTGCTTGCATTTAGAAACTAATCTGTAGAATAGAAAAAGGGACTTTACAAGAACACGGAACTGTATTTTAAAAGATCAGAACTACAAAATTGTAAATGAGAAAAAAACCTGAAAAAAAACCCTGAAAAATAAGTAATTTTGACTTTGTTACCTTACACCATGCTTGGTTTTCTTTTCACTCGAAGGAAATTAATCTCTAGTGAGATCACAGTACAAAAACTAGGAGTATTTGCTGAGCGTATCGCACAGTTTAGCTTCATTTATTGAACGTAAAGTCTGTCAAAATCTAGGAAGGAATTAAGTTTTACCGTATGACTTAAACTTATTATTATCACCTGTGATATATTTTATTAGAAAAAGGGTTGAAAAGCCCTAATTTAAACTTACTCTAGCATTATTTAAAAGGAGTGGAAGATCAAAATCAGCTAAGCTGCTATTACTCTGGAAGGGGAAAGCTCAGTATCAGTCCTAAAATCACACTAGTTTCCATCTGTTTGTTTTGTAGCCTAAAGCAGACAATAATGTGTGTGATAAACACATTGACATTTGTTTGTAACTTGTCCATTTGGTGGTTATGGTTTCACTTTTCCCCCTTCATTTATATTTCACACCAAATAGATAAAACCTAGAAATGTGAAATTAATGAGACATTTTGATCTCCTTAAGTGGATCCAAATCACTGCCATGTAGGCTAAGCACTTGACATATGCCAGAATTGCAATTTTGCACATGTATCAGAACAAAAAATACCATTAAATCTGCCAAGGGTAAATAAACATTAAAGGTAGTCAACTCTATTATCAATCTAAAAAAATCACATCAAAATTTGATACAGGTGTGTTTAAGCATCATGTCATCATGTGTAACTACCACCCTTTTCACAGCTGCCTTCTTATTCTTTCACTGTGTATTTTCTTCATTGAAAAATGATTTTCTAAACTTGCTTTTGTAAATAAAAGAACTTTTGAAAAACCCGCAGAATCCTGGAAGCAAAGATTCTCAGTTCATTATCTGAATTCAGGAACTACAAGGAGTATATTTCATATAATCCATTTTAAAGTAATCTGAGATTCCTACATCTATTCTTTTTACTATACACTGAAAGTTCTGAAGTCAAAAGGGCAAAAAAAACCAACTAAGCACACCAGTCTGCATTTTCATCAGAAGCTGTTTAGCATAATCAATCTTCTTAGCTGTAATTGGAACATGCAGTATAATGGTATAATAGCTTTCTGAATTGTTCCCTTTCAGAATTCAGAGCACTCTACCTCCAAACTCAAGGCTAAGTTTTTTTTGTCCATATAATTTGTATGTCTATAAGAAACAATGATTTATCAAAAGAGAGGAGTGAAAACAGATCAATTTCTTTTGAAGAAGACATCATTTACCAATAACAATCCTACTTCTTTTTTTGTTCTTTCTCCAAGTGAAAATCTCCACTATAGACCTGTCGGATAGAAAAATTCCACTACTTTCACAGACTTTCAATCTTAGGATTTCATCCTTCCCACTTTGTGTTCAAGTCAGTGAAGTTGATCCTGATTAATATTAGCAAAAAGGAGAGAAAAATTAAGTCTTTGGATTATTTCCCAGATTATTTTGCTTCCAGTATGTATTCTCAGAAATTTCCTGTTTTGATAAGACATCCTGGGTGTGACACGATCCATAGTTTTGTATTAGCAGATAGAATGAAAATAAAGAGTAACAGATGGTGTCCACCTAATCTTGAAATGAGATTTAAATAATCTTACATCATTGTAGACTTGAGTAAAAGGAAAATGCTTTACTAGGCCCCTGCTTGACTACATACAGATTTGAACTATAAAGTGCATAAATGCACTTCATTAACTTTTGAAATAAAATAGTAGCAAGTTACTATAATTCACTACAGTAGCTGAAGTCTCATGCATCAAGGAGATGGGTTCTTTAAAAAAGAGTTGTAAAATGAAAGAATACAAAATTACACTAATGGAAGTCAATCTCTTGCAAATATAAATAAAAAGCAATTAAATCATTTTTGGTCACTATACTGGATGTTTGTAAATAATAAAATCTGAAAAAAATCATAGACGAGTTTCAACCAATAATATTCTCCAGAAAAAGATGTTAGATTCTGATATGACGTATTTTAGGGAGAAAAATTAATCCTAATTTTTTAATGTGTTCCAACACTGCATTGATAAAAACTTATAATGAAATATGGAAAATATCTTTTGAACTATTTTAATCCAAGCCAAGGCACACAGTAAACAATTAAAAATTTTCATAGAGAGTTCTTGTGTTTTGTTTTCCAAGAAACGGGATATAATAACGGTTTACGTGTAGCCAACACCATACTTCAATTCATCCAGCTTCAAGTACAGCCAACACAAAAACATATTTTAATACACACAGAAAAGCACCAGTGGAAGCTGTAACCCTTCCAAGATTTTAGGATTTTTGCGTCTGATTTCGAAGGCCCAAAATATAATCCATAGATATCAATACACTTCACCTATGTAATATAAATATCTCCACCTGCATACTCTAAATACATACACTCTCTACATAAGAATACTATAATATGGATAGAGACAGAATTAAACCTATAAACCTGTGAATGGCTTTTAAACCTTATTTTCTTCTTGTAAAAGTAATTTCCACCCTCAGATTAGCTCAGTTGTTAAAACAGAGTGCTAATGATGGCAAGCTGGTGGGTTTGATTCCTGTGTGGACCATTCACTTAAGAGCTGGACTCAGTGGTTCTTGTGGATCTCTTCTAACTCAGAATATTCTATATATGAAATAATCAGTCTAACAAATACATTGAGCTGTTCCATGTGGGAAGCCATATTTAATCAAATAAGTAAACTGTACAGACTTCTTGTTTTGAAAATATAAAGACAGGTTTGGTAATGTAATTTGCAGCAGTTCTTGAGAAAACTTATTCAAATATACAGTAGAAACAGCTGCCTGTCCATGACATGGGCAATATCAAAAACACAGTTATTGAGATAAGAAACAATGATGCAGTTTGTGCATCAGGCACCGGAACCTATAACATATAAACTGCTCATGTGGGAGCATGTAACAATCTGTGAGCTGAAACTGGATTGCTTGTAGGTAGTTTTTGCAAATTCTTTACTGAATGATAAGATCACATTTAAGTATTTCTTTAAATTAAATAGTTTGTGATGAATACATGCAAATAAAATGCCCAACAAAATTGATCATTTTGTAATGTCAAAGTATTTACTGAGTGGGTATTTAATACATACATATTAACCAAAATTTCCTTTCAGGGTCTGTAAATATAAATTAGAAGAAAAGATATATACTGGCAACTTGACAAAGACAAAATTCCTATTTTCTTGTTGTCTGCTCCTCCGATACAGTAATGAACATGAATGTAACAGCAATACATTAGATCAATATATCGATTTGAGTACCAATTAATTAGATGAGGTGAGGATTCTAGAAGCAGTGTGTAATTTCAATAAATAGATAAGAAGTAAATAAAATATACTTCTAACACATCTTTGAGGATTTATGAACATTCAACGATCAAGCATCATGATACTTCTCTATGCTAACTCAATCTTTTATTTCACATTAATAGAAACCTAAGGGAATAAAACCTAGATTATGCAATGCACTTGAACATAAACTCTTTCCCATCAAATAGGAAGATCAAGCCACTGGCAAAACTCTCATAAGAGAGTTTTATCTAAATTCAGGAAAACCATTGCAATAGTGTCTTGGTTTAAGAGAATTTTAAGAGGTGGACACTCTAAAATTAGTTACCTCCCCTTACAGTTTTACCCAATCCCTTACCACTAATAAGGAGAAACAAATAGAAATAGATATAAGTGAAAAACTAACAACTTACTAAAAAAAATAGCAATAGGCAATGAAATAACAGTAATAGTCACTAGTTACGAAGTTACTGAAGTCACCCAGAATCTCAGGAACAAAGAGAAGCTCAAAATGGTGACATACCCTCCAAATATGGTGGCCTCTGCAGCCAAGCATGTGTCGGGAGACAAAGGGAAAATGGCAGCAGCCCTCTGCCCACACCCCCCAATCTCTCCAGCTGCAGCAGCAGCTCCATCAGCAAATCCAGCTGGCATACTCCAGCAGCTGGTATTCAGTCAAGGATTAGAACTTGTGGAGGGACTTCACATTTCTCTTGTCAGAAGACAACAAGGTAGCCATCTGGGGCAACTTGGATTCCGTGTCTTGTCACCTTGGCTGGGCACTGTGGGCAGACTGGGGTGATTCAATGGAGCGGTGCTGATCATTGCTCTTGGTGCCGTAGCACGGTTACAGACAGGCACTCAGAGAATCACCTTGAAACAGTCCAGCACTGCAAAACACACCCTTTTGGGAAACAAAAACAAGAAACAAAACACCTGGAGCAACCCCATCAAAAAGGAACAAGAGGAAACTCAGCAGGGGAGCCTACTTCTACTCTTCCTGAGCTCTATGGCAAAAGCCATGAGCCAAGAGGCAAGATAGCTCTTCTTGGGCAAATCCGGCTTTTAAAATAATCCCGGGGAGCCCCCACTTCGCCCCATGGTTCTGTTTTCGAGATGCAGGATCTGAAAGAGACAGTAACAATTTTGGGCACAAATAGACATGGAATATGTTACCCAGAAATAGGAATCTTCTTATATCTCCTCATCTTACACTCCTGTCATACAGATCTTAACAAATTTTTTTCCTTTCAAGTAAAAAGGTAATTTCTTGTAGGCCAATCATACTCATCACCAACTTTCTATTTGCTCTTTTTGTCAGTCAAAAGACACACATTCTGTAGGACTTTTAGAAATAAGTGTAAAGTCATTGTTGATTTTCTCAGCTGTTGTATTGTGTTGAAATGGAAAAGACATTTAAATTAATTCATTACTGCATCATTAAAAATATTGTGTGTCAGAAAAACTTGACTGGATGGTCCTTACAGGTTCTCTCCAACTTGCAATGTTCTGTGATCCTGAGATTGAGAGCTCTTCATTTAGTTATTCTAGGTACTCTTAAGACAAATAGTTAATCAGAAGTTGTATACATTTATGAAGATTTTACATACTGCCATGGGTTTAGTGAGGGGGATCAGTGAATTATGGTGTAACAGAAAAATTCCACACAAAGTACAGTCAATACAACAAACCAGAAAAGCCAGTCAATACTTCTGACTGCATGTTGCAGACAACACACGGAACAAACTCAATAATGGATAATAAACAACAATTTTGGTTTTTAGTTGGGGGGTTTTCTGTAGCTCTTATATGTGTATGAACAGTTATATCACCTTGGGTTGGTTTGTTTGTTTGGCTTGGTTTGCTTTCATGTTATAAACATTGTTGTTTGTGACAATTTATAAGTAACTTAGAATCTTTATGCTCATAATATTTTTGATGTTAAACAACTGTAGGCTTATTAGTACTCCCTAACCCATGTAAATTCACATCAGTGAATTTACAACACGTCAGAGTGTGCAGAAGAAACTCTGTATTTTTGTTAAAAGGTAGAAAAATATATGCCAGTGCTTTTATGGGGGATCTTGATGGTGGCTAATAGGCAGGAGGCTAAAGTAACCTGCCTGGGAGTGATGAATGGGTAGCTAAATATTCTGCAGATGTAATTTCACATAGAAGTGAACGAAATAGAGGACTAAAGAATCCAGCACTTTAGCTGGTTACTCCTGCTCCTACCACTTTTATGCAGTATAAGGCTATAATCTAAGAAAAGTATATGGTTCATTATTTTCTGGAAAATTGTACTTATTCTCTTCTGCCAGCATGGATGTACACAGTAACTCTACTGTTTCCCAGTCACATCAAACCTAGTTCATAGTGAGAAAGATGTAATGTCCACCTAAGTGAAATGAGGGCTACATGGCCATAACCATTGCATAGACATCTCTAGCACAAGTAAAGCCCTCTTCTACAAATGTAAATCCATTTTTTGATTGGTGGGGTTTTTTTGGCCCCAGGATATGTTCAGTGTAGTAAGTCATCTCATATGCAATAAATCCACAACTTGTTGAACTGATGTACAAGTAGACCTTGACTGCAAATTGACTATCTATAAAATCCACGTGCAGCAGACCATTCCTGTGATACAGAAACACCAGTGCCATATACTGCAGCTGTACTGATTACCTAGTCAGAGAAGTTCTTGCTTGGTTGACAGAATGGTCAAATTAGGTCTGTGATGACAAATCACTGTTGTCCTACACAAATGAGAATATGAAGGTGCTCTTCCGCATAAACTCACTGCAATGGATATGAGCTGTATATAATGCAAATCCTTGAATAGCAACAGAATAGTTTAGAAATCCAGAAAATTAATATCAGCCAATGCATTATCCTACATTTTTCTTCAAGAAACAGATTTTCAGAAGCATATGAATTCTGACTAAACTTTCTAAATCAACTACACCTTCTGGAGAATAGTGATGTAATTAGTAGAAGACTGTAGCGTGACAGCACTTACAATGTAATTCCTGATTTCAAAATTAAATCTGAATTAAAGTGAGTACTGAGTGTTTCATTTTGTGAACAACTTATTCTCTCAATTCTGGCAATACTCTTTTAATAGCTGTGTTGTTTTTGCTCTGCATCAAGAAATGGAAGAATACTTATTACAGCAAAGTACCATGAACCAAGTTGACTGCTTGCATTTTTTATTTTAATTACCACTAACCTGACATGGTCCATCTTGCAACAGTACCATAGGAAAGATTTGAAAAATAAATAGCAGTAATTATTATAGTTCTGTGTTGTTCCATTCTAGATTGACATAAGCAACATAAAATAAACCACAGTTCATCAAATATAAGTATTTTAACTGGAAACTGCAGTGAGCTGTTTACTGCATTTAGGAAAGATATCATATGAATTCTTGTGATGTTGGAGAATCCCAGCTTTGCCAAGAACACTCTTTCTTGTACCACAAAAAGAAGTAGCAATATACTCGTACACTATATTACCAGTCAATTAGCAGCATGTTACTGGTTAGAACTTCAAACCATTTCAGTTTTCTAAAACCTTTTTACTGCGCTGAAGCAAACATATACTACAACATTTTCAGAAGCTTGTCATGCAGTCTGTGATACTAAAACCAGATGTTTGAAACACTTATGGCTCCTACTCACCCACCCTGCCCCTCTGAGAGGAATGCTACCGCTGAGGCATGGATATCTGATCCTTTTGTCAATCAGCTCCTGCACTTTTCAGCTTGGTGTATTATGGTTCATGATGGGATGAGACACACCTAGTTCACAAATAGCAATGTCCAGAAGTGGCTAAGGCAGACAGCTGGGGAGAGTAATAGTTTCAGCAATTTTCAGCATTCAGGATTGTCAGAGAGCTAACTATATACATATCCCCTGCTCTTATCAAACTACCACAAAAGCAGTTCAAGCCAATAAAACCATCTCTAAAGTAGCAATGCCAGGGCTTGATCCCACATCCCACCATTGTGTAGTGAGGCAGCAACTTATAAGGAGGGAGCAATGCATGGCTTGAGGTGGGGAGTGTGCTGCATGGTGACAGGTACTACCTGACTGTCTGTACTTTGCCAATTCATTAAGTTCAGCAATCAATTCTCTGAAAACGCCAGTGGTTTTCTTACAACGTGCATGTAGCTGGAGATTTTGGATTTTCCTTCCCCAACTAAACATAGAGATAAGAAAAACAAAACAAACTGGGGGAGACTTCTGTGATTTTCATAGTTGAAACTCACAACATTAGAAGGTTAAGAATAGCAGTGCTCAAAGTCTGGATGTTTATCTGGAGAAAAAGAGTTCTTCCTCTGAGGAAGGCTTTGAAAGAAGTCATGGAATTTATCTACTTAACTCATATGGGTGAATGAGAGTTAAACCAGTTTATGGGACTCAAGGGGTAAAGAGTCACATGGGGAATCAGTATGACATTATTTTCTACTTCCCATCAAGCCAAAAATATCTCAAGAGCAGTGGTAGGCCTTCAAGGCGATTTTGAGAGCTTTCCTTGAAGGCCCTCATTCCCAGCCACAAGTTGTAAGTAGTCAATGGGAATTAGCATATGTCCTGAAACATTAAAAAACAGTCCTTTCCATCTTCTGTCAGAGCAAAACTGACCATACTACTCCAGTTTAAACACAGTTTTAAAGCATTTCAGCCATATTGGGTTCAAGATTGGTGAAAATATATGAGACAGCCTAAGTATAATTTGGATTGCTCCTCAACTTTCAGCACAAAACTTTATTACATTTCACTTACAGACTTTAATGTTGGACCTCAGTTACTTAATACAACAGGAAATTTAAAAGCATGGAAGATGAAAAAAATTACAATAAAATATTACTGCGATATAGAAAAAATAAAATAAATTTTGATTTGTACTTCATGCAATAAATAGATCAATTAATAATAAAAATAACTTGCATTTTAGATGAAATAACTAATTAAATCTGTCTTTTAAAACTAGACATTAGATTAAGCTACAGGCTACAAAACTTCAAGAACCCAAATCATAACATACACATTGAAAAAAACCAACTCTCTTCATCCTTATATCAGTGATAGTATTTCATACTGCAGTAAGGAAAAGGGTTGAATTACATAATCAGCAGTGATGCCTTTTCAGCCCTAAAATCACAAGCCAAACAAGATTAAAATAATAAAAAGTGATTACCATTTATTGAAGGTCCTCCGCATGCACTTGGTGGAATGTACACATGATATAGGGCTTCAGCACTTTTATAAGTTTAGCAAATTAGCATAATTGACAAAAATTCCCAATTAGAAATATAGTTAATGAAGTAATTCCCCTCTTGGTTCAGCCCCCTACTGAAACCTCCCCCACAATGAATATGTCTAAATACATGGGAAAATGACACAGCTTTGGTTACATGAAGAAGCAAGATTAGAATAAGATTCTGGGAATGTGTTTGTCTAACCTAACAGGGTAGTTAGCTAAGAAAATATATAACTATGCAATAATAATCTATAGAGCTACAAGTACATGAAACATATATAAAAAGCAAATCTTTTGGCATCAGCAGATGCAAAGCAATGTTTAGGAATTCCTAAATTATTCTACTTCTATTCCTAGTACTAAATATCATTTTGACTTTGAATAAATATCTCAGTTTCTGTGGTTTTCCCATATGTAATATTGCAATAAACACATTCAGCTAACTAATGAGTTTTTCTGGCATCTGTTTCTCTCCTTTTTATGCTGTGTCTAACTAACTATAACCTGGAGAGCAAAGTATTAACTACAATCTGCAAAATATTAAGTTTCAGGAATTTAGTCCACAAAGTTAACCACTAGTCCACCTGTGAAAGAAATGTCAAGTTCTTTCAAGCCTTATGAATTGTTTAACCATCTCAGGGGTCAATGTGTTTCTGTTATCGATCCTTATTTTGTTCCTTTTTATGAGTCATATTTTTCAGTGAGCGAGTATGTTGCTACAGCATGTGAGAATGGTTATCACATTTGAAGCAGATATGAACAGCATGTACTTAGTATCAGTTTTCCTTTTGTCCTCACTTGCTCTGAGCGCATGAGATATTGTAAATGGAGATCATCTGAAAAGGAATGCTCCTCCTTTCAGCAGGACGATAAACAAGATAGCATGCACAGGCACTATTTGTTGTCGTGATGCTCTCTTATGACAGGGAACACGTGAAGCTGCATAGCCAATAAGTTACTGTATCTATTTGCTCCCATTTTCAAATTGCCATATTCTTTATCCAAACTTCACTTGAGCACTAAGGTGCATACAGTATTTCAAACTACATCCCGCTGCATCGTGTAGTGTGACCAAATCTGCTGCCCAGGAGAAGCATACAAATTTTGAGAGCCTAGGGCTGTCACAATACTTAAAGAGGGTACACACATTTATTTCTCTTTGCTCACAGACAGCGAGATTTTCTTGCCCAAAATGTATGTTGGCTGCCAAAAACCACCATGAAGTTGCATCTGACAACTGAAGTCCTGCTCACACAGTGTGTGAAGCCTAAAGGGAATTCAAACTTCAGCAAAGACGGTTAACACAGCTTCATCTGTTTTGGCCTGTATATTAACCAAGTATTTCAGTCATGCTATGATAACTCAACGAGCTTGTGTAATGGAAAAGGAAAAGGAAAAGGAAAAGGAATAGGAAAAGGAAAAGGACAAGGAAAAGGAAAAGGAAAAGGAAAAGGAAAAGGAAAAGGAAAAGGAAAAGGAAAAGAAGAATAAAAAAAGAAAAAGAAAAAGAAAAATCCCCACACAGCATATGCTTGTCAGGTTAAAGTAAGCTTTCATTGTGACCTTTTTTCTAACGACTTTGCAGGGAGTGTTTTCTCAAGAGACTTGTAATCTCATCTATTTCACTTTTCTATGCCAGATGAGAGAAAGTGATTATCATCTTCTTGCCCTTTATCGACCAAATTTACTCTCCCAGTTCAATGAAATGATAGCTCTAAATTACTTATATTCATTGTTCCATTGAGGAATGAGTATACTGGAAGCTTTACTGTCTTTGACAACTGATGGTAAAATCACACTCCAGTGAGGCTTGATTTTCCTTTATGAGGCCAATAAAAGTAGAACAAAAGTCATTGGAAATTCTAGTTCATAATTCTTGCATCAACAAAAAAAATACAGGCCTTCAATACTTAGCACTGAAATAACTTAAAAGTCTGAAATCAGTTTGAAGTTATTTTCTGAAAAAATGTTTCTTCAAGGTTTTTCCTGAAAGTTTGTATGCACAGATAATAGTTGTGGTCTCTCTCTCTTGTAGACTGCCTTCTGTAATAATGCAGAGGATGCATAACTCAATATGCAGTAATTAAATCAGTTGTTTCATTTTGTACTAAATCGCAGATGTGATCAATATGGCAATGTCTTGACAGATAAAAAAGTTGAGAGGAAGAAAGCAGAATAATCAGATAAACAAAACCTAGGAGGCCTGGAAAGAACATCATTTTAAATCATATAAGATTACTCGGAAATAAATATTGATAAACTCCTCTTCTTCTGTTTTCTAATGCATTCAATTTGAGAACTAGTTCATCTATTATTTACAGCATGTAAATATACTCTGCCCAGAAAATGTCCTAAGAAAAGGAAAGCTGTGTCTAGCATTTTGTACAGATACAAAAGCTGTTCTTTGCAATCTTCATGGAAATGCAATATTGTTTATTATACACTTCTAACATTACAGACAGTGATTTTTTTGTTTGCATGAAAAGTCCATAAATGTACAAAGAGATACAGAAAACTGCAAAATTATCTGAACAGATCTCTGTAAAACTATTCTTTTAAAATCTTTTCAACTCAGTAATCCTGCTTGACTTAAGATGAATGAAACATTAGAATAAAAAGAGGGCCTTTCAATTTCACCACTTTAAGTTAACCGAAAATAATGTTACGCCTAAGGAACACTGCAAGAGAAAGAACACTTCTTCAGATAACTGTTCCAACTGTTTCAGCTCTGGGGACTAATAACTGATTGGTACGAATTTGCATGGTCTTCAGTCCAGTTCCCACTGGACACATTTTCAAGCCAGAAAAAGAGCATCTTGTCATTATTGTTCAAAGTTTCAGGAAACTGTCCAAGATTGAATAGGTCAAGGAAATTCTCAAGGCAAATCCTACTCTCACAAATAGTTTCTGTACTGGGGCAATGTGGGTGTATTACAGTGTTGCTGATAAGGTGCACCTGTTCTGCCTCAAAAATTGTCTCTTTAGAGAACTCACTCTCAAATTTTAAATGGCTGAAGAATCCGTATTCCTCTGATTTTTTTCAGAGACAATATAACAGCAACAGCAAAAGACTTGCTGCTGACCTTTTAGGTACAGCATTAGAATATCATACTTTTTATTCCCCAGCCTGTAAGAGACTGGACTAAAGCCCCTCATCTGTCATTTGCCTCATGACCATCGAAATGACTGAAGACTGATCACCCAAAGACCTCCAAGAGGGGAGGAAGGACTTTTGCACAGGGAAGTCCGGGCCAAGGTGGGATGCCTGCCGAGTGCAGAAGCGTGACTGGTACAAACTAAGAACAGGCCACGATGGACTGTGTCGTTCTTGCTGCCATGGTGGAAAGAGCTGCACAGAAACACTCCGTTCTGTACGCCTGCCTCGTACCATTGCCCCAAAACAATGGGACTCATTTCCCCACCTCTTGGCCGGCTTCCCCTTGCTTTTGCACCCCTCAGCCTGCTGCACCCCGCTCCTGAAGAGAATTGCCTCACCTGTTGGCGAGCTGCCCCTCGCTTTTGAAAAGACTATAAAGAGACTCTCTGAGAAGACCCCTTCGAGATCTCCCCACGGACGAAGACGTGTCTATTGGGACCGGGCCATGAGGACTCCGTCTGTGCCGTGGTAGCTATACCCAACTCTCTCTGTCTCTCTCTTTTCCTTCCTCTCTCCCTCTTCTATCGCATAAATCGTGTTGTTGGCACTCAATAAAAGTGGTTTTGATTTTGGTTTAAACATAAAATATTTTGTCCCTGTTTCCTTTGCACTCTGAGATTCAGTTAACGAACCATCACGACCCCCGCTGGTACCAGCGGATCGTGACACACCCTGTCTTATGATAAAGAAATAAGCTTCAGTTTGTCACGTTCCTGTGAATGATGAGAAAAGAATTACATATTGATTTGAAGGACCTGTTGCAGCTGGGAGGAGATAGAGAATGCAAGTGAAAAATAGCATCCTGGTAGGGTGATACATTTGTGAGCCCTATGCTTTGTTTGTCAGTAGAAATTCTTGTCTGTGACATCTCTGGAAGCAGACGTTTTAATCTCAAGAGAGCTTTGATGTCACCTTCTAAAGTACACAGTTACTTCTTATCTTGTAATGTAGCTGTTCATATTAGCAAAATATGAAGAGCATAGTTAGTTTGTACTTGGGACTTCAATGCATTTTAGTTGCATGTAGATCAATAAATAAATGCTTTAAACCTCTTGATTAAGAGGAGCTTTTAAAACTTATACTTACAGTAATTTCTGTGAGCCTCAGGTGACCTTCTGTAAGCAGACCTGACTTATAAACTGAGCCTAAACATCAGTTTAGGTTAGGAAGGAAAGAAAAAAAGAAAATAGTGAGGACACCATTCACTTTAAAGTATATTGGCAATGTATGTAAACAAAATGTATCTTCCTGTACAGGATGTTTCCTTAGGAATACATCAGGAACAGCTCCACTTCCCAGTCAACAATAAACCAGTCCGAAAAAAGCATACTTGAAAAGAAAGGAAGTATGCAGCACGGTACATGACGCAAGCCTGGGTGTAAATGAAAAACTATTAATTACTAGTACAATATGCCATCACTGCTGCTGTAGTGACAGTCCAATGCATATTTGCAGTGAAATTCCCCAGCTCATTCTAAACTTGTAGTGCCTCAGGTTTCATTACAAATTCAAAATGAGAGGAAGGTTATGGCTAAGCATCTCAGGTCTTCTACGTGTATGTTTTCTGAAATAATATTTCAGAAAGCCATGTTTACAAAACTCCCTATTTGCTAAGGCTGAAAACTTCCATATATGTCTGAATTTGCTATTCTGAACTAGCCCTGCTGTAACAGGACAAAAAAATTTCAGCGATGCACAGTCTTCAGGTGGTCATTTCAATCCAGCAGATTTCTCAAATTTCCCTTCTAGCACCCTTTACTGCTCTCTTCAAAATGACAATAAACACATATTTTAATGGCAAAAATGACATATTTATTCACATTTGTCATAGGAAATATTTTCTGCTATATAGCACAAGATTGATATAGGGAGGCCACCTTATGATTCCTGATATGATTCTTTTCTGAAGATAAGTTCACAATAGTGAAACTCAAGAGATTTATCACTGACTTGTGTATTGCTGTTTTCTGCAATGATCAAATGCCTGGAAGGCAAGTAATTTGAGACATCAGAATATTGGATAAATATAATTTTATTACTAAAATTACACTGAATTAAAATTGCACTAAATTTTATTTATTTGTTTGTTTGTTTGTTTGTTCATTTTAAGGGTGTGAATCCCAAAATATTGGGATGCAATTTCAATATTTTCTACAATAACCCCCTATATTATGGTTTTTATGTACATATACAATCAGGTGACTTGTTTAATACAGTATATTTCACACAATGTGTGGTATTGTAAAATACATCCAGATACATCAGGGATTATCTTATTTTTATCAAAGCAAACAGTTATGTGAAGAATTTATTTACATTAAAATAAATTCCTTATTTTCTCTATCCTTAACTAATCTGAATAATCTATCCACTGAAAATTGGTCATTGTGGTTTTCATACAATTGCTTTTGTAATTATTTATGTATTTTCCCTTAAGAGAGAGAAATCATATATAGCTTTACTAAGCATTTTTAATGTTTCTTGTGGTCTGGAGTTCTCATTAAGAAAGTGAAGGCTGGAAAACTTTCCTTGCCTTGGTCATCAGTTCTTCCAGAGAAATATTTGGGTAAAAAAATGCTCACAGACAGCTTCATAGATTTCAAATGCAATCCTAGTATGTGACTAATCACATAGAATCAAGAAAACGTATCTCAAAAATTCTGCTGAACTCCCATTCCTGATGATGTTATGTTCTGCTAACTCATTACTGAAACCTTTATGCAATTTTTGTTTGCTATAAGAATCATAGTTAACAACTTTTCTGTCTTCCCACTACATGCTTAGCAGCTAATGACTGTGAAGTATAAGGTGCCTATATAGCACTATATATCTAATAAGCAAACCATTAAGCAGACCAAGTCTCTTGTCAGATCTTTAATGACAAAAGAATCATAATATTATTGATACTTGACTGTGCCATACCATATGCCCAAAAGGCTGGGAAACATCGCATTTAATGCAATAATGAATCACCATAAATTAAGATAGATCAATGAAAAGCTGGGAAGGACTTTTTTGCTTTGGTATTTTTGCTCACTACAAGGACACTAATTGTGTCAGCAGAGGATTAAAAATGTGTAAATTTATGTGAATGGATAGAACTGCCACTAGTTAATGTCTAGAATCATGTCTCAGAGTCAAATAGTTGAACACGAAAGCATACCTGAAAAAAGCTTTACTACTGAATAAAAATGGCATAACAGATGTTACAATATTTAGTTACAACCTAAACTCTAATTTTTCTAAAGCATAAAACTCACCAGATAAGTGATGAATACTTCCAGGCACTCTTTATTATAATACTGAATAATCTGCAGATGCATTTTTACACACAAGCCCCGAAGGTAGTTGTGCACCATTCATACCTACTGCCACAGAAAGACTGAATGGAATTTATGTAAATGATAATTAAGGAACAGCACAGTTACTGTGTCTTCTGGTTTAAGCTATATCTAAATGCAGTTGAGGGAATTGTTGGTAATGATGCATGTACATATACAACTTCATAAAGAAGTATATAATTTTGATTCCTGTTTGCTTGTGTGTTGTGATTCTACTGTCTCATCTGAAGGGTTGCATCACTTGTCTACAAGCAGAATTATTTCTAAACTACTGTTCCAGTCCCCATGCAACAAACTTATCATGGAAATCCTTGCTGAAAAGTTTTTACTCACAGCAATAAGACTACATACATGAGCAAGCAAAATTAGCCTGCTTCTGAATCAAAATATTGTGTTATAAACCTCAACCAGAGTAAATAAAATACCAATAAACAGGATACAACTGGTGCCAATATTTATTCCTAAACAGAAATATTTTTCAAAGGCATCTGTGTGTTAATTACATCTACCCAAGTGATACAAAAAAACAAACGAAATGCAGCAATTTCTGTTGGGCTGAAGAAATCAGTCAATTTATTGAACAATATACTACAGTACTTTCATCTAAAGATCTCAATGTAGCCTGGAAGAATTAAACAAGTCTCATATTAGAACCTTGTTGTTGTTGTTGTTTCCTCACAGTATGAATTGAGCACTCAGCACTTAAGTCATAGGATTCAGTCAAGTCACTAATTTCTTTGTATCTTTGGAAATCTTTCTCAGAAAAGTTAAATGATGCATTATTATGAGTTAAGAATAAACCTACATTGTACAGGTTTCCATTAGAAACTGAAATCTGACAAATTCTGTCAGAAAGATTTCTTGATTTCCTCTTTNCAGAGTGCCTTTGGGACAGGGGCACTCCTGGAAATATAGCCAGCTGGAACCTGTCTAAATAGCCAGGATGGACAGAGGAACCCAGCAAGAAGTATAAAGTTAAAAAGAAAATAGTTTCAGACAGACTTTTATGAATCCAAGTCTCTTTGAGGAATACAAATGGAAGTCTTTACATGTGTTCAGTACTCTGCAGATTACAGTAAAAATGTGAACTGCTGTAGATCTTTTGCTAATTGAGAGCTGAGATAATTCAGCAAATTTGGGCGACTAAAGGGAAGCAGTTAGGTAGCAGATTCTTCAAAAAACTTCATCTGTACTGTAAGTTTGAAAGCCTGTGCTATATGACTATTACACAGAAAGCAAATTGGTACTGAGAAATATTGTTATATGTTCTCTATCCTCTAAATAAGTCAATGTAGGCAATTGAATGCTAATGTGCAATTTTAAGTTTCCTTTTATTTTTGGTGTCAAGTTCATAAAGTAGTCTCCCTCCCCAACTCACTTGACAAAATGAAGCAAGTAGCCAGTTTTTCCATGTCATCATGTCCATGTTTTTTGTATCAATACAGATTTTCCCAGGTAAAGAGGCTATTAACCAAATCTAGGAGTTATAGATATCGTCACCCATAAACTCCTTCAAACTTTATTTGCCAGTTGCAGCAGGAAGAAAGGACAGCCAGTTCCTGCTGTGTAGCCTTTGCTAAGCTCTTTTGTTCCACTTCTGGATGAATAACTTTTAGGAGAACCAGCAGGGAACCAGTTTCAGCATTGTGTATGATGCCTTCGAAGCCTATCTTCTGCTCTGTATCACATTAGTGAGCCAAACATTTACATGACTTCTTGACTTACACTTCATGATACTGAGTGCATATATCTACTCCTATTTATGATCTATATTGGCCACTAGATTTGGAACTTGTCTTTGTTATTGTATCGTAAAACTGTAGCTCATTGCAACTACTTTTGCAGTAAACTCTATGCCAGTGTGAAGAAAGTTTGTACTTGTAGCACTCCTTACTTTCCTATATACACTAAATACCATTTCTTGGTATAAACATCAGATTTCCCTACAGTCTGGGTTATGCCAGAAAATTCTTTACAAACAACAGTGATGTCTGTAAAGACTGGAGACTGCAATTCATACACAAATGAATTCTGGAATGAAACAGAATGGAGAAAGAAGAGAAGCAGGGAAGTCTAGCTTATGTTCTAACCCAGGCATCCTGTTTTGATGTGGCAGTCTGCAAAGAAAAGAAACGAGAAGAAACAAAGAACACGGATACAATTTTATGGGGTCCATTTTACACACAACATATATGCCAGATGTATATTCATGCAAACATACAGATAAATGAAACAAGCATGACAATCTGCTTTTCTTTACCAGCTTAATATGATCATCTTACTAGTATCAGCTGTAAGTTACAGTTTGAGTGGGTGTCAAGGAGGAAACCCTAAAAGAATACAAACAGTATTCTGTGAATGCTACTTATGGTACCACAGAAGATGTTGCAACAATTAAAACAGAAAAAATATTCCCTTACACACTCTTTTTATTTTTTTTTTGCAGAGTCCTTTCCTTAGAATTAAAGAAGTTATGTATCAATTTAGTTTAAAAAAAACCCAAACAACAAAAAACAGGGAGGCTCAGAAAATAATTCTGCTTGTTTTCCCAGGTGCAATCACACAGTCTAACAGAAGATAATACCTCTCCCTAAAAAGATTGACTTTATCATATCCTGAGACTATAACAGCCAATTACATAAACATTATTCTAAAAGATAAAGTAAGCAGAGGCAGAGTTTGAAACTCTTGAACTCATAACTCTAGTGGAAGGACACAATCCAGGCAACTACTGTCTGGAAGGCAGTTTGTGACACAGAAAAAAATAAGAGTCCTCTCTTATCAAAGCAGATTTTGATACTGCAGATATCATTAACTCCAAATGCTAGTTAATATAATTAAAATGTTAGTAGAACCTCAAATTTCTATTACAAGTATTACATTACTCTTATCACTTTATAGAAATTACTGCAGCTTTTTGATGAAAAAGGCCTTGCATTTTATCAAGTAGTTAATAAAAATGGGATGTTAATTGAATCATGTGAATTTCACTGGGCATCAAAATAGCAAATTCTGATCATACAAATACCAGCCTATGTCCACAACCTTTTATGCCAATAGTTGATTTACACTGGGGTAAAGTCAGCCATGGCTCTGGCTTTTCCCAGCAGCAAGCAGATATTCAGATGCTGGGAAATTGTTTTGAGTCCTTCCATTCTCATCAGCAGACTGGTTCTGTACCTCTTTAACTTACTCCCCAGCTCCAAATTGCCCAGGCTAAACCACCAGTACTTGGTTCCCTAGAATAACAAAATATTTTGGACAAGAAGAATGTTGTGACCTTGAACACAGAGAAATAAAATCAAGATGTAGATGTGGCACTTAAGGACAAGGATAAGTGGTGAATTTGGCAGTATAAGGTTAACGGTTGGACTTGATCTTAGGAGGTCTTTCCCAACCTGAATGATTCTATAATACTATGATTCTAAGAAAAAAGAAAACAGAATGCACTTTTTGGTCCCATTGTTACCAAAAATTCAGTAAAATAAAAATCTCCTTACCACCAAGAAGGCGGCATTAAGAAGCTGGCATTCTTTTTTCAGCCAGATGCACAGGGAGATAGCTTCTCCCAAAGCCCTGCATGCTGAGTATAGGGAAGTTTCTGTTTATGTACTGTATTCTACACATATATTCATTGATTGTCCCAGACTAAACATACATATGATAAACATTTCCCCAAAATCATTAACCATAATTCCCTTCCCCTTTATGCATGTGTTCTTCTGTTCTGGGAGTCTCTCTGGTGGTCCATGGTGGTCAGGGACTCCAGTGTTCCAGTCAACCCCGCTGAGATGGCAGGGCACTGAGGCTCATGAACTTCCAGTTCTTCTTCTTACATCATGGGCATAGTGCAGTCCCATATGCCTGTGGTTTTGGTAGAACAAGCATTGTGTTAGTTCATCAGGTATAGACAAATCTGGTAACACCATCATATAATTTTCAGTCACATAGTGCTTTATAAGTGGAGATTGCATATACCAGCACCACTTTAAAAACAGTGCCATTACGAAAAAAACATGCTCTGAATTTTTTACATATAATTTAAAGGTATTTGGCACAGGCACAATAGTTTAGGGGGGAAGGGGGCCTTACAATAAATTAGAATCACCGTAACTATTTATAAACACATTCAGTTCATTTGTAAGGAAAATGGACGTACTCACACAGCAACTGGAAAATTAAGTCTCAAATAGAACTGCATTGTTCTGAATGTTCATTGGTAAGATCTCAGTTCAGGTAAAGTTTCTGATTTCTCTGTGATGATTTATTGAGGTGTAAAATTACCAGAGTTATTAACCAACACATTTAAATTTGGTTTATAAAATCACAAGAAAAATCTAGACTTCAGCAAGTTTTAAGTCAGTTATGTACATCTTATGTACAATTCAAAAATATATGCTTCTTTGGTCTTTTTAGCTCAATTTTTACTTTTACTGAAAAACAGTAATCAAGCATTTATATGATGTGAATTTTATAGGCTTAATTAAGATTTAATTTGGTAATTTTCATCATCCTTTTCTACACCTTTAAACCTGGTTATTAACAGTTTTCTATATTGACCCACAAGCCTGAAAGTAATGATACAGTCTTAGATGGTAGAGTATTTGTGCACACTCTTCATATTCCAGTTATCTGAAATCTCGCCATGAGCTTTAAAATAAAACCCAACAGACTTCTGTGTTGGGATGGTCTCAGTGTGAAAAGATAAGGTCTCAATGCCTTCTCAGACAATGAAGTTGGCAAAAGCTACCCAGTAACTCAGACCAAGTTAAGATTGTTGCTTTTCATTACATGTGAGAGGGTTGAGGATGACCTTCAGATTTCACATTGTAAAAAATTTTTTAAAAAATTCCTCACACAACTGCTCATGCAATACATTTAATTTTTTTCATCACAAATAAAAATATTTTTGTTACAGTTGGTTCCTGCATGCCATTATGTGAAGTTGGATGAAGAAACTTCTCTTTACATTCCTCCCTAGCACCTGAATTACTTCCAAATTTTTAGCTGATTAGAGTCCACAAAATGTTCCTCACAACTTTACTGCACATTCATCCCTCATGTACATTTGAATGAAGCAACCAATTCATCAGTATATATTTGCTTTCTGAGGAGTTTCTACTTAATTTTGTTAAAGTGATTGGCTCCTGTCACATTCCACTGTGGGGAACTGCAAGGAGTTCTTTTAAAGATAGATGGTCTGGAATGAAATTGAGTCAATCAAGACAACCTTGTATCTGAGAACCATTTACTGATAACGAAATCAAAACAAAAGGAGTTGCCCTACTACAGAGGGCTAGAAAAGACAGAAAAGGAGGAAGGAAAATGGAAAAGGAATGGGGGGGGAGAGAGAGAGAGAGAGGAGACAAAGAAAAAGCAGGAGTTACCACCAGAGGATCAAGGAGTGCCATTGACATCCACGCAACGGGGGGTGTGTACACGCTGCCTGCCAGGGGGAGCCTGCGCAGCTCTCGGAGAGGCGCGACTCCACGGGCACAGCTTCCGCGGCGACATGCGGTGAGTGAGGGGGCGCTTGGGCAGGAGATCCAGAACCTTGGACAGGGTGGCAGCGGGGGTCATGGAGGTGGGCTGGATCGGAGGCAGGCAGGATTGGACGCAGGTGGCTGAGGCAGGGACACAGGGACAAAGCAGCAGGATGACCATCAGGGACACAGGGAGGCAGGACAGATGCGAGGGCACACAAGAGCCAGTGAGGGCAGAAGAGCCAAAAGGCAGGCTGGAGCTAGGGTAAAAAGGGCAAAACAGTCTTAATCACCCATTTCTCCCTCAGCCTCTCTGTGTCTCTGTTGGTATACTGGTGCATCAGCTTACTTGAATTTCTGGCTTACAAAATCTCTCATTTTTTCATTCAAATGTCTCCTAGCACTCCCTTCTTAAACTAGTGTGCAAGGTGACTCAAAGATAAACACCTCAATGATCTAAAATGAAGTCATTGTGTCTCTAAATATCAAAATCAAGCCATTGCCTAAGCATAGTGCTGCAAGCCTTGTTCTTTTCATGTTCAACATCTCTGAACAATTTATTATCCTCACTCATTGAGTCATATCTAAACTAAGAAGGTAAGCTCTTTGAGATATGGGTAATATCATAGAATCATAATATTAACAGGGTTGGAGGGGACCTTAAAGATCGTTTAGGTCCAAGCCCCCTGCCATGAGCAAGGATACCTTTCACTAGGAGAGGTTGCTCAGAGATCTTGTTCCATAAAGGCACTACAACAGTTTTAAGATGCACTGATAATTTCGTTATTACAAAAATGCCCGGAAAAAGTGAAGGATAACCAGCTCTAGTAATTATCTTTCTAATTAAGTTTTGAATTAAATTTGAAATTCAAGAATTTCCTGATTCTTCAACCTAAATTCTGTGAGCCTTTCAAATAAACAATCCCACTTTCCATGTGTTAAGTTTCAAGATTAGTCTGTCCATGTTATTGTCCCTATCCCCTCTGAAATAGTCTCTTGCAGTTGTTTGTCTTATATACACAGAAGACAATGCTTCATTTCTTGTTCAAAAAAAATCTGTCAGTATAGTACGCCGTTAGGACTGAAAGACATTGAAAATGTGTGATTCTAACTGCAGTTATTACAGTCTAAGAATCTTCACTGTACCAAACAAAACACAATACTGTCAGGTTTTTAGTCCAATGACACTTTCAAGAGTACAATCAAATAAAAAAAAAATCAACTTTCAGACTTGTTTTCAAGCCTGAGTAAGATTTCAAATACTACAGTTTCCCTAATCGCTGCTTTAAGGTTAATGCATATATTAATAAACACATAAATAAGTGAAGATATAGTTTATGGAGGTAACTTTAACATGGAATAATGTAAAATCACGGCAATCACTTCACTGTGAAACATTCTGTTGTGTTAGGAATACATTTTCAAACTGCATTACTGATAGCATATTAATTACTCTAACCTAGTTAAGAGTAGAAGTTACCAGAATGCTATTACTACATCAAAGGTAATGCAGTACAGTTGGATGAACTGGAACTAATGAGCATAACTCACATTATAGGATGTCACTAGAACAGGTTTATTTTGAATAATTTAATATTTTTGCAAAGACTTCCTCATACAGCATTGGTTTTGTATTTGAGCCCAAAAATTTCACCAATCAGTTAAGGAATTTTTTTGTTTCTGACGGATTTGAGTTCTGCTTGTTAAATGTATATTTTTACTGTTACAATTGAACTTTACTTATTGTCTGTTAAAAGAATTGCCCTTAAGAGATGACCTCACAGTTTTCTGAATAAGTGAATAAGAAGCCCAATTTATATAGGAACGGTGACTCAGCCTTTAAATATAGCAGTGTGAATGGTTATCTCTGTAATTACCAGTCAACCTCAGTCTTTCCTTATTGAATTTTTCCTCCACTGGCATGTACTTAAGGCTAACCCTTACCATTTATTCGACAATATATGATTACAATTAAGCCAATATAAGTTAAATTATATAGTTGTGTCTGAATACATTCAGCAAGTTCACAGAACTTGGTACATAATCAAACTGGCCACTCCCCAAAACCTATGTAGTAACTTCGTATTTCCTCATTGCCAGAACAATATCATAACATAAAAATACATTTAACTTTCATCAAAGTACGAATTCATCAAAATAACAAGGAAAATATGTAGCTCACTTAAACAAGAGTCTCCAGCATCGTAGGCCAATTCCAAAATATTCTTCTTTCTGTATAAGAAAATTCAGAAGTCTGTTACCTAAAAGAATTGCGTCAAAATCAGTTAATAACATAAACAACATGAAACAAACACCCCCATACCTGACATTTAGGGATGAAATTCTTAACTTCTGAGAATTTATTAAATAAAATTTTTCTGACAAGTATTGCCTAGTATTTACCAGTAATTAAAGGTAGTAACATTGTCCTGGGTTGACTAT
>VZTZ01036920.1:0-60155 GCA_013400955.1 Drymodes brunneopygia | reverse complement strand
CTGTCTTCAAGACCAATGTTGTGTTTAATCTGTATGAGAACAAATGTAGCAAAGTGAAAGGGGGTTTTATCCCTACTGAGCATACCTTCAGTTACCCTGAAAAGAACTTCAAACCAGAAATGCTCGTTACACATCCATCACAGGTATAATATTTTAGTTTCTTCTGCTCTTGTCCTGTCACCTCCCCATTCCTTCCTTCCTTCCTTCCTTCCTTCCTTCCTTCCTTCCTTCCTGGGAATTAGGCTGACATGTAGATGATATTTTACTTTGCCAGTCCAAGCACATACAGCACGTACTGCTTAGTCACTCAGCAAGTAACAGAACAAATAGAGTTTACTCCTCTGGTGATTTAATCAGTGATGTGTTACACTACTGGAAAGAAACCTGGTGTTAGGATTTTCTTTTTTGTTTGGTTAGTGGGGGTTTTTTGTTGTTCTGCAATCAAAGTTTTGGATCAAGTCCAGGCAATTGTAACATACTGATTTTATCCTGACCAGTTGGCACAAGTACTTCAGGATCTGGGGAGTAAGAAACTATTTCTTCCAGAACATTCATTCTCACAGGCCTTTCACTGTAACAAGTAATATTTTTATTCTATCTTTTTAAAAAGAATAACTGAAACTTAGATTATACTATAACTAAGTGTTAAAAGATTTTTAACGCGAAAGTTGATTGTGCACAAATGGCAGATGTATGATACTGCTCCACATTTTTAATCTCTATTTTTACCTTAAAAGATAAGAATTGATTATATACTGTGCCTGGTCCTTTGTTGCAAGACCAAGTTTTGCTAAACTTCTCTTCAACTCTTCAGGCCTAGGCTTTGTTTGCAGTTCTCAACATTTTTGGTGACTAGGCCAGTTTCACATTGCATCAGTTCACCCACTTCCAAGAAAATGTTTCCAAAGGCTGTGTGTACTTCTGAAAACATGAAGACTGAGGCACCAGTGTTTTCTTTAATAACTGATGAAAATAAAATGTTAGTGATTAGAATCTAGGTGGTTTTACTTGATTTGGACACATCCCACAAAAGATTAAAAAAAAAAACCAAAAAAAAACAAGTAAAATGTCATCCATTACCAGTGGGTAATTTCCTGGACACCAAAACGCAAAATGTCCAAGAAAATTCTGCAGCTCCTCACAATTCTCTGTGTGTGGAACTGTTCACAGCTACAGATGTTTCCACTGCCACAGAATTCACTAAAAACTGCCAGGGAATTTGGCCCAGATGTGCTATAGAATTACAATGACCCTGGTAATAGTGAAACTTTAAGCAGCAAACACCAGATGTCCAGTAAAATGGTTAAAAATGAGGTCCAAAGCATTTCTTTTACCACATCATCACAAACAAATATGGAGTGAATAAGCTGAAAATCTAAAGTAGTACTTTATTATTTGTCATCTCTAAGATGATTCTGTGTGCTTGACTTACTGTGATATAGTGCCACTTGAATATAACGTCTTGTAGGAAAGCTGCATTCCCAGAGGCTTAAATAACTTTGAAAAATGAATTTATTAGACAGCTATATACATTAAACTTAATACAAGGTTGTATTTTTCTTCTTAGCTTCTTTCTGTACTCATTTTGCTTGAAAAGTGATTGTGGCTGTGTGTGTGCTGTGCTGCTGCCTTACGACAGCTTGCCTGCAGCCAGGATAAATGAACTGCTGCCAGTGCCAGCTAATGTAGTTCTGCTTTAGCTCAAATGGTAGCAGACTCGAGCTGCAGTACCAGGGCTCCATGCACTGCCTCATTCTGTCTCTGCATACGTGGTAAATGTACTTCTGCTACAAAGTACAAGTATTCATTACATTATGAGGCACTGCTTTATACTTTGTGGTTTCTGAGGGGTCCATGTAGGGCAGACCCTGGAGACGATGGAAAGCATTGCATTTCTCTTTCCACTCTATTGATTATTTATGATTTTTTTATATCCTCAAGTGTAAGTTTTAGACATTCATTATCAGAACATACTTTAGTCATTTTTAAGTGTCTCTAAACCAAAAAATAATTTCTGTTACAAACACTGAATTAAAATGCAGAATTCATGAAAGGCTGGTTGTGTTTGTTAGTGGTATAGATCTGTATAGGACAATAGACATATATCAGTACTCATAAGCTAGATTCACTGTTTTTGCTTAAAGTCTGAATATAGCACTACTCTGCTCTGTTCTGTCTCTGGAAAAGAAATGGTAACAAGATTTTTGACTTGGAACTGGGGTTATAGCCTTCATGGATAAAAAAGCAGAAAAATATAAAGGGAGAACCACAGGTATGAAAAGGTCTTGGATGCTTAGAGAAAAAATTAAGGAATGTATAGTCTTTGAAAGCAAAAGGGTAATTATGTGCTCCAAAGTCTCTTAAAACATCTTTGCAAAAGATGTGGTATAAATGCTATTAAAATAAAGAGGGCTACTTTGACTTCAGTGAGAGGTGAATCACTGGAGTACTGTCTGTAGCTCTGTTACTCACTATCACATGAGAAAGGGTAAAAATTTGTTTACTAAAACGTATGTTCTTCCCTCAAGGAAAAACTCATCATAAACCATCCAGTGCATCATGACAGAATAAAAGTTAAGATAAACTACAGCTTTCAGAAATACTACTGCTTAGCAATTTTTGAGTTCTTCGGTTTTTTATTTATGCAGCTTTTTAGATGATCTGGCTGGCCTCAGGTGATATCCTTGTCTGAATTTTTGTAACCCCAAAGGAGAACACAAGGCTGTTGACAACATTGCTGCATTTTGGAGGGGTTTTTGCTGTGTTGCCAGTTTTACATAGTTTCAGTACAAAATAATAAATTGTGTAGTTCTTCTTGAACTATAGACACACATTTTATTAAAAGCTCACTGACACCTGTGGACTTTTCAGCATTTTTACCTTATAGCAAAACAGAACCCATAGAAGAACTTACTGTGTTGTGTATCAATGCTGATTGACTTGGATGCTTTTTTTTTGGAGCATTGCCTGTGGATGCCTAGCACTCAAAACACCTTTACCATGTGTTCCTTCAAGACCTGCTACAATTACAGCCCAAATCATTGCACTTGGAGCTCTCTGCCCACCCTCATCTTGCACAACTGCTTGTGGCACAGACTTTCCTGTCTTGCACAGCTGTTTGCATGGAAGCAGCCTGTTATCCCAGCTAAGACAACATAGATGTGTTCTTATGTCCTTGCTGCTTGTACTGTTCATAGGTAAGGTTTTCACATGTCTCTGCATCAACTCCGTAGAATACCAGGCAATCATTGAGTCGTGTCTAGTGTTGTTTATATTGACTTTGTAATGCTCTCTGATGATGGTGAAGAGGAAAGCAGTGTGGTTGCAAATTGCATTTACTCTTAGATGTGAGATCATGGCAAACAATGCTGCTGTAGAGGTGTAATGGTAATCTCTGGCCTTGGCATGTTTGGGAGTTACAAAGGAAAAAAGATTCTCTTTTGGAAACTCAGAGAAAATTAAAGATCTAGAAGAAAAGCAAATTTGATCAAAAATTACTTCCTTTTTGACATGTTGATGGTACTTTTATTTTAAATCATAAAATGCAGAAAGTTTTGAAACAAAAATATCATGCTATAGACTGTAAAATAGCATACATTGTATATACTTGAATTGCTATATGAAGCAATTTGTTCATCTTTTCAAAGTAAAATACCTTTTATGCTTTTAAAAGTAACTTAGGAGGGAGGGTTCATTTGTTTTGTTTATTCAATGCCCAAGTGGTAAAATTTCTTTTCTGCAGAGGAATCCAAGTTGTGAAGAGTGCTGGATCAGAAGAGTATATTGAGAAAAAGAAAACATTTCAAAAGAGATGTTCAGGTTAAACCTGCTGAGGCAGGTCTGCTGCTCAAAGAGCACATTGCAAGGTATTTTAAAAATAAATAATCCAGTACAAACTGCCACATCACCGAGAAACAGACTTCATTACTTTTTAAGAAAAAACCTGTCAGGTTTCTTTACAGATGTCTATGCAGATGGAGATGCTGTTGGCAGGTGAGACAAGACTACATAAAACCAGAGTTGATCACTGAATCATAAAAAGCAATAATAATAACAATTAGGATAATTAGTTAATATTTAGTACAGCAACTTCTACAGTGTTCTTTTCACATCTGCCTTGCCTGTATTTAACTTTTAATAATTTAAAATTTTAAGAATTTAATAATTTTGCATCACAATCTTGTAGCAGGATTTTCATCATAAAGGTATATCCCTGGTGCAAATCCTGAAAAATCTGTTTCTAATAGTTTAACAGTCAAAGTTTATTTGGAATCCTTTGGTAAATCTTAATTTCTCAGTCATTTAACCTTACCTTCCTTGTCTGTTTTCTAAAGAAATTCAGAGTCAAGGTTAGTCACCTCACAAAGTAATCACATGACATCATAGTGCTTTATGTTGTAAATTGTGCAACAAGCAAAATGTCATAGGGTGGGACTGTCATAGTGCTGAAGGTAGAATCTGTTTGGAAACATTGATGTATCTTGACTGAAAAGGGACTTTTCATGTTTGAAATGTATTGTGATTAAAAAAAAAAAGAAGAAATTAAGTTTGTATTAACTGTTAACTCTTTTTGTTCTTAGATGGGAGTAACACTGAGGAAAATGTATTGACCCATGTGGTATTATTAGGACATTTTAGGTGCATGAGGAGTAGGAGGTATCCTTTTGGGCATTGCCTCTGCATCCATGACTGTCAGTGAGCAATGTAGATGTTTGCATGACAGTTTCCTTGAGCAGTGTGACCTGGGCTGGCATGAGCTGTCTGGAACAAGGGGCTGGAGCTGTGTTTCACACCTGTGCCCTCTCTGTATCACACTGGCACTGCACGATGGCCCTCCAAGGGTGATCTGTGACACTCCCTCTGTACCTAGGGGCAGTAGCTGTAACTGTGGGAAATCTGTGCTTTTCAAGGAAGAATTTTCTTGCTCCCAAGTACTTAAAACTTTTCTGATAATTTTCATGTAAGAGCATCCATATTTGATGACAAACACAGGTATTTGTCTATCTTCAGGCAGGTAGTTGCTGTTCATAGAAGCTTCCTCACACATCTGTGTAGTAATAGCTTTCACTCCTGTGGTATGTCTAGATGCCACAACTGCCTGCCAGGTAGAAATTCAAGTGCCAGTATGTGTATATGTTCATAGTGCTGTTCACTGCCTGAGTAGTGCTACAAATTCTGCATGCTTTGATCTCAGTGCATATAGCACTTTTGCTCTCCACTGGTGCAACTATCACCAGTATTGCTGTTACAAAATCAGGGATCTCTCCTTATTTTCCTGCAACAGGTACTGTAAAGGGAGTAAGGAAAATACCCCAAAGGTCAAGATGCTAAAAGATGAAACCAAATTCTTTAGTTCATGTTTGTATCTATTTAATGATGCCCTATTCTTTTTAATGTTAAAAACATTATAAGTAGTCATGAGGTTTTTTGAAAATTGGGGGAATTATGCATGGTTTTTAGTATTTTTTGAATATATTACATAAAACCACTACTGGCCTAGTTTTACTTTAGACTTTGGAAGATGGATGTGTTTATGAATTCAAATAATTGCAGACAAAATTTTGCACCTGCAGTTGTGGTTGCCTCAGTTCAGTTCAGTTTGAGTATCTACATCACTGATTGCATCTGTAAGTTAAAAACATCTGAGTAACCTAAATTACAAGCACAAATAATTGCAGGTGCAAAACTCATACAAACACAAAATTATCTCGGAATGTTGGTCTTCAGAATCTCATTGTGAGTTATTTGCTGTATCGTGAGCCTGGATTCCTCCTGGGAGAGTCACTAATCTGTATAATGACACTGAAAGCATCTTGAATCTCATATTTAACTAGCAGATGGGAAAGAATACATGGCGTCATATAATTCCCTAGGGATTACTCATGTGGATATTGAAGAGTATAACTTATTCCAATGAAGGCTAACATTAACTTGCAATCAAAAATTTCCTTCCTGAGCCACATTTTTTCTGATGGAATTAAAACAACTTAATGTTGAATTTTTATGAAGTCACAACCAATTTAAGTAGAACACATTCCCAGGGCAAGACATTCCCATGCAGAAATTTTGCTCATCTCATGACTTTTCATTTAATGAATCACAGCATCATTTTAACACAGAGAAATGCTGTCAGTCTTTTCTAGAAAACACATCTAATTATGCTCTCTGTAATTTTAATTTTTTATTGTCAGACACAGATTTCTAAGCACATCTCCTAAGACATCTATTTTTATACTTTGGTATCAAAACTAAAAATCATTTTCTTGCATTCTTTAGCTTCAGTAGACATAGGTGTGGAGCTACTTTAAAACATTGACTGCTTCCTGTCGTACCAGTTGCGGCAGTACTGTTGGCAAAAGGGGAAAAAAACCCATAAATTCTCTTCTAGTGTTTGAACAACTAAAACTCCTTATGAACAAATGAAACATTCTGCCAATCCTGACAATCCAAAATGCAAGGAAGAATTTTTCTGTTTCAGAAGCTCAAGGCAAAGCTGTTTTGGCATGTCTGTAGCTTGTTCCTCCTGCAAACAAAGGGGCAGCTAGAGGGAAAGTCTTTGGGGAAGAAATGCTGTCAGTTGTAAGAAATGAGACATGTAGACCCATTCTACAGCCCAGCTAGTGATTACATGCAGGTAATTTTGTAGGAGCCCAAACCAGCTGCCAGTGATAATAACGCTGCCATTTGCACTGATTTCAACAGGAAATACATCAAACAGACCAGCTTAAGGCTTCTCAGAAGCATGGGCCAAACTGGTATTTCATTCATTGGTGCTGGGGCCAGCCAGAAGGAGAGTGCTGGAAAGGCAGAGGCAGTGGTGGCAGGAGCCCAGCAGAGCCAGTGCTTTGCTGGGCTGGCTGCAGGGGAGCAGCAGGGGTGCTGCAGCTGGCAAGGTCCTGCCCCATCACTCCCTGCAAGCAGTGCCAGCCCAGCTCCACAGGCCCCCGGGCACTTGCAGAGTAAAGGGCAGAGGTGTGAGCATATCCACATCTTAAAAAATCCAATAGAACTTATTTCACATTAATCTATTGGACAAGCAGTACATAGTTATAATGTACCACTTAAATAACTAATTTAAAATCATCCTTGGGGACAAAGATCCAGAAAAAGATGTCCTTTTTCCACTCATGGGAAACTGCTGAGGCTATGTTGTGTGTGTCACAATGTGAGGCTACACATTCACCTTCCTAGATTATTTTTTCCTCTGGTATCAACAAAACACAGAAAGCATGTGAGAAATATGTAAATAATATATAAAAATAAAAAAGTATAAAAGACAATCATTTGAATAGAAATAAATTTTAATAAAGATTCATTTCTTAACTCTCACTTTTTGCTGCCACGGACACAAGCAAGGAAGGAAAAGGTTTCATCTTTCAGTTCCTTGAGGGATTTATATTTAGGTGCATCCTGTAACTCATATAAATTCAGAGTGCAGCTTGGAAAGCCAGAAAATTAGCAAGGGTTTTGACCAAGAGATGGAGAAGTGATTAAAACTCATGGAAGAAAGACTCATTTCTGAGTAAGAATAACATCCACATGGATGATGGATCATAATAACTTCATAATCTGACCCACATGCAGTAAATACGGTGATGACTGTCATTTTGAATAAGTGAGCTGGATTGATGCTGATTATTAATCCATTTCTTGGCCAGTCTGATTGTTTCTGAGCCAGCTTCTCCACTGTTAGTACTTTCCTGAAGTATCTTAATAGCTTTCACCGACAGCCTCTTCCTTTTTAACCAGTCACTTTTCATACAGTGTGTTGTCCTAACTTGAGAGATTTCTTTCATTAATTTGTCTGCTTCTAGTATTCTTATAGCTGGAGGCTTGCTCTTCTTTTAGCATGTAGTGTAACAGTGTTACTACAGGCACAGGGTAACATATAATTCTGTTTTACCTTGCTGCAAAAAATATTTATGTTTTTCCTTAATTCCCAGGTGTTGCAATGAAAGCTTGGTTAAAAAAAAAAGTGAAATATGCTATGAAAATAAGGACCTAGTATTTAGTGCCAGTGTCTAAAATGGCAGATATCTGTATAGCAGACACAGAGTAAATAAATAGAGTTGCATGATAGAAATTCAGAAGCCAGCTTAGCTAACTGTGTCATTGATAGGTTTATATGGGGTTCCTGTAGAGATGTGTATTTAACATTTGCAGTGGGATAACATACATAACATACTTCACAAGAAAAAAAAAATGCTTTTTGGAGAGCAGCAGTGTGTCCAAGCCTGATTTTCTGTGAATGTGTCTAACCTTTAATATCTTTTCAAGTATGCTGAACTCTGTGCCAGTTGTCCCGGAATGACACTCAGCCTTCCCTGTAGCATTCCTCTTCAGCTGGGCAAATGGTTGTAAAAGCTGGGATTGAGGTGGACTGCATGTGTGAACTGGTTAGTGGCTTGCAGCTCTCAAAATAAATGGCTAAATATAAGTCCCCTCTTCTCAGCAGTAGGTACTAATTTGTGCCTGCCTTCACTAAGCACTTGCTTGTTTTTCTGAAACTCCTGGGAATTGAAAATCTTTTAAATATCCAGCTAAGTCAACACAAAGATCACCTCACACTATAGTTATGTTAAAGTAATATTGCCCTGTGTTCAATTGTTTATTTTCTGTTGGTAATAAATTCACAACATGCTACGTCCCATGAAATTGAAAGGTACCTTTTTCCTGATATAAATAAAATTCTAAGCAAATTTAATTATATTTAGAAATATTTTCTTCCTCTTTTTGAACAACACCCACCTTTTTACCAATCATGTCTTCAAAATTCCTTCCCTTTGTTTAAATAAAACATTGTGTAAAATCTGAAAGTTGTGCATTTGTTTCATGTAACTGATGTGGTCTTGAAAGCCAGGTATTTTATTTATACTTGGGATAATGCAGAGGTAATGAAAGCAGAATTGGACCTAAGAGGTTTTTTGTTTCAATTATAAAACAATGTGGGTAAATGCCTTGGGTTTGACAGCAACAAAAGAAAGGGAATATTGTGCTTATGCCTTCAATCAGCTTTATTAGATCCTTAAAGGGAAAATTATGTGAAAGGCAGAGGAAGAAAACAACAAGCTAAGCAAGATCGCAATTTCAGTATAATTCGGAGAAAATAACTGATTTAGGTTGGTCATCTTGCCAGGGTGAATGACTCAAGGCTTCCAAACAAGAAATGGAAACCAGAAGGATAGGGAAAGCCTGAAAGAACAAATTGAGAAGATGTGATTGACTGTAATGTTTCAAAATCAACTGCTGCAAAGATGAGTTTGGGTTCTTGCCCAGAATACAATTGAATGGTGATGTTCATTTAGACCCTTAATGCTGAAACAAAATAAGATGGAGCTGTGTTTCTGTTAGAAATTTATTTGTTCTTTCCAGTGTCTCTAGCTAGGGATATGATGTCATCTCTTTCTTCTATCAGACCCTGCAGTGATTCCTGTTGCTGCTGTTTCATAATTTTTCTGAACACCAGTTTTTTGAAGGAAGGCTTGAGTCCAGGTGATAATATCTCTCAAATGTGAAATGTCATCACTGTTCATTAGCTGGATTTGGAAAATTTCATACTCTGCGAGCAAATAGGCTAACTCAATTGGCCAAGCAAAACAGAAGTATAAGGTCGTTGTGTGTGTATGCACTAAATGACTGGCAAAGCCAGGCTTTTTTTTTTACTATCACACTAGTTTTTTTAGTTAAGTAAATGGTTCATACTGCAAAGATTGAAATAACTATCTTTAATGGGTACAATTTGTAAAATGTTATTTGTAAAAGTTGGGGGCAGCTGCTTGTCCTCCACCTCAGGCACAGGAGGTTCTAAAAGCGACTAGACTTTATGCAAAAAATTAGTCAGTTGACAATAGGCAGTGATGGGATGGGATTGTCTTCTACTTCCTCCTTTCATTTATTCCTTTCATCTCACTGGCTGTGCTTACTAACCTTTTTTCTGTTTCTATTTCAAATCAGGAAGGGAAAAAAAAAACCTAAACCACAGCTCATAATTAAACACTGAGCTAGTTCTTACCATGTTTACTGAATTACATATTGCATATATGGATGTATACCCTCAAAGTTTCATGTGTTTTTAGATTTCTAAACTTAATATGTTCCATAGTAATAGAGCTTAACTCCTTCCTGTCTGTTTTCCATGAAGATATTTGCTTACACAGAGGAAGGAGGAATAAAGCAGTGAAATCCACTTACAGATCCCTTCTCATTTTAGGGATTCATAGGGCCATGAATATAGTTGCTGAGCTCTTCAGATTCACCAGTGAGTAAAGCAGTGGAGGACATTAATTTTCCAATTCCAATCATGTGGAGTAGCAGAAATTGCAAGCCGGATGCCTGTTGTAGATATGCTTACAGGGGTTTAGACTGAGCTGAAAGGAAGAAAGTGTTTACAGGGATCTGTGTTCTTGTAGCTGATTCTATCTGGACCTCAGTTTCAGTTTGAATGCACATTAAAATGTCTGAATCACCTTTTTGAAGTTATTTCAATTGCTTGCTGAAAGAGCAATGTGCTCTGAATATGTATGAACCATTAAAGACTAAAACAAGGCCAGGACTAAGAATAAAGACCAAGACCAGGCAGGATGGGGCTCAGAGTAATCTGGTCTAGTGAAAGATTCCCTGCCTATGCCAGGAAGGTTGGAACTAAATGATTTTTAAGGTCCCTTCCAACCAAACCATTCTACGTTTCTATGATTGTATGATTGTATGGATCCAGTATATTTATATTGTTATATCCCTGTCTATAGGTGTCTATAGGAATATGCATATCTATATTAATAGATACATAAATGTATATTTGTATATTTATGTTTGGAAAGTAAGGCTTTAGGGAAATTTAAACATCTGATGACTTGACTGATTCCTTAAATCTCCTACCTTTCAGTATTTTGTCATGAAACCATCATTGTATTAAATGCTCAAAGTGTCCCTTTCCCGTGGACTGGAATTCATACATTGCTTACTTCAGAGTAAGGACAAGAAATATGCCCAACCTGGAGCATCTTACAAGGCCTGAATTATTTTGTTTATATTGGAGAAGCCTAAGCAGAGAACTCCAGAGAAGCGTTTGAAGAAGAATGGGGCAAGTGGCATAGCATTTGTAGAATTTTAAATCCACATGGGGAATATTAATTTAGTTATTTTCTTTTGACATGTAGAGATTAACTATAGGAGAATCTATTGATGTCATGTCTCTTACACACTCTGCAAAAATATTCCAAATAATAGGCTGCTTTAGAAAGGTGAATCATCACATTCCAACATCACCACCTTTCAACATTTTAAAAAACATAAATGCTTTAAGTAATTTTTTTTGTGTAGCTAGAATCCTCTTACAGTCCTGAATAAATGTGTATACATTCTGAAGATGGATAAATTGTAGGATATATTCTTGTTGGCTAACAAGGTAACTTATGACCTTAAGCTCAGACAAGGACAATGCAAATTAGATACTGAAAAACTTTTGAATCACGTATTAGGGTGGTCAGACATTGGAATAGTTTGCCCAGGAAGGTGGTGGAGTCACCATCCCTGGAGGTGTTCGAGGCATCTGGGTCTGGCACTGGCTGATGTGGTTCAGTGGTTTAGGGGTAACAGTGGCACTGCTGGGTTGCTGCCTGGACTGGGTGATCCTGAAGGTCTCTTCCAAACTTGATGATCCTATGATTCTTCTTGGTGGTTCCATTAGATCCCTCTCTGAACTCTCACCATGCACTATCCAGCTTAGTGTACAGACCTAAGAGACAAGAACTATGCCTATTTCTACCCCACATGGGGATTTTGAAAACTGCTTGTCATTTAAAGCATTCCCAAGACCCAGCATTAGGTATCTACACTGACCTTGTAAGCAGAGCTCAGGCTGCCTGCAAATGCCATGTGTGCTGGCATGTAGCAGGCTGTACATATATATATATATATACACACACACATACAGTGACCAGATACTGCCCAAATGTTTTTTTCCAAGATTAATATATGTATTCTGTTACGGATCTCTGAATAGGTAACTTATGTTAAAACAAAGTTGCTAAATGAAAAAACTTCATACATTTTGAGTCGTGTTTAAAACTGAAAAATATGTCTGACCTAGCACCTGAAGATGAGCAAGCACTGTTTTTGTATGCAACTTGCTGAAGTCACAGTTTTTCCTAATCTGTATTTTGTGATTTTGTGACTTCAGTTTTTAATATAAACATTGTTGTGCTAAGCAAATTAAAACAATGAAATAATACTTTTTTCATTGTCAAAAGTGTTCCTCACCTTTTAAATACAATTTCTTGTATTTCAGAAAAAAATTGAATTTTTACATATTCATTGCTGATTTCTTTATATCATCTCACCAGCACATGATATAATTGGTAGCACATTAGTTGTTTAGCAAGTAAGCAGAGAGTATCATTATTTGTCTGCATTCCTGGAAATGCTGAAAGGTTAGTTGCTTTACTCAAAAGCAAAAATAGAATTGGCAATATAGTATTGATATGGTTTTTATCCATAGAAAAATAATTTCTTTTTTTTCTTTGATAGATTACTTGGCTTCTACAAAGGAATACTTCCTCCTGTCTTGGCTGAGACACCCAAGAGGGCGGTGAAGGTAAAAACCCCATGCTTCCTCCCTTAAAAATATAAGCAGGGACAGTGGCAGCTGTAAAACATTTTATTTCTCCCCCACTGACTGAGATTAGAATCTTAAACTTATTTGGCATATTAATCCTCTGATTTTTACTAGGAGGAAAGTTTCCTGTTGATAGCACAATAAAAACTGTCCTTGATTAAGAAGTGTGGGATAAGGCTCGTAAATGTTAAGCTAATTTTGACCTGTGTATCAAATGTTACTTTAAAAAAATTGCAATTATTTTATATTGTCAAAATTAATAAAATAGTGTAAGTTATATTTTAGCCTCATAATTGCCTCTGGTTTAGATATTTTGTTTTACTGAAAATGCCTAGCAACTTACAAAGCAACTAACAGCTTAATAAATTAACACAAGAAGCCATTAAAGAAGGCACTAATAAGTACTTATTTAGTAGGTTTGAAGTGGTGCCCAGAGTTTTCTTGTGCTCCAAAGAGCACTTTGCTCCAACTTTTTAAAAAGAGATTGAAGACTATAATGGATACAGCTCCTCATTGTGCAAAACATTTTACTGCAGCTCTCTTACAGTTATAGATGCTAGCCTATCAAAACATATTTTCTGTCAAATGCTGATCTGATTTTCTTTTATTATCCTTTATTTTGATTCGTAGAACAGTATTTTCCTACGCAAAATACTTTAATACATCAGGTTTTTTTCAGTTAAGTCATTCAACCTTTTTAATTAAAACCTAATTATTAAGCACATCATCTTAAAGTTCTAAATCTATCAAAGCAGCCATTGTGTTAAAAGCAAATGTTTCTTTGTCCTTTACTTCAGAACTTTGAAGTTTCTATCGTTGCACCAAATGTGTCTAAAAGCACTTATTATACAGAATGTCTTGATTTTCCTCTTTCTTTTTGTTGTTTCTTTCTAAAAAGGCTGCATATGATTCTGGTCCTTAGTCTGCAATTAATCATTCACATTCCAATTCCTTTACAGAGGAATAATATTTGTATAAAGTGCCAGGATGTGACCTTGTAACAGAATCCTAAAGGAGTTCTGGTACTGTCATCTTCTTGTTTGCACTGGCATTTTGGATGCAAGTGACATATGTCACTTATCTCAAAATTATTTAATAAAAGCAGGAAAACTAAAGTCCTATTTAATGGCAAAATGGCAGTGAGGAATAGATGGGTGGTATTTAGAAGATTCCTAATGACTCATTTTCTTTATACTGTGATGTTTCCTCTGTCTCTCTATTTAATTTCATTTGAAACACAGTAAAGTAAATCTGACTGAGCTTTTTTACATTTCAGCATGTATTTAGTTAAAATACTAACCCAAGTCTGATTTCTCCTACCAATCTGAGTAATTCATAAACTTCAAATCACTTTCCTTTACTCATATTCATTAAATTGGCTTAAACCCCATGATATTCAATATAGTTATGGAATCATAAAAAGATGTTAAGTTGGGAGGGATCTCTGATCAAAGCAGAGCTGACTTCATGGTTAGATCAAGTTGTTCAGATGCCTTGTCTAGCTGAGTTCTGAAATCTTAAAGGATGCAGACGGCAGCCTCTCTGTGCTCCTGCTCCGGTCCTTAACTGTTTTACTGTGAAGAATTTTGCCTTATATCCAGTCCGAATCCTCCTGCTGCAACCTTTATGTGTTTCCTCTCATGCTTCTGTTGTCGGCCTCTGAAAAAATCTGTCTCTCTTCTGTATAAACTTTGGATGGTGGAAGACAGAACTTAAATCACCTTAGCCTTCTTGTCTCCAGGCTAAACAGACTCAATTCTCTCAAGCTCTTACATCATAAGCTCTCAGGTCCTTTAATGTCCTACTTGTCCACTCTTAGTGGGATGCTTTCTACCTAGATCTTGGACATTTATGTGAGAGCTGAGTTTTCTGGAAAGATGAGAATCCAGTTTAAATGTTAAACATGTGAGGATTTTAATTAAATAGTTGAATTCTTTTATTATTTCCACTATTCCTTTAAATTTACTGCTATTCCAAGGACATCAGGACATGACTTTAAGTTACCTTGAGACATCAGCTGTATTCTACATTAGAAGAATTCAGTGACAGAACAGGGCTGAACAATAATGTCCTTGTAAGAACCTGTATAATGAAACAATTCAGTGTGATATGTCATATGCCAGTACAATTTTTAACATCCAAATTGGAATTTGTACCCATGCTTTGACCTGAAGAGAATCCAGCCTAACTCAAATTTCCACCAACCCTATTTGGCTATGACCCCAAAGGAAAAGTCACTGCTTCCTTTGGCCCACCCTCCAAGCTTTATTCTTCTAATAGTTTCCCTCATCTTAACAAGCCTCAAGCTGTCCCTTCTCCACTGCCTAAATGACTAGTGAGATTTAGAGGAAGACTATATTCAGGCCAATGATTCTGAGACTTGAGAAAGCACAAAAATCAAAGAGGCATTTTCTAGGTTCCAGTAGACTTTTTAATGTTTGTAAAGAACTTTTTTGAAAGCTTCTAGTTATAGTGTCATAAAAGTATGTAGAGAATTGACAAGGGAAATTTTGTACTAAGAAGAAACGTACTTGAGCTACTGGAACATTGTATTTATCGGGTGTGTATTTTTGCAAGTAAAAATAAAGCTATTAAAATGAAGTTATTTAGCCCCAGTTTTTCAGTTAAGCGTTGAAGATACAGCTTCATTTTTAGTCAACTGTGTTCTCATATCTGTCTTGCTATTTCTTTTTCTCTCTCTTTTTATTTCCCATCTAAAAAGAAAGCTGGTATTTCTGGAAGATGAAAAGTCAAAGTTTATAACTTTCTGTTAGATTGAACTTGGAGGAAAGAAATGATGATGCCAATACAATGGTTAACAGATGAACTTTTGGGGCAAATTTATATTGCTCATGTGTTCCCAGACATCTTGTTTCAAGCATATATTTTTACCTTAGAGTTATTGAGACATCTGGTAAGTACTTTGGCTATTTTCTGTGTAACTTCAATTAAAGTGTATCTTTGCCAGATGGACAGTATTGGTTATTATATACACAAAAGCATGTTTTAAATACGTTTATTCTGGGAAATTTTTTTTTGCACTAAGCTATTAACTTAATGCAACTGTAGAGGAAAAAACAAACTATGCTGTGTTTTATAAACATTTTGGGTGAATATACATTATATAAGGTCATATGATACAGTATAAAATCTTGGTTTTGAAAATTTGTATGTATACTAGCCACTCTAGTACACCCAGCAGCATTTATATTAAGTTTTATTGCTATTGATTTATTTTAAAAATTATTTGAAGCATAGTTGCTATTAAGTAGTTATTTTATTTATGACTTTAGGAAGCTATTGATTTTTAAGGCAACATTTTAAAGACCAAAAAATTGCTAAGTGATGTATTTCTGCCTTTATTACAACTATTTTATAGATCTGTAACACTATGGAAAACATTAAGGAATACCAGAAATTCCATTAAAGGTTAAGAGGGTAGCAATGACTAGAAAGATCCTGGAGAGAGAATAAAGCAAATTTTATCACAATAAGAAATTAATTTAGTTCAGTGAAGCAGCTTACCCTCCCACTTTGTCGGACTTCTACCTCTATAATACCTTCAGTTGTCCAAAAAGATCGATCTAGAATTTAAGTACCACTTCTATCTTTTCTGATTGTTGTCAAGGCCAATGCAAAAATTTTAAACATATTTGCAAGATGCTTGCGAGATTAATGTTCAATCTGTACACTCTTTGGAGGGTAGTTAAAATCTGGGCCCCAGTTCTAGGACCTTTTCTGCAATATTATATAGTAATCCCAGCTGAAGATATAAAAAAGTATCCGTCCAATGACCAGGGTATCATCCCATCAGTTTTCAGAATTTAATCAGCCAACTTTGCATTATGTATACATATTTCCTCTTGCTTTAAAACAGTGGCATTACTAACACATTAACACCCAATTCTCTGATGGTTTTGGTATGATTCCATTGACTTTTCATTTGAAGCAGGTCTTGATTGAAAAATTTTATTGACTTTGCCATAGGACAAGGTTCTAAACAAGTTCAAATGAAAATGTGGTGCTTATTACTCATGTTCCTGTACATGTGGTTTATGGAAGAGCTGTTTTGTTCTGATAGGTCTGTAGTACTGAACCGTGAGGGGCAGAGCTTGTCTTCTTTGGCTGAGACTCAGCACAAGTCACACAGGCTTTCTGTCTTGTCTTTAAAACTCTATTCCCTGACATTTCTTATGTTTCCAACGTCTCCCTTGGCCTCATTGCCTTTGTCTCGTGGTGAAACAGTTTGATTGTCTCATGCATGGGCAGATGCTACTGGAGGGATTGTAGCCTCGTCTGTGGTCACAAATAGCATGGACTTTCAAAGGATTCAACCTTCATTTGAGCCAGCTTGCTCTGAACTAATCAAATGTTACAGGTCAACATTGGAAAGCAGACAGGAAAGTCAAAAGTTCTGGCTATTTACTTTTGCTAAACTGGGATGTGACAGCTCTTACTAGGAGCTATGAACCTGCACTGATGCAGTCTTGGTGGAACTGTGAAAGGTTTTTGTTCTTCATTCCCATCATACCAGACATGCTGTGTAAAAGCCACTTTATTTTGCATGCAAAGACATGAACACTTCCCAGACAGATTACAGGACTGACAAATACTGAGCTGTGGTTAGGGGGTCTTGTGTTGTTCCATGTGTGAAAATTATGTGGAATAACACCTCCAATATTTTTGGTTTTACCCAGAATTCAGATACCTACTCCTTATAGCCCACAAGTTCTGCCATCCTCATGCTAGAAGATCATTTTCACTGCCCTCAGATCTGTCTTATGTGGACTGCTTTTTCACTGGCTTCAGCAACATGTTTGCTGTATATGAATTTAAGACACTATGGGATTTGTTCTATAATCTCCTTCATAAACTCTCCCCTACAAGTCATCAAGATTTTTGCCCCATTGTTCTTATTGGAAGACTGTTTCAGTACTCTACTCTTTTAGTTGCAAGAAAGCTTTATCAGGTCTCCAACCACATTCTATTTATGATTATATTTTACTTTTACACCTGATTTCTTTATGTTACGTATCTTCCTTGGTTTTCATTCTCTTGCAGTGTCTCTTTTGCTAAACTAAACAAGAAAAACATTTATTCTCCTTCAGTCTTCATTCTTAAAATAATCTCTAAGTTCTCCTTAGTGGCCCTGGTAGCCCTGTTTTGAATATGATGCAGTCTGAGTTGTTGTTTTTTAAATAATGGCCTAGATTGTGTGCTGTATTTCAGAGGGCATCTTTCCAATAATTTGTAAAATGTCATATATACTCTTTTTTTAGACTATATCTTAACCCATGCATCTTAGACTTTTTGTCCACAGACAAGGAGCTAGGCAGCGAAAATCTGTTTGCCTATGCCAACAGGAAGCTTCTTACTGACTTCAGTGCAGTCAGAGTTATTCTAAACCTTCTTCTTGGAAGAACAAATCCATTCATTTATTATGCTTTGATTTCTATAAGAATTCACTGAAGGTATTCTTAAAATTAATGGGTTTGGGTGGCAAGAAATGTTAGGTTGCAAAGTGAGCCATTTGCAGATGGTTGCCTTTCACCGTGTTGGTGCAGGTGAGGCTGATCTTATTTCTTTCTTGAAATTCAACCACCCAAGAGTACAGCTTTCAAGACATCCTCTAAGGAATTGCAGATGCTCAGAACTTTGAAGCGCCACTGTTTAAAAGCAGACAATTGACTGAAAGATTTATTTGTAAAGAGAGAACAGGAAAAAGAAATGTGCCTGTTGACAGTAGAAGATGATAAAAATGACAGACTTTCCATCTTCAAAATCCACAATTATACCTCTCTGATGAGAAGCAGATTATTGTTTGAGAAATGCAAAAGCAATTGCAGCACATTGTATTAAGGATGCGGGGGTGATTTCTTGGGAAAATTGTAATATCTGCTACTACATTTAAACTAGTATATGAACATTAATGCTAGAGAAAAGGTTTATAAATTTAAAATGTGTCCTATGTATCATGTAAGTGAACTCTTAGATAAGAATTACTTGAATTGCACTTATGCTTCTATTATGCATGACGCACTAATAAAATCAGTTCTGAAGCCTGATTGTCTGCTCTTGCACATCTAACACTGCTACAGAGAGTGTGAAATAAAAGTGGCTTATGTTTATTTTGCAGAACTGCATGCAGCTGCTCAGGATATGAGGTAGTGAAACTCCATTGTAGTCTGCTTTTTACTATTTGCATAAGCAACTAATAGATTTTTTCAAATCAATTTCAATCTAACTTTTATTCACAGTTTTTCACCTTTGAACAATACAAGAAGCTACTGGGATATGTGTCATTACCTCCAGGACTGGTATGTATGGATACAAACTTCATGTCCTATGTAATATGTCTGCTGAATTGTCTGTTTCATCTGCTTCCTCCCATAGAAGAAGCCCAAAATTAAAGGGTCCAGCTCAATCCAGAGTTTTTCAAAATAGACTTGTCCCTTGAAAACCTTGATAAGAATTTGTCAAAATTGATAAAGTGTGTTTTATATCAAATGTCCTCAAAATAAATCCCTACAATGTCATAACATTTGTTAACACGGATAATGACAGCCACCATGGAAGAGTCTGTATACAGCTTGTCATTCTTCATTCTTGCAAAATAACAAAAAAATTTGAACATTACCAATATTTATTTATTTATTTATTCATGTCATAGTGTCTGGTTTAATATTTCAACCTCAAAGTGCTGTTCTCCAAGGACAGTACTATTATAACAAAAATACAGATCTCAGTCTGATTTTTAAAACTTTATAAAAGAAATATAGGTTATTGATAATAATTTGCTACTTCCTTTGAAGCAAATGGTAAAACATCTTGTCCGTCAATGGAGTTAGGAATTAATCTCAAGAAATAACTGGTATAAAAACAAAATGCAGGGCATACATGTACGCAGAGATGTTTTAATGCCAAGATGTAGCTTGCACGTGTAATCTGCATTCTCATGTGTAGGTCTTAATTCTGCTGTTGTGCATTAGGAGTAAAGTAGTTTTTATAAGAACTACTGCTTCCTGTGGTGTAAGAATGTAAATCATAGTAAATATCTATTTTCACAATGATGGCATCACAGCTTTAGGAAACAACTGGTCTTTTAAAGGCTGTGTACCAATGGTTTTGGTAATTTCAGAGCTTTTTCAAAGAGTATTGCTTCCATTTACATCTCCCTTTAATTGCAGTGAGTGAATGGTCATGGAATTCTATTAACTAGGTTAAAGCAAGTTTCCTCTTCCTCTTAATTATGCCACTGGTCCTATAGCTTTTTGCAGTCTCTCCTATTTTATCTGGTATTTTTCAGCAGTTCTCATCCTTAGGCATAAATAGAGAGAATGATACTTGTTCTCTAGTAAGTGGAAGGAACAGACTTGAAGGTTCCATGGTATCCCAGCACTTTTTGGGGGAAGGAAAATAGGATGAAAACTTATAAACATGCAATAGCTGCCCAAAAGCTGCTCTGATTCATATAACAGATGCAGCAATGCTTAGAACATTCAGAAACCCCTCACATTTTTGGTGCAGTACTGTTACTATAGAGTCATTTTTGGTCCTAAGGTAGTGAGGGGAAAAGAAGACTGAGGAGGATTCTGGTCTAAGCCAGGCAGAATGTTTCCAGGGCCTCATCAAACCTCATATCAAGGCAACATTTATTATTAAAAGACAGATGCATACATTAGCATCATCTTCCTACTGGCTTCAGTCTCATGGTTGGTGATAAAAGGTTCCCATCTTACTGGAAAAATCAATTTGTTGGCAACACAATCTTCTCCAAAGGCAGTAAGACTGGAGTTTGCCAGTACCCTTCTAATTTTCCATTCCTGTCTTTCTTGAGCTCTCAGGAGTCCCTGCTCAAATCCCTCTGTGTTAAGTAAGTTTTTTCTTACTATTTTCTTTTTCCATACTATTAGTTTCTTTGAATTTCAGTAAATATACTCATTATAATGTATTTTGGTCCTGGGACTCTTTTTCAGCACCTAGAGAGTTTGGGGATGTTAAGTGGACACAGCAAATGTGTAAAGTGACCATCAAATTTAACCCCTCTGAATTTTCTTGATTGACCTAAATNCTGGGCTCCTTCTCCTCTCCCCCCCCCCACTGCACCAGCATGGTGCAAGGGGGGAGAGGAAAGGCACGCCTTGTCAGTCCACCGGAAGCCAAAAAGAGAGCTTCTCCAGGTGCTCACCGGGTTTTTATGAGTTTTTTGGAGGCGGAAGCTGTAGTAACTGCTTTGGAATATCTCATTTCCTTCTCCGCCTCCTTTTTCATGCCGGGAAGTTTTGATATAAGTTATACTACCACAGTTGGCAACACAGTCTTCTCCAAAGGCAGTAAGACTGGAGTTTGCCAGTACCCTTCTAATTTTCCATTCCTGTCTTTCTTGAGCTCTCAGGAGTCCCTGCTCAAATCCCTCTGTGTTAAGTAAGTTTTTTCTTACTATTTTCTTTTTCCATACTATTAGTTTCTTTGAATTTCAGTAAATATACTCATTATAATGTATTTTGGTCCTGGGACTCTTTTTCAGCACCTAGAGAGTTTGGGGATGTTAAGTGGACACAGCAAATGTGTAAAGTGACCATCAAATTTAACCCCTCTGAATTTTCTTGATTGACCTAAATATTTTAATGCTATTTTTTGTTAAAAACAGATTAAGGTATCTTAAAATGCTGTGCCATGATGGAAAGCAAAGCAGTGAATATCTCTATACCTATGACTGAAATGCCACCAGCTTCTAAGTAAATGGAGTTAATTCATCCTTGCAGTGAAGGCTGACATTTCCCTGTGTGCCACTCATTCCCATATAAACCTTTCTACAACTGTTACCTACTAGGAGAACATTCTATTTGTGCAATTTGCTTAAGTACTGAACTATTTTAGTTTATTACATGCATTTTTAAGTTAATATATTAGTGTTATGTGCTTAATGCTCTTAATGCTTAATGCTTAATGTTCAGAGATTTTATTTTTTCCAGTGCTACATAACTACACTTATAATTCAGAGTCTACCCAAAGATAACATGAGGACATACTTTTTCCATTTTTTCCATGTTTGCGTAATAATTTGGTACCACATTTTCTCTTCCAGCTGAAAAGAGAATACATGGACATGGAGTGCTGCGACATTTTGTTTTGATTGTTTTGGAATATGGTTTATGGCTATTGTCATTTTGTCTTCATGAACTGTCAGCATCTAATCAAGGACTAAAGTTGTTTAGTAATAGAATACTGCTGCACTACTGTAGTCTTGCAGTTTGCATTGTATCCCTCAGTTTCACAATCTGATGTAGAGGAAGTATTATTCCTTAATATTTAATTTTCATTTTAACTTTCCTAGGCATTTGCGGTTGCTGGCTTGGGATCTGGGTTGACAGAGGCAGTTGTGGTTAACCCATTTGAAGTAGTGAAGGTTACCTTACAGACCAATCAGAACGCCTTCACAGAGGTAGGAAAATTGCCTCATTCTCCTTTTTCCACTTTATTGGGCACAATGCACTTCAAGGTTCATATTTCGAACAGAATGTCTGTAATATATTGGTTGGTCCAAATTTTTTCCCTACAAGCTTAACAGAAATGGAAGAGACCCAAGAGACAATGCCTTCAGACATGCAGAGATGCATGCAGTACTGACAGAGGCATCAGCATCTCCACTGTAAATATTCTGTGCCTGAAATGCACCTTCATCCCTCCAGAGCAGCCAGCAACCCAGCACTGTGAGGAATTATAATCCAGGAGTACAAACCTGAGCCCCTTGTACACAGCACATTTACCCCAGCAGGCTCCAGACTTCAAGTGAGCACCGAAAGTTAGCATCAAACACCAGGGCCCTGTGCCCTAGACAGAGTCCAGCTGCTGTATTTTATGCTATGTTTCTTGGATGAAATTACTTACAAGACTTCACTTTTATTAGCACAAACTGGAAAATTGTTATATAACAAATACATTGATAATTTTAATTCTTGCTTCACTTCAGAATTCAAACATTATTTCATCCAAAGAAGTCATTGTGCAAAACATTGTCCACAATTCCAGGTGCTGCTGAAAACGGAAAAAGATTAAACTGGAAAATAGTGATCCATGAAAATCAAGTGTTCTCAGGAATGCACTAGCTTCTATTAATTTCAATGCAGAAGATGTTCCAGGATGAAGTGAAGGAAGGCACTAATACAGTTCATTTTTTCTTTTCTCATTGAATAAAAATAACAATTGTCAAATCATCTTTTTCAAAATCTTTTGAGAAATCAGCTGTACCACGGTAGAAGTGCCAAATCACATAAGCATCACACGAAAAGGTTGGCTGAATCCCCAGGGATGTGAGTTTTGCACATTCTACTATTAAGTTTTGACTGAGTTAATACTTGCATGCCTTGTAGCACTCATCTGCACAAATTGAACACTTTTGGGGGATGCACAGTAAAGAGATTTACGACCTGGCCATTTACATGATCTTTTTGGGCCAAGCTCCTCAGGTACACTCTGGAAAAATACTTCCACTGATTTCCAAATGTCATGGAGCAGCTGGTACCTACTCCATAACTCATCCAGAAAAGCATATTCTTCCAGAATAAATTTTAAAATATTTGGAAAAGTCCTGTTCGATTCTTAATGCATATGAAAGACATATTTATGTGCTGCAAGTCTCCAGTCTAGACATTTTTTATACTTGGACAGCAAAGCCACTAAACAGATAAATAATGCAGAGCAGGAGTAAAATGTCCAGGATCCTGGAAGGAGAGTGACTGAAAGTAGGAGAAAGCAATGTGTGACAGGATCTGTTTCTCAAGAAGATGATGGGATAAACATTATGAACTCCTACTGCTCCAGCAGTAGTAAACTAAGCAGATATTCTGGATCTTTCTGCTTCACAGTTGTGATGATGAAAGTATCCTGGCTTTAAAAACCCTCTGCTTTTATGTATAAACAAACCACTATTATATTTTGAACAAACTATTCCTTGTAAAGGTGCAAAAGACCAATGTATCCTTTCACTTCATATGTTTTATTTTTTTTTTCTCTTCTGCAAAATTTGTAACAAAGTCTGGGGTGGTTTAGTTCATAAATTTTAGGCAATTTAGTTACAACATCTCTTCCTTGGTGACTTTCAGAATACTACAATAATCAAACTGTAGCTGTCCAAAAGCATTCTGAGGTTTTTTTGTTCAGGTGAATATTCTTTGATTTAATTTAAATGCAAAATTTCACAAAATCCAAATAATAGTATATTATCATACAAATAAAATTGTGACAGGATGGTATTTGGACTCTACTAGAAACCTAGTTTGCATGGAAAATATTAACTATTTGCTCTAGGGAAAAAAAAATCCAAGGGAAATTAAGTTCTTAAATCATGAAGATTGTTATATCACAGACATATTAATTTTTAATATATCTTTAAAAAGTGTTAGAATTTCAAAATTTGCTGTAAATTAGAAAAAACTCCAGTGACTTTATACCTTGACATCAAGTTCTCATTAAGAAAATGTTGAAGAACATTCCACAGTAAAGCATGTAAACTCAAGCCCATTGGAAGAAGCATATCCAGAGGTTACATTATACAGCATATGGCATTACCATGTACTGTTTTTCTAAAAGGTTTAAATAAAGTGTGTACCTATCCCATTGTGGAGCTTTCATACTACATGATGAAACCTAATGCAGTTCACATATTTCTTTGACTATTGTATAGAAATAATAAATATATCTTGTTTAAAAGGAACAAGGAAGAGCATGAGCACATACACTCACACCCAGACTCCAGCACACCCCCAAAGCAAATATTCACACCCTGCGGAGACAGCTGAATTGTTCTGTGGTAGCAGATCATCTTTCGAGGGGTGATAGATTTAAAGAGGAAGGCCACTATAAATCACGTATCAGCCCTTTTGTAGTGTGGATTGCTATGGGTAAAAATAATGGTGGCTTTTTGTTAGACTGCTAGAAGGCCCAACACCATGTTGTTTGGTTTTCCTTTTTTTTTATTTTTTTCCTTTCCCTGTAGCCCTAGGTAACTCACTGGCTATAGAAGCTGGTGGGATGATTAAAATTTTCTCACATGTCATAGGAGTTGTGATTAATTAAACAAATAAGATCTTCTGCTTTATGATGAGAAGAGTCTGACTCCAGATTCCACTGAGTAGGTCTACGTTAAGTAAAAGTCAACAGCTGTGTGAAGTGCATTAACTCCAGATGTTTGTACAATAAATTCCTCTATCTAAGGTTCTTCCATCATAAGTGATGAACCGCAGACCTTCTATGGCTTGATCAGTTGGCATGATGATACCTCCTTTTGTAAAAGGGAAGTGCTGCCAAAGAGACTCCTCTGTATTACTGAGGGACTGAAAAGGGAAGTCAGGTGTAGACATTGCAACTGTCTGTATTTGGACTTATTAATCCCATCTCAGGTGTTCAGCAACTGACAGGCTTCCCCTCTGAGTCATGAGTAAATCCATATTCAAGAAAAGGGATACCAAGGGATACCTTGATATTGAAGGTTGCTGTATTATTTCTTAAAGATCTAATCTCGATTTTTGGAGCACGAAAAACGATGTTGTTGCTAGTATGCATGTTCAGTATCTCCATTTTAGAATAGATTCTGACTTGAATTCTTGGAGGTAAATAGAAGAGTAAACTCTAGTAAAATATATTCAGAGCATTCACAGGATATTATTCGTTATGAAATATTTAAAAAAAAACCAGAATGGAACTTTGTATTAAAGAATAAGCTTGTCAGTCACCTAAATAAGCAATCATATGCTCTGTCAGATATAGTAGCATCATTTGGCTGATGCTGTTGATATACCACAGTGATATTTTGAAATGGAAAGCTATTAAGCAAATAAGTGTATTGAAATTAGTGGTATTCACAGTGATGTAGTCAAAATTCTTCTGTATTTTCATGTTTGAACCTCCTAGTGGAAGTCATGTTTTGCCTTTCTAATTATAGATTTGGTTACCCAGAGCTTTATGGCTTTATGGTTTTTTTTGGCTTTATGCTTTGGTGAAAGCCGAACTGTATTCAACAACTTTTTGAAAGTAATGTTTCTATAATGCTCCTAAAAAAATGTAAAATATTCTGAAGGGGAATAGCTAATTCTGAATATCACAGTATATTCGAAAAAAGATCAAAGGTGCATGTAGTCAGGCAGATTCTGTCTGATATGAGGCAGTTTCTTCCTTTTTGCCTGTTACGAAATGGAAATGTGTTACAGTACTACTCCTTTACAATACTCAAGTCCTGCTTTCATCTTATTCTGCAAACAGAAAAATGAGGAATCTTTTTTTAATTAAAGTTGTGATTTTTATATGGTCACAGGAAAGGGAAAATAACAAATATGGTGATACTTAATATAAAATTACAAGAATTGGCAACACTGTGTTTCTCAACAGGATGGAAATGATGCTATGTTTATTGTTTTCTTTTTGTAAAGATGATCTCTTCCTTCTTTTGCTTAACTTGTGTAACTTGTGTAAACCATCTAGCTTTGTTCAAGCTCAGCAGATCATTAAAACCGGTGGCCTGGGCTCCCAAGGACTCAACAAAGGCCTTACTGCAACACTGGGCCGTCACGGAGTTTTTAACATGGTTTACTTTGGATTCTACTTCAATGTGAAAAACATTCTTCCAGTCAATAAAGTAAGTTCTTCATACACTGCAATAGACAATCACATAAGAAGCTTGACATTTTAATTCACATTCTATTTTTCTGTGCAAAGTATTTTTCTGTGTGACATTTAGTGATAAACAGTGACAAACCTAGCTCTGTTTTGCAGAAATCCATAGCATTTTAATAGAAGCAAATGAGGGACTTGATCTTCTCACTTTTTCAGCAAAGCTGAGTATAGTCATGTCTGAATTATCATTTTTATGAATTTCCCTTTATAGCATGGTAGCAGTGCAAAAAGGCAGCAAATGAGATACAGACGTGTTGTGCTTATGTTGGTTATATATGCACTTTTTTGTGGCAAACTGGCTGAGAAGAGAAAAATTTGTTTCTAGAACTTCTTTCAGTATTCACAAAGGGGCTAAGCTTGCAGAGGTGACTGAGCTGCTGTATGTAGGTTATTCTGGCCAGGCACTGGACCTATTTACTGAAAAGAGAGTTCAACATAGTATTGAAGGATGACAGGGTAGTTTCATCCTTATGGGAGAGAGACTGTCCTAAACAGGATGTAAAGGTTCATGCACCAGGACTTTGTATCATGTATAATTTTTTTAAAAAGAATCATTATAGCTGTAATTTCACTTACAGAAAAGTTGGTAGTCCTCTATTACTTTAAATAACAAAGGAAGCAAGCATTCCCTTTACAAAAAGAGGAAATTTTACTAACGAAAACGTGGTAATATCAGCAACTTTCTAAATGACTGTGTGGGAAAGAACTAATAGTTTGTTAATGATTCCAGTATGCCACTTATTGAAGTCTGTTTTCACTAATGTGATTTTTAGATGATGACAGTTAAACAGTCACAGGTGTAATATGTAGTGATATACATGTAAGAAGGTGCAATTCACATCAAAAGGGATCGGTTTCTATTCCCAGATGAAGTAACACCTCTTTTTTTTCTGCACTTCTGAGTAGCCTGGTATTTTTGTTGGCAGCGTTGTGTAAATGGAGAAAAGTTCCACTTCTTATTTGCAGATCATTACAGTAAATTGAATTGTTCAAGAGCAGCTGACCCACAAGTTTCTACAAGTTTCTTACAGTGTATCTAAGCGTATTTTACAGTGTACTTTAGTCATACATTCTAAAAAGTGAAGGCACAAGCATAGCTCAGTATTAAGATAGGAGTAAACACTTCTGTGTTGATCAAAAGATTAAAAAATTATAATCACTATGCAGAAAATTCAGAAAAATATGTAGGTAAGGACAGAGACCAGTGTGCAGCTTCTACAGGAATCATGGGAAATGTTCTTATATAGGAATTGAATAGTAGTAGTATTTGGCATAAGCATGCTTTTCTAGCCTTTCAGACTTTAAAAAATGGGAAAGAAGTGTTACATTATTAGAAAGATTCAGAGCTTTATGATCTGAAGGAAATTCGTACTTCATACAGATTTTGTATGATGCAGAAAAATTTTAACATCTACAACATGGGTTTAAATATATGTGGAAAACAGAAGAGAAATTACTTCAGTGTCAGCCAGTGGCCCAGCTGTCCTCAAATATTAGCGAAATCAAAAGGTAACTTAATCAGTGTGGGATTAACTGCAAATAAGTGGAGTTTTGCCTTGTGATTGACCAGTGCACAGTGGCTGCATCTGTGCTAGTAAATTGAGTAGCAACCCCAAAATTCAGCTGTCTGTACTGTTAAACAGCCCCTGGCACAGCTTCAGCCCTGGCCAGCCAGCACAGTTCCTGGGTGTGGCTTAGGAGCTAGTGAAGAAGGAACCCTTCTGATGGGCTGGTTTCATGCAGCCAGTCTGTTTTGAACGATGAGAGTATTCTGTAGTTCTAATAAAGTTAACAGGATGCTCTAGGCCAGCCAGCATCAGTGGCATAGACAGTCTGTACAAAAATATTTAGCCAATAATTCTGATCAAACTCCCATTAAAAACAAAGCAAACATGCTCTGAATTTAAGAAGACATAGATCAGGCCTCATCTGGCTTGTGCTAGCCAACATTATGTCTCAGGTACTTACACGCATTGAATTTCACTTCAGTGACTGCTGAATGGAAGTATTTAACAATAATTTGTGACCTGTAACTTAAACCTCTTCTGTCAGTGGTACTAGAGGCTTAGAGTTATCAAACCTGCACAAGGAATTTGGTAGAAGCTGGTTTGCAGTTAGTCTGAAAAATATTAAACAGTTGTTAATTTGTCTAGATTTCTCACATACTTGATTTCATTACAAAATCTAGTTTAACTTTGTATATATTGCCAGAAAAGAAAGTCTAAAAGTCAGTCTTGTAATATTGACAAATATATAAAAATTGTAATATATAAAAATTGTGAAATAAGAACACTACACTTGTGAAATAATTTTGACCATGTATTTGCTGTTCACCATCTGTAACATAAGTGGAAAATGTATGAGAATCTCTGAATGAGCCTTTTAGCTGTCAGCTAAACTGTGCATTCAATTTGCATCCCAATTAGGGATGTTTGCTGCCTATTTTGCCAAAAACAATAAATCTTGTAGGCTGAGTGGTCAAATGATATCAATGACATGTGTGGGTTGTAAATGTCCATAATGAATAATTTTTCATACATTCAGACTTTTCTGCTCAACAGACCATTTACAGCCAACCTTGTGCTCTGTTTACTGAAAATGGAATAAGCCAGATTTCTTTCAATGGCCACTAACATATCAATCGTAGAGAATTAGCAGCTATGCCTCTGCCCTAGCAATGAAATTATTTTGCAAATGGTATCTACTTTTATAGCACATTGCATAAGTGCCCAGGAGCTTTCGCTTTACAATTTTTTATCATAATTAGATTTGCTTTTAAACATTAGTTTCATTAAAACCTTTGCTCACTACCACCTCCAAGTGGCTGCCACATTTCTTAACAGTATGAAATTTCCTCACACCTGTTAAAAGCCCCCTTTGAAATGTGGCCAATTGCAAGACTTGTTGCAAGCTGGGCACTGCCAGCCCCAGGCACCGCAGGTGTGCCTCCTGTTTCAAGGGCTGCTGCATCAGAGCAGGGCTGCTGAGCAGTGCATTGTCCTGTAAGAGAAAGGGGCTCTGGACTTCTATAGGCAAGGAAGAGATGGGAAACCCAAATGGGCTGTTCAGCTTGGTGAGTAAGTAAAATAGCAGACAATAATTTTATTTTGCTAGCTTTCAGATCATGTCAGGTCTCATGGCATCTCTTAGTTTCCCATAGGAGTTCCTATATTATTACACTTAACCTTAGCCAAAAGGGACAGGAAACAACACTGCTCCTTATTCCTGGCACATCTCCCTCTTGAGTCCCATAACTGCAGGTTACACCAGGCAGAACCAGAGTTGGCCAAACCAAAAGCTTATCTTTTAAACTTTCCCTCAGCAGACATGAAGATAGTTGGGAAGCTTTTGGCTGTGATCAAAGATTTAAACAGAGGTTTTGACAAAGTGCCCAGCAAATAAACAAGGGAATGAAGTGGTCTGTAGAGGAAAGCCCAGGGCTTTGGAGGCTGAAGCTGATAAATTATAACTGTCTCCAGTGGGTGACACTCTTACACATGGATGTGTATGTTCCAGATGTAGTGCTAGAATTTTCTGTTGCTGGAAATTATGGAATATAAAAGAAGGAGACAAGCAGCATTTGAGTAGGGAGGAACTTACTGGGTCTCCACTTACTAAAAAAGAATTATTAAAGAATACTTATTATAGAAGTAATGTATAAAAAGCAGAGAAATAGCATCTCAAAGTTTTTATCCCAAAAAGGCAGGGAAATCCCACAGGACATTTATTAGTGATGCCTTCTTTTCTCTTGTTTTTAATGGCTGTTGGTTCTCCCAGCATGGGGACTAAGGTGTACAATGTGATTGTGAAGAATTTGGTGAAAAGGTGAGATGATCACGGATTATCCAACCACAGCTAAGTTATTCCATTGTGAATAAGCAAACAGGCATTTCACTTCCTTGTGGTATACTGTTTTGTGGTGTGGCACCATTTAAAATCACGTTTTATGTTCTGCTCATGCTACATGTATTAATGCTACATAAAAATGGGCTTTGCTTAAAAACTGAATTCATGTATGTTTTTCCTCTAGTTTTGCCATTTATGAAAGCAAGACAAGCACGTTAGAACCCTTTTTCCTATTGTACAATATATGAAACATGCAATATTTGGTCAGTGAGCTGCATGATGCAGAAATTAGCGTACAATAGTGTGATGATAACTGCCCCTGCTAACCAGTTACAGCATTAGCACTTAGACAGATCCCTTATCCTTCAGCTTCCTTCCATAGAATTCTAGACTATTAGGAATATTTTGGCATTGCCATAGGGCAGAAAAAGGACAGACTTAGGTGTAAAAAGAAAGGCACTGCTTTATGATGGCACCAACTTGCACCTACCTGATAGCCCATGTTCCTTTGTTCACGTAAGCATTCTAGACAGAGGCATAAATTATAAAGCTAGTGTTTACTATGGTACATTTGGTTAGAGTCCAGTTTTGTGAATGGGCAAAATGCTTCAAAAGGAGTCTTCTTTTCTTCTCTAGCTACCAGAAACATTGGCTTTATTCTATTTGCATTTAAATCACTGTATGTACAGAAATTTGTTTGCTAAGATATTTCCTAAAAAAGGGCTACAATTCTTGTACCACAAGCCATTCTAATTTTTTAAGTTATTATCAGTATGTTTCATATTTTGTGAAATCAAGGTGTTGAGTTTTTCTGCAAGTAATAAAGAGCACTGTTGATTTTGTCATTTCTTTCTTAACACCTGTATGGGCTTCATCCAGTGTATATTATGGAAGTTTTAATTTCTTTTTCTTGTTGCTAATCCAGAAAGGAAAACTTCTTTCTTGGTTTCTTTTTCATTTAAAAACATACAGGCTTAGGAAACAAAAAACTGTCTTATTCTAGCATTGCGCTGATGTTATAACATGGCAAGATCATTTGTTATTTTAATGATGATTTTCTATAATTAAAGCACCTTCATGACAGAAGTGAGCTGCATATAAAGAATCTGATTTAGCAAAAAAGTGTCCTTCTGTTGAAAACCGATAGCAAAACCAAATTACGTGCATAGGAAATGTTCTGGAACACACTTCCCTGTGACTTCCACTACTTAGAGAAATAGGATTAAACCTGCTTCAAGGGAGTTCGACTCCCAGATAAACTCTGAGTTCTTTGATGTCATAGAAATGCCAAAGTAGGAGGTCTTTCTAAAAGATCAAATAAAACCCAGTTGAGCTGTGAGTGAGCAAAGAAGTTTTTAGATGCACTTCTAACCTACTTCTAACTTTTACCGTGTGCATATAGTAGGGTTCAGAAACAATCTGTTGTAAATTCTTCAGCCAATTAGCTGAGTGAATTACCACCGTTTATAATGCACAGAACTTGGAGGCTCTCTTGCCGTTGTGCCGAGTTGGATTGTTAATAACAGGAAGCTAGCACTTCTCAGTACAGTGGATCAGCTACATGTGAAAATAAATGCAAAAAACCTGGAGGGGAATGGCAGCAGACTGAGATTAGTCTTTATTTAATTTAGCATTTGGGGGTCCAACACACAAATGAGTGTTTTAGTAGGCTTCATGGTGGAAGTTGCTGTCATTTGTAAAATATTCTGGCCAATTAGCTAATAGTTTGCTTGGATTTCTCCTGTTTTGATACAGTAATACTAAGTACATTGTGAAGCCCAATTATACAAATCATCCCCATATGCCATACCAGTCTTTCTTTATGAACTGTGTTTATAAATCTTGTGTGAGGAAATGTGTACTTCAGCAATTTAGACCATGTGTAAAAACATAGCCAATAGGATTGTCAAGAAAACAAGTTCTAGCATAGGAAATCCTAATGTGTTCCGCTAAAATAACACGAGTGTGTTGTGTGAGTTTTCTGATTAAATGCTTATTACTTTATAGTGCTTAACCTGCACAGGTCTTTCCGTTTCCCTTTTTATTCTTTCTTTCCTCTTTTTTTTATAGGATCCAAATTTGGAGTTTTTGAGGAAATTTGGAATTGGGCTAGTCTCAGGAACAATAGCCTCAATTATTAACATTCCTTTTGATGTTGCAAAAAGTAGGATTCAAGGACCACAGCCAGTTCCTGGCGAGATCAAGTACAGAACCTGTTTTAAAACTATGGCAACAGTCTATAAAGAGGAAGGGTAAAACATTCTTATTTTAATAAATGTCCAGACCTCTGTTTTAGTTCATATGGGTCCATAAAACCACATTGTTATATTTCAGATTTGACGAGGACCATTAAGCCACCCTGAACTCACATATCAAAAAAGCCCAATGTAGCATTTTGAAATTTTATTTTAGAATTACAAGGAGATATCTTCCTACTACATACGAGCTTTTACAAGAGACTTACAAGATGATTGTTGCATTGTCAAAATTTATATTCAAGTAAATGCTTCATATATCTTGTGTAATTTTTTCAACTCATTATTTGATAAAAGGAAAATATGAACAGAAAACAGACTATTTCTCAATCTAATTGTAATTATGCAGGCCTCTGTACCTGTAAAATTGTTGCTGAAATAATTAAACTGAGGACAGATCTTTGTGGTAATAACGTTTTCCAACTTTTAAAAGTATTTCTCAAGTGATGACTGAGTTGTAGCTTTGATATTCAATTATATCAGTCATTTTGTCCCTGTATGCAGCTGTTGTTAACAGACTTGTCTTGAAAGTAAACCCATCTCACTGATTAAAGTCATATTTCTGATTGGCTAGGCTCACAACATTGCTTTTGTGACTGAACACTGATTAACTTTTTCTCTTCATCTGATCTGCCTCTGTAAAATGTTAAAATCCAGATACAGCCTGCTATTGAACATGTGTAATTTCAAATAATTGCCTCTAAGTGCTCTGCCAGCATTTTAACAAACATATGCTACAATTCCATTCTTCTTTTAGAGCAAGAATATTGTTTGAAATGTTTTGTTTGTTATTCTTCTGCTACAGATTTCTGGCTCTGTACAAAGGCTTGCTTCCCAAGATCATGAGGCTGGGTCCAGGTAATTTTCCTTCTGTCATTTCTGGTTTGCTTTTGTCCTTGCTTTCTCTTCCCATTTTTTCAGTTTCTTGAGAAAATGTAGTAAATATCAGTCAAATAAATGAATCAAAATATCTTTCACTTTGAATGATTTCTTTTTAAAATAGCATCATCCAGTAGTGTCACGGATGGATTTGGCTAAATATGTGTCTAAAAAAATCATTTACACATATACATCAGAGAATTGCAGATCCAAATAACTGCTGGTTTGTGCAATTGAATTATTATGAACAAAACAAAGTACATGTAAATGACAGAACTGTAAAACTTTTGGAAGTTTCTTAAAGCTTCCTATTCCTTCTAATGTGATCTTTTGAGTTTGTTAGGACTATTCCATACCTATGTGAAGTCAGCCTAAAATGCAGGTTAGAGTCACTCCAAAAAATGCACTCAACTAGTCAAAGCCCAGCCCAAGCATTTCAAATTCCACTTACTTTCTTCTCCTGTCCTCTATGGGGGCAGACACTAAAAATCTGATAACAGAGCTGGGAAGAGACTTGTATGGCCCTGGAAAACTGAGAGGACAAGGATATCTGAATAACTGGGGTTGTTGTTTGACCCTTTCTTACTAATTGTTACTCCAAATATGGGAGCACAGTGGTTGAGAGCTGTATCTTCTTTGGCTTTTGGAGGGTTTTTTTTCCCGACTGGTTTTGATTAATCATGAAAGAGCACTGGGCCCTCAGACTTTGTCAGCCCACAGAGGCAGTGTGCCTCAAAAAGAGCAGAAGCCCCAGTTTAAACAGTATCCCATTCCCATGGAATTGTATTTCCAGTTGTTCAAACTGGTTGTTTAATGCACAAGAACACACATAGGTAAAGCAAGTAGGTACAGAGCCTGTTTTGCAGTATAAAGGAGGCATTAGGTTAGTCTGTAAATGTTTGCATATCCAATCCATCTGGCTAAGTGCTAGACCATGCCTGGTTATTGTGCAGGGTGAGGAAGAAGGTGGGGAGAGGAAACAAGGAGCTCTAGAGCTAAAAGCCTTTTCCCTCACACTCCAAAGATACTAGATTACATACAGAACAAAGAGAAGGCAGTGTTTAGCTTTCCCAGTACCTCTTGGCACAGCAGATTTTGGAATAAAATATCCATCTTACAAATGACTATGCATTCAGGCCCAGATCCAGCAAGTCAGTTAAATGTGAACTTCATTCTGTATACTTTTGTAGTTCCATTGACTAACTAATATATAGGTTTGACTTTCTGATGAAACAATAATACAATCTTTATTGTGACTGGAAAGGTAATTCCTTCATCCAACATGTGAGTGTTTACAGGAAAAGAGATAACACAAACAGATCACACAGTATGAGATTCAGAATCAGCCTTGATTTGAGTTCAAATCACATCTTAGACATTGTGTCTGTGATTTGTTTGTTGGTCAAAGCCTTTTGCAAACATCTGCTCTGTCTAGCTGACAGAGCACATGAACTCACAGTTGGAGCTCCTTTTCATAGAGGATTTCAAGTCTGATGATGGTTCCCTAGGATAAATGATATGGAGAAACTCAAGTAGTAGTTCTGTGTGCCTGTTTGTCTGAGCCTATCCCCAGAAATGTGAGCCCAGTTCAGCAGAAGACTCATTTGTTTGAGGTGCCACTCCAAGCCACCAACTGAACCAACAGGCAAGGGCAAAGGAAAGAAAACATTTATGCCCCAGTGCTGGCACCCACAAATAATATATTTTTACTCATGCAGCCTTGTTCTCTTTACCCATGTTCTCCAACTAGAAGCTTCTCTATGTGTTTAGTTATATATATACCTTCAGAAATGTTCTCTTTTTTATCTCATACACTAATTACAGCCCAGTTACAGTCTGGTTTCACTAACAGTGAAGATATTTTATGGCTTTCAAGCTGGGATTTTATACTGTTATCAAATCTAGCAAATATTGCCATTTCATTAGATTAAAACTTTGCCTCTGGATTTGTAGCCAGGAAAGATTATACTCATTTCCATACCATGATTTTCTGCTTTAGACATGGTGAAAAAACAGGTGAAAACATCTCTTGAATCTTACCTGGACACATTTTTATCATCCTGGAGATTAATTTTTGTCATTCCACCTGTCAAGTTAAACAGGGACACAAATACACAGATATTCAGATTGAAAGTTTCACTTGCAGGAGAACAAAGAAAAATAGTAATCTTGAAAAAGCATTAGGAGAAATCACACTGAGGATGAATTTGATTTAATATACAAGCTATTTTCATCAACTTTATGATCTAATATTAAGTGAAAATTGTATGGTTTATGAATTGGTGAATTTTTAGTGAACTTGGGAAATAGTAGAATTATCCATTTTGCAAATAAGGCTTTGCCGTATCCTGGTTTATATTACACACTAGAAATGCTCTATAAAATCTTGAAAATATGGGATTTTCTATGTAGTAAAATAATATCTTTTCTTCCAGGTGGTGCAGTGATGCTTTTGGTTTACGAATACATTTATGCATGGCTTCAGGACGCAGTTCAGCACAAGTAGCACTTCTGAAAAATGTACTCTTTAAAATTAATATGCTTTCTAAAATATACTATAATAAAGCAAAAGTGATTCTTATCCTTTATAGTGTTGAATAGCCTCAGATTGCACTGATGTTAAAACAGTTCCAAATAAATATTGTCTCTAGGTCCTGATCCAAGAAAACATTTAAGTATATGCTTTTCTGTAATTGCATAAATAAATAGCGCTTGGCGTTTGTAATTGTTTTGCTGGAGTAAGAGAAAATGTAAAGCAGACATAAAAACCAGTTAGTTTTCAGAGGACAAACTGAAATTTCTTGACACAGAATCATCCCATGTAATCACATCCTTTTTTAAAAGTTTCAGCTGAAATGGCAAGATAAAAACTTTCAGGGCATTTTAAAGGGAAAAAATGAGTAATCCTGGGGAGGGGCAGATACCAAGCTAATGTAAACTGACAGCTCCATTGACTCCACATTAAGAAAATGACCCACACTCTGCAACTCTTGAGTCAGTCTTGGGTCCAGTTTCAATTCAGCCCAGTGTGATTCCATCATTCATAGAAGAGCATTTCAAGTTCTTGGGAGTTTGGATAGAAAAGGACAGCACAAATAGCCACAACCTTAAAAACATGCATACTGCTAAATATCCTACTTGTTCTTAGCCGTATATATGATATAAACCTCATTCAGATCACAGAAGAGACTGAAAATAATTAGTCTGCATCAAATTACATAAAAATGCAAAACAACGTGGGCTTCATAGAAGAAACGAGTAAATAAATTAACAGAAAAAAGTAATTTTAGGCATATGAGATTTTACTGCAAATTTTTTATCCACTTTGATATCCCAAAAGAGCAGTCCTGTGATAAAAATGCTCAGTGCACCCTGACTGCCCCTTTAGCCTTTCATTTCCACCATGGAATGGTGAAACAAAGTTGTAGACAGATAGCACATCTGCAGTTATAATTAGCTCGCCATACACCTCAAAAAAATGCACCTCTCTCTAGATAAAAAAAAATGTTGGAGCAAAGCTAAAATTTTTGCTCTTCACTGTCACTGTAAATATAAATATTTCAGGGATGTACTTGTGTTCTTAGTAGCCATTCTAACTCTGAAATACAGTACATTCTGCTCTGCTGACTGAAGGCATAGTTTCTGTTTATGCAATTGTGCAATTGTACATTTTCTTTTAAAAAACTCTTTAAATAATTTAAAATCATACATTATTCTGCTATAAAAATGTCTCCATTATCTAACTTGGTTTGTTGACAAATGAGCACATATCTTGCAATTGCTGAAAGTTCCAGTATCTCCCCATACTACATTCACACTGTTAAATGTTAAATGTTCTTCCTCTGAAGGAGGTACAAACCTTTTCCTTAGCAATCCTAAAGAAGTATCTTTCTGCATTGTTGCTTGAAAATGGCAGTTCACATGTGAAGTCTCATTTCACGAGTGGTTTTAATGCATTGGAAAAGCAACAAAAAGCTAAAAATAGAGATGTGTTTTCAGCGCTTTCAAGGATGCCTGTATTAACATGCTCAATAAGCCTCTCTTTTGTCTGAATTTGGCAACAGCAGCTTTTCATACCTATGCTATTTCGTAGCTAAAATCAATAAAATTAGCTCTGTTCAAGTTTATGGTTTTAAGGCAAGTGTTGCTTGTTGTTGCATTTTATTGTCAGTACTTGGCCAGAGAGAAGACACTACTAAGATAATTTCAAAAACTAAAGCAAAATGCTTTATAATTTGTCTTTTATTAATTTAGAGCATTCAAAATATAAAAATAAAATGCTTTAAACATACTGTATATACATATATAGCCTTCGGTTTTACATCCTTTCCAACATGATTTTTTTTCAGTTAAGAGTTCAGCCTGACCTTGGATAAAAGGAGAAACATTCTAAAACAGAAAACAGCATGGTGTGGGAAACCAAACCTATGAACCTGCCAGCCCAATGCCACATTACTCCTCATGTCATATGGGCTGAAATTCAGTTTTACACCAAAGATCTTCTGAGCTGGGACCATGCAAACACAGTTCACCTGAAGGGAGTATTATTAGGCTTCACTGATTTCTTTGGAAACATTTAACACTCTGGGAATTAAGTGTAGACTTTTCAGATTAAAAACTTTAATTCCGCACCCACATATACTTCATATTTCCCAAATGCATCCATTCACCTCAGTGGCTTCACTCCAGATTTATACCCTTGTACTTGACACCAGCAGTAAACCCTTGTTTATTATTTTTTAAGAGACCTTTGGTCGTTTTCTTTTTAATTTAATGTAAAATGGTTTAGAGTTGTGTGGTTAGTAAGTGAACATGTTGCAGTTTTCAGTTTACCCATGAGTATAACCAGTGAAATAGTCCTTAGGCAAAGGAGTATTCTGCATCGTAGGTTTACATTTTAAAAAAAAATTGTGAAACTTCACACCAAAAAATCCATCACAGGCAGTTCACCAAGAGCCAAGGTCAGGTACTTTTGCTCACTCTGAGCAACACTTTCTGCATGCAGCCCCGCTGACTTCCCATTCAGGGGTCAGGTACCATGTACAGCAGGCAGATGCACGGAGAGCTGTACCTAAACAAACACAAAACAAAAATGGTTTATGATGGGGTATCCCATGAGAGGAATAATTAACATAATGTCCTGTCCTTGCTTTATAAATTATCCTGATTAAGCTGAAGATAATGCAAATAACTGATACAAGCTAAGGATCTGTCTCTCTGTCTCCCAAAACACACTAATTCCTCATTGGAATGTCAGGAAAGACAGCTTTTATTCAGAAATGACCTCATGTTACTCAAGAAAATTTGGAGAACTTTTAACACAGGCACACTTTGTTACAGACTTGCAAAGTCTTGAAGCTCAAAAAAGCTGTGAAAGGTTTCTCTTCCTATTTTTTTGTTTTCTTTTCCCTTTGGTGCCCCTTGTTCAAGTTCTATGGAAATCAATAGGTAGACTCACTCAATAATTCTATAATCCAGTAGAACAACTAAGCTGAAAGCTAAAATCCTCTTGCGAACTTAATCACTTATCTACTTATGATCTTTTTCTTCTTTTTTTTCATTTTATCTTAAGTGAAGAGCTTGTCTAGTATTGAAGTGATTTCTCTTTCATGGCGTTAAGGCTCATCTTATTTCAGCTATGACAGCATAAAGGCAGAATAACGTCCATCAAGTCACTACCAGTGTGCAGAGTGTAAATGCACTTGTGTGCACTTTACCTTCAGTGGTTTCAAAGAAACATTCTTGAAAAAGTGTTCTGCTGAATAACAAGGGTTTCAGCATCTCATTAAAGCTAAACAGCTGTTGAATACCTTTGAGGCTGAAGAACGTGAATCACATCCAAGATCAGATCTTTGTTTCCTTGGGGCCAAAATACGATATCTGTGTTCTTTATAGAAATGCAATTCTGTTAACTATTTTTAAGTGCAAGAAGCAAAGGTGGCAGCAGCAAGCAGAGTCCATCTATATTTCAGTGGACATACATGACATAAATACTGATTACTTAGATTGTTACGAAAATTTACCCACAGCTGTCTTGAAGATGAATGCTGGAAATCCACAAAAAGAGAACTATATTTTAAGAGGGGACTGTGTTTTACTTTCCCACTGAATTAGTGTTTAATATGGGATGCAGATAGAACAATATATGAAGAATGGCAATTTTTTCCTTTGCTTCTACAGTAATTTAAGTTATTGCAAAACATTTTTTAAAATACACAATATATTAATAGTCTATGATGGATATGAAATGTCACACCAGGCTTTTTTTTTTCCACATTCATATTCTGAACATACCTACAGCATGGGAAAAGCATAATAATAGTCAGAACTTTATTATTGCCCAAGGAAAACAAGTAAATTTTCAAAAATCAAAATGTTAGCTCTCTTGGGATTAAAGTTTAAAGCAAAATAACTGGCACGGAATACTTGCCACTGCATACAGAAATGTAGAAAGGAAACTTGCTAATATTAAATAATATCTCTGTTTGTAGCACCACCACCAGTATACCTATAAGGGGAAAAAAATGCTTTAGAACAATAATGTAAACTTTACCAAGAGCCATACTTTATATTCATTAAAGCAGAAATTAAAGACAAGATGCTCTTTAAAAAATTACAACATAATCTGGACACAGGTGAGCTGAGAATGATGGCACAATTTTGTTTCTCAGTGGGGTTTTTGACTGATAGGGCTTTTTAAGCATTTCTGCACAAGTTGCACACTAACAGCATTTTCCTCTACAGTTTTCAGTTTTGTTCAGATATTTTCCACCCATTTCTGTTTGTACACTTCATATGAATGTGGTGTTTCATGAATCTGGGAGGCTGGGGATAAGTGTGGAGAGTTACTTAGCTGGATTTCTGCCTTTAACTCTTCTGCCAAGGAGATAACTATTTCAGAAGATGTTGAAGCCTCCACTGTAGGCACAAAAACATGACAAAAAATCCCTACCTAAACCTCATCACCTGAGGCTATCACCCCACCATGCAAAGATATAGAAAATAACTAGAAATCATCCTCTTAACTTAACTTAAAAAAAAAAAGGGTAAGAAATGTACTGAAAGGTGAAAACAAATGCTGTGGAAAGCCTCTATTTACAAATGGATAAAATCACAAAGATCTTACTACTGCCTGATGATGGCAACATGCCAGAAGAGTCTGAAAGCCACCTATTGCCTTCATTCTATATTTGATTACCAAAACCCGATAAAACAGCAGAAAAGGGCTTCTTAATAACAGTGAACTGTATAATCTCATCAATTGAAGGGTTGTTCTCTAGGCAATTGGCAAACACTTCCCATTCAGCCACTTTTGCTGATTCAAGGCATAGCAGAATTTTCTGTGGTGATCTTTTTTTATTGATTTTTGCACAAATCTTAGTAACAATTGCACATTTAGAAAGTTCGTGATGATTAAGAATAAATATGTGTGGTTTGACCAGGAGAGAGTGGAACAAGGCTCCACGAGCCCTTTGAGGGACACAAAGTCTTTAAGAGCACAACACCACGCTTCTCTCAGTTTCTGATGTTGTCTTCTGCTCTTTCAATCCCGAAAGCCTTACGGCAGACAAGTCAGGAGGAGAAATGCCGAGTGTCTCCGGCATGAAGAGAGCAGTCCGTGGGCCGGCTCAGGGGGCGAGCAGCCAGCGAGCCCGTGCTGCTCCTGGGCCAGCTCCTGCATCAGAGGGTGGAGGCGGTGACAGAGTGGCTGCCCTCCCTGGCTGTCTGCATGCCCTTGAATGCCAGCGAGGCGGGGATGTCGCAGCTGTGGGGGGACAGCGGGGTGCCCCCGGCGTGCTGCCAGCCGTGGTTCGCCATGTAGCTGGATGGGGTGGCGCTGTACGGCATGTAAGGTGACACTTGGGCTGGCGTGGCGTAGGGAGGCATGGCTGGCGCCGACACGAAACTGCTGACGGCTGGGAGCCCGTTGGGTGCCTGAAAGGAGAACGAAGGGAAAAGCATTTCTAAGAGAATAAGACACATGGGATCTGGAATAAAATAAGCTGCCCTCAGATGCTGCTGGAGCTTTGTACCAAAACTAGGGCCAGCAGGGACGCCAAGAGAGGAACCTGTAAGCGTTCCCTGAATTTCAGGGGCTCAGTGGCCCCTTCTGCTTTGCTTTTAAGACCAGTTACCCCACTGTGGTCAATGCTTCACACCTCTCCCAACAACCTGTCCCAGACAGGGACCAGCAGCAGATGTTTAGGGTGCACACACCAAGAGCAGGGCAGGAACTGCTAAGCCCCCTGCACTCCTGCCTACCTTCCTGCAAGCTGTTGTTCATGGACTCCTAAAAGCCCATGGTTGCATCTAATCATTACCCTTGAGAGCTACTGGAGGGATTTGTAATGAGTTTCTCCCTTCTCTCTTGCTGAGCACCTTAATGCACTTGGCAACGACTTCCACCGGTTGGAGTAGATGAACTGCAACATTTACCCACCTTTCCCGAATTTTGCACAGGGTGTTGGTCACTGTGGCAAGCCCCACTGGGTACTGCTGTGGCAGTTTAAGCTGGGTGTGCAGTGACCACAGCCGTGGCAGGACAGACAGACCCATCCCTGTGCCTCACCTCTCCTGGCCCCGAAGGAGGGAGGGTGGGCTCAGCCTGAGCTGCCATGGGCAGGTGCAGGCACAGATCTGAAAACAACACTCCCCGGAGTGAAGAGGTAACAGCGGCTGGGGGAGGTGGAACATCTTAAACTCTTTGGTAACTGTTTGTTCAGAGCATGAGTCAGAGCTATAGCAGTAGTATTATTGATGGTGTCTTTTAACAGATAAAAATCTGTTTTCTAGATACTTGGGATAAAAAACTTGCAAATGTTCTTTGCTCATAGCTTCTCCTGGTTTCAATAGGGCTTCTGTGCACAAAACAATTGCAGGGCTGGGTCCTTTCCTGCAAGCTATTTTCCTAGGTCCTTCTGTAGACTGGAGAGAAGGGTTTCTATTTAGATAGAGAAGGGAGAGTCTTTCAGTCAGCTATGGTATGATTTCACAATTAATGACTCCTTATTTAACTAAAAAGTGTTTGGTGGTTTATCTCACACCCATAAATGTTTCTTCAGCACAACAGGTACAAATCAAGATCATTTATCTTGTTTAAGTTTCAATTTGTGTAGTGTTTGTTTTAGGATTTGGGGTGGCATTTTTTCTCAGAAATGTTTCCTATCTGGATATGAAAGAAGAGTATTGATTCAGCAAATCCTGTAGCATCATCACATGGTACAACTGGACCCAACCTGAATAGTGCAAAGTTAAGAAATGAAGCAGACTTTTGTTTCTGCTAAAACTTCACATGATGTTAACATTTCACTTGTTCAGTTTCTGCCTGGATTGCACCTGCCTGATTTCCAGTATTTTATCTTCATAAAGGGCACTGGCCTGTCTTCAGGCTCATGCATTTCCCATCCATGTAGCTCACAGTTCACTGTCTAGACTATCCTCTCATTGTCATTTGGGAAACAAAGCAGTAATTCTGCTGGACTCCATGAATGTAAACCTGTACAGCAATCTAAAGCAGCAAGAGACAGCAATGGGATCCTGGCCACCAGCTTCCAATAGGAATATTAATTAGTACAAAACATACAGCTCCAGCAACAACATATTAGTCATTCCAAATCTGTAAGTACATTGTTGAAGCTGAACTTGCCTTATTCTTTTGAAAATCCAAATATGTGATCTGACCACATATTACGTGCCCCCTGCTGTGACTCAGAATTACACTTTAGCCTCAGCTTTAAATATCAGTGTTTGCAACAATACTTATTAATACAAACCTGCAATTAATTGCACTGCAAATCAGTACAATTTCTGAATCACATGGAAAATTAGTTCATTGAATTTACTAATGAAAATAAAAAGTGTAACTGGCCCTAAAAAGCTGCTTTTCCAATGTGCAAACATAAAACAAGAACAAGCACCTCTGTTTTTTTGTAACAAGCACCAAGAAAAAGTTTTGCACAGGGGCAGTAGAGCAATTGAAGCCAGGTTGTAACATTGGGATATCAAGAGCCACAACCCAAACATATTCCACACAGAGAAGCACAGAAACCCTGAAGGGGTGAGTGCTGGAAGGAGAAAATATATGGGACAAGTCCCTGAAGTCTCATAGCCATTGAGACATCACAAACCTTTCGCATCTGAACTCAAAAGAGGCTTTTTGGACTCTGAATCCACCCTGTTCCTCAGGCTTTCCCACCCCCAAGGAGGCTGGTACCAAGCAGTGGGCTGAAGGCTGTGCCTGGAAGCCCCATTTTGGGTAGGATTCCTCATTATGAGTGCTCCTGTTCTGTGAGCCCTTAGCTTTGGGAAGGATGTGTTAGTAGGTACAGGGTAGATCTGTGCCAGGCAATGTGCCAACAAGGCTTCTCTGCTGGTCCACCAATGTTCAAGCCCATGTCCTGGCCTCCTGCATCTCCTACAGACAAGGCCACCAGGGGCTCCTCAGCAACCATAAGCAGATGACTTTGCATGATCTGAGGCAAATCTGAGCTCCTGAACACCTCACATTAATGCAGACGTTGATAAATATTTTATCTACAGGCTTTTTGATAAATATTTGATCCTATCACACGTGTTCTGTGGCCTTATGGCACAAAGTCTTCAAACTATAATTCACAGAGAATCCCAGGTTTCCTGTTGAATCGTACTGTAGGTGCCACTTGGGTTGCTGTTGATAAAACAGATGGAAATTGACTAAAGATTCACTAGTTTTTGTAAAAGCTTAATTTAAAAGAATACCTATACTGATTTATAACAGCCAGAATAGCCCTTTTATATTTACACACACAAACACACACACACACACACAGACACTTCTATTCAAAATATAGCTGTAAAAACCGTTGTTTTTATAGTCTACTCTGAATGTCAGAAAGATCTTGCCCCAACTGCTGAGGGCAGGACATGGAGGCAGTTGTGTAGGGACCACCAGCTGTAACCTGTCAGAGGCCACCAATGCTGTCTGTCATCACTGCCTCACTGAACTGGTGAATCATTCTTATTTTTGTTGCACTGCTACAAAGCTTTACCACTCAAACCCATGATTCTGTGGATGCCACAGATGCCCTCAGCCAAGCAGGCAGCACTGGGATGGGTAGGAACTGGCCCAGCACAGAGTGCAATTCTGCCTCAGGGGAGGTTTGAGCCACACCCACAAAGCAGTCAGAGGCTTCCTCTGACCAGAATTAAAAGATGAGGGGATAGAGAAAATCTCACTCTATATGATTTAAAACTACACTACAAAAAAAAAAAAATTTAAAAAAATTTCATCTCTGACTTTCGTCTGTGAAAGACTTGACCTAATAGTCTTGACACAAGAGTTTTTACTTCCAAACAGCTTTAGATACAAAGTGTAGGTTATCAGGAGGGTTGAATCTTGTCTGTCAATCTGGCACTTTTTACAAACATGACATTCACTTAAAATAAATGGAGGGGATTAAGTTCCATGACCCTATATATACTGGATGAATAATTCATCCTGCAGTATTTCAATCAGAGGAAATGAACAGCAAAATCTAAACATTTGCAATTAGGAGTGCAAGAACCCCACAGTGTTTATGGATTTTTAAAACCCTAAGAATTTGTTTCAAGTGCAGAGGTTCTTGAACCTGGTTTTTATGTTGCATAAATATTTTTTTTTCTTAATTTGAACCATCATTTTTCAAGGGAAATCTAATTTTTTAAAGCAAACAAACAAACGTAGTTCTAGCTGAACAAGAACCTCTGCTGTGTAAGAGATAAGAGTTCCCATTTGAACGTGCCTACTTTCTGGCTTCTATAAAGATCAGAGAGAAACTTTTGCTCTCAACTGCTGCTTCTATCAATGTTTTGAGACAACTGATGGAATAAGTATTTCCAAATTTTAGAGCTGCATTTGAAACCTAGAACACATGACTTCCCACCGACTCACAAATTCACTTAAACATATTCTTGCAAAGATACCAGCAAAACAAGAGTAATTGGGTCAGGATCACAAGTTGGGTCTGGTGCCTTTCTGCCAAGTTGCTGCTGATACCTGCCAGTGACAGTAAAAGGAATATCAAGATGAGAAATCAAAATCAGGGTGGACATAAAGCCTTGCTTTAAGGTCACACAAAATGGTACTGCTGAAACAAGCAGACTGCACATATTTTCACCAGTAAAGGAGTTGGTTGAGTAGTTTTAACAGACGGAATCTTTAGTTTTAGTCACTTTAGATACAATACTAACTGGAGACAAGTTTTTTTTGTCATTGTTTTCAGTCTGTTTGTGATTTGCAACACAGAGGGAGTGGGTGGATGAAAAGCAAGTCTAGAACCAAGCTCATGTGGGAATGTCTTTGGAATAAGTAATTTCCACTAGCTGCTTGGATTCCTAAAAGTCAGAACAATTCTTCCCCAAACCAGAGGTAACCACCACACACACCTTGATATCTGTTTTGAAGGTTATGCCTGTATAATGTGTTGTAGAGCTTCAGCCTCCTCTCTCCTTCACGGTAATAAGACACAAGTGTACAAGCTTTCTGGACAGACTTCCCAGTCAAACCATGTCAGACAAACTACCTGATTTTAGTTTTTTCTGCCTTGGTCACAGAAGAACCAGAGAAACATGCAAGCTAGATTTCACTTTCAGTCCTCATGGTATAAATTCTAATTATATATTGTAGTGAATTGATATTATTTTGTATCATTCCCTTCCCTACTTTTCCTTCTCTGACTTTTGCTTGCTAGATATGTGTTCTCTCAGTATCAAAATTAGACCATGTCCTAGGTTCTCATCCCATGTGGCTTCTAAATGCTTCAGCAAATGAACCAGAATTGTAACATTCAAAGTCACAGATCTCTATTTATGTTAGCTGTCATTAATGGCAATAATGTAATGGATCTCATTTCAGGTTTATGTGAATATGAACGAGAGTAGATTTGATGCCCCAGGTGGATGCCACCTCAGTTTTATAGTCTAGCTCTAAAGTGAATGTCCAAAAGAATGTAAATTATTTTTCTTATTGTAAAGTTATTATTTACAATTATTTAAATTACTTGGCCATTGTAATATAATTGTTACAATATTTAATTAAATAGTTCATGTACTTCATGGACTAAGAATGCAGGCTTTGTAGAAATATTCTAAACTACTATTTAAAAACCAAATGTTTCTGGAGAAACAGCATAGCCTTCAAGTTCAAGTTACCTAATCCTCCAGCCTGAATGAGCTTGGACAGTGACTCAGCCCAAAATCCCCTGCTGCAGTCATCAGAAGTTCAGTCTGTGTCATTGCTTAGGGGACACACCTCTGGTGAATAAGGTTGCTGTTTTCATTTGTATCTCTCAATCCTAACACTGACTTGCATGGAATGAATCCTTCCTGTCCCTGGATCAGCAAGCTCAGTGCATTGCCTGGATCCTGCAGCTCAGCCCTTCCCCGAGAGGAGCTGAAACCAGCCAGCAGAGGAAGCAGAGCCCGGCACTGGGAGCAGCAGCTGCCCAGCGCAGGGGAGCGCTGGCAGTGCTGGCAGTGCCTTTCCCTGCCGGGACGCTGTCGCAGCTCCTCACGCACACAGACACCCTCTCGCTGCTGGTTTTCAACATGAAAACCTCCACACATTTCCTGGAAATGATGAATCTTTTCCAAATGTCCTGAAAACACAGCCACGAAGAAGCTATTGCAGAAGTAGTTTTTTCCACAGCAAGAGAAAAGCATAGCAGGGACTAAAATATCTCGTCCTTCAATCAGAAGAGCAAATTAGCATAAAAAACCAGAGGATATTTCATTTTTAATGGCATGTACCTAATCAGTCAAAACGATCATGACAGCAAGACGAGGAGCAATCAAACACAAACTGCAAACATCAAGGAAGCAAACATGCTAAATCTCCCTCTATAATTGGAGGTTAAATGTGATTTATAAATCAAGCCAACGTATGGGATCCCAAGGGAAGAGTAAACAAATTTTCCAAGTAAAACAGCAGCAGCAGGTCTGTAATAGAAGTATCATTTAGGAAAATGGCATGGCTAAATTATCTAAGTAACAAAATTTGAATTTTTTAAGGTTTTAAAACTGATAACCTTAAGTAATATTTTTGTAGAAATTGTCATTACTAAATTGGAGCTAAATTCTGAAGCTGCAATTCAGTGCTACAGCATCAACAGGAAAAATTACGTGATACCGCAAATATTAATTCAGATCAGTGTTCCACTAAAATTAATGTAGCTACACAGGTAAGTCACAATTACCTAAAGAAGAAGGGTTACAAAAGTGAACACTGAGTAAATTTCCCCAGTTTATGATAATGGTTTTTATTTAAAATATTTTTAAGAAAAAATGAGATAAAAATGCTAAGGTGTATCTGAATAATCTAACCAGAGTTAATCCTGTAAATCAGAGTTTGCTTTTATAGTGCTGGAAAATATTCTTGCAAAAATATTTTCATATTAGACTAAATATCCATATTCTTAGATGAATTAACTTATTTCATTGAACATATTCCCGATTTCATTTTCTATCAATTTCACTGAAATCAGCAGACAATAAGGCTCTGAAAAATTATGACACAGACATCAAATAATTTTGACATACAAAAAAACCTTAAACAGAAGAGGCAATGTTTTGTACATAGGATATTAATTTGGTATAATATTATGTAATATAATATTTACTCTTATTTTCAAGAAAGAATGAACAGTGATAATACATTGGAATTGAGACACTTTTAAAAATAACACATGGGCAAGGGGCTTACAGCTGCTCTGTTGCTCAGCTGAACCGAGTTGATTTCCAGAAGACTGAGATTAGAAAAAGGAAAAGAGACCTTTCAAGAACAGAGAATTACACTATTTCTCTTTCACTGTAAGTTGTGCAAAGCAATGCTGATATTCTAGTTGAAGTCACAATTAAAACAGGCTTATTCACACATTGGAGTGCTCTAAGATTTCAAATATATTTACCTACCCAATCCTATACATTATCTCTTTAAAAGATGCCATTTTTTTACAGCTATTTCTCCCATTTTTAAATTCAATGCACAACAATGTGCATAAGAAAATCACACTACTTCCTTCTAAAATAAAGTTCAGTCCTTTCATAATGACCAGATCCTATTCCCCATGTTTAACATGCTTTTTTATTAACTTAAAGTTGTTTCCTTTACTTATAGCCATCCCCAGCTGCACTGAATAACACAGAAACCAGATAATATCAATTGAGTGTTTTAACTATAGTTGAGATATGCATCGAGATCACTCTAAATTTTATTTTCTTATCCAGTTTTAAATCTCAACCTCTTCAGGGAATTAAAATCTCAGTTTTGGAAATAGAAATAGTTACTTGAATTTACACACCATCACAATCCTTTCCTGAAGGAGCCAGGGGCATTTTATGACTACAGCAGAAACAAAAGAAAAAAATAAAGAGAGAAAGAAAAGGGGAGGAGGAAGGGGGGAAGAAAAAAAGCAAAAAAACACCACTCATTCTCTGACACTGAGTAATCTACTACAAAAACAACAGAGGAAAAGAGAGGTAGGAGAAAAAAGCATGATGGACAAAAGGCAGACAGAGGTTGCTGTAAAACCTAAGGACATGCTGAGAGAAAAGCAGGGAGCGAGGGTTTCCAGTGCTCCTTCAGAAGTGCGATGGCTTTAGATGGCTTTCACAGTGAAGTGAGATCTACCATGGCACACCAAGCACTCACTGACATCTCCACCTAAATGTCTCCAAATGTAGATTATAGTTCAAGGTCTGCACTATCACTGAATGGTTGCTTTCCTTTCATACACCAGGTTAAGAAGGATGATATAAATCAAAGTCACAGCCTTTCCAGTGAAGATGCTGGATCTTGGGGTATGTTCTACTCTTTAACAAACTTCACAACCAGACTATGTCAAAGTGGGGTGAAAGCAAATTCTGGTTGCTGTAAGCACAAAGCCTGGTTCTGATGACAAAAACACGTCTTCCTTAGACAGATACACTGGGCTTATGAGGACAATAGGAAAGCACAGGGGAAAAAATCATGTCATATAAGCAAACTCCTTTGAGTAGGAATTAACAACAGATTCCCATAGTTTTAGAATAGATTTGCACAATAATTCCCCCCTGGTATTTTGGCAAAATCTGGAATTGGGCAGTGCACACATGGACACTAAACAAGCAAATACACTGGAAGGAATAAACATTTGTTCTCTTCTATGCTTTTGGGTAACACCATAATGTATTATCGAAAGGTTCTATGAAAAATACCTTCTTAATATTATATATTTAGCAATATATTGTAATTCCAATATGCTGTTATTTAAATGAAACTGAGGGAGGAGACTTATGGACACAGACACTTCAAAGGGATTCTTGATGTTTAGAAGCTAGGCAAATATGGGGTCAAACTGGTAAAGTCCCCACCTTGTTCTCTTCAGGGACAGGCAAAACAGCAATCTCCTACATCTAACAAATCTCTGATGCTGCAGAGGCAGTTGCTGGGAAGCTGGTGCACTAAGGAGGGTGAAACCACAACCCATCAATTGTTGAATGCCTACGGTTATTATGACTAGGTGTGTAGGCAATTCCTAAAAGCTGATAAATTGCCACAACAGACAAATTCAAACACACTATACAGTCTTTATATACTTGCCAATCTACTGCAAGGACCAAGACTGGACAGGTCAAATCACATCTAATACCCCTGCTCCTGTCACTCTGCTCCTTGGCTGTGATAGGCACCTCCCATCACTCCCACTTTACAGTCCCTGGTCCTGTTTGTCATGGCAGACCTCCTGTTGGGTTGGAGTCCTTTCAGCAGAAGGTGCTTAGAGTGCAGTTTGGGTGTCATCATACCATTCACTCACCTCTCTGACTTTCTTTATTAGTTTCATCCAGGTGGAGTGCCCTGAAGCCATGTGGATTGGTGGACAGGGCACTGTGTTTTGGCCGTGGAAGCAGGTGGCCAGTAAGAGGCAGGTCTCACAAATGGGGTTCGAATTGGGTGCCATCCAGATCACCTGGGAAGGAATCGGGTGCATGTAGTGGGATCAGCTCATCCCCCTCACCCACAACATGCAATGACAAGGATGCCTACACCTTGAGCAAGCCGTCTCAGTGGCAATATTTTGATAGCAGGTCTGGTCTGGAGATCCTAGTGAGAATGACCCAGAACCAGAGAGTCTCCAAGCCACGGTCTGAACCCCTGCACCAGACTCTGCTAACAGTGCTGCTGGGTACTATGGCAAGACAGCAAATAAGCACCTCTCCGTCACAGCTTTGCCCCCCTCCTGCCTGGGTATGACTGAGGAGGTCCGGACCTTTGTCATTGATGGGTTTTGCACAGACCCATAGCAGGAATCCAACTGCCTGGATTATATTATAGTTATATTATAAGTTGCCAAATAAGTAATTTGCTAATTAATTTTTTCAGTAAATCATATGTGTAGGAAGACCATGTAATTGGCCATAATATTTAAGGTTACATTTTAATGCTCTCCCCAAAGAAGAGAACTTACACTGTGTTGTGGGCTCTAAGTACTGCAGATATAGTTACAGATGCATGGCCACCAAATATACAGTTCATTGTTCATCTACAAATGAAAGATCAGGAACTATTTACATTACCTACATTTTCTATGCAAGCAATTGTCCAGAACTGCACCTACAATTATTTGCAATCACTTGCCCTTTATGTGCTTGCAGCACACAGAGCTCATGGCCCCCAGCCAGAATGCAGCCAAAGGACAGGGAGCGATATCCCAGCAATGCCGAAAACTCAAACCCCTAAGAGCTGATGAAGTTCAGCTGAGACAGACCTGAGGTAGTTGCTGCTTAGGGGTTTGGCCAGCATGTCAGAGGAAGACTTCACTCATACTATGTTCACCAACCCCTCTGAATTAGGAGGAGTGTTTTCTGCAGCTCCGGTAGGTTTGGGATGAGGCCTCCAAACAGCGTGCCATTTCCAGGAGCGAGCCTGCTCTCAGACCCCTCAGTTACAAGCTTTTTCCCATTAATGAGTATCAGCTCCCTTTGGCAATATGCACATCTGCTTCCTGCAATGCACACAGAAAGTCATTCTGAAAAGAAATTATTTCCAAGCTATTTGCCTCTCAGCAAAACATACAGGCATATGTCAGATCTTCTTCATTCTCATACATGTGTAAATATAGACCATAATTTTTTTCAGTTTGAACATCCATGATGTTAGTCCAGCAAGTCACAAGCATCAGATGTCTGAGAACTGCATTTTAAATACAATACATGTTTATTAAGTGTTTTGATTTCAAATGCACGTTACAACTATGTTCATATTGCAGTCATTTCAGCTGTTTTTTTCTTAATGCAGTTGTCAGTAGAAGTGTGCAATGCTAAAGGAAATACTCAGAATATTCATCCTTTGTAACAATAGCACAATTATCTGTAGAAGCACCTGAACACCACACTGAATGTGCCTCTCTGCATAAATGCTGAGATATAACTGAGCTCTGTGTGAAATGAGTACAGCACAAAACTATCAAGCTCTCAGAAAAATCTATTTTCCTTTCCAGTTTCTCTGATTCACAGTCACCCTGTTTGAAAGCCACATGACAAATCTGTGAGTGTGATATACCAGGAAAATTATGCAATTGCTTACGCATAAATGACAACCTGGGACATCAGGTAATTAAACCTGAATAGAAACTTGACAAGACATATTTTGGTTTCCTGTGGGACGTTTTGTACAGAATCACAGACTGCCAGGCTGAGCTTTCAACTCCCAAAACCCAAATAATGAACAACACTGCAAACAAAAGCCCCAGGAAATCCATAATACATAGAATGAAAAATTTTCTACATCCAGAGGTCCAGTTTCGTGTTAAACTAGCGTGACTGCATATTGCCAAGGCAAAAATGTGAAGCTTTCCTGCCTTTTTTGTGGGTGAATTCCCACTGATGTGTGGGACAGGGGCTGTAATGCAGCCATTGGGACTGATTGGAGAAGTCAGCCTTGGCTGCTGCCCGACAAGTCTGGGATGTCAATAAGAGTTTTGCCTACAAACAGTCTACAGTATCCCCTGTCTTAAGACAAATGTATATCATTTAAAAGAAGTGATGAAATAAATATATTGTAAAAGTACACAAGACCTTGTTCTTTGGTCTCAATTTTTCTGGTCTTTCTCACACAGAGGGACTTTCCAGGGGATTTCTTGAGAAGCAACACATTATCTTCCATGTCTAAGGCTGGGTAACAAATCTTTCACTTGCCTAGTAGTCATGGAGCTATGGACTGGTGAACTTTGGATGTTGGTGATGCTTAAATACGTAGATGATATTTGTTGGAAAAAGCAGAATTACCTGTCACTCACACAAAATCCATTGTTTGTGTGCTTCAGAGCACATTTCCTCTGCTGCTATTGTGAAATTGGGAAGCCTAAGTTTAACATCCACACTTGATTCCCTCCTCCCGTAGGCACCTCTGATTTTGATAATACAGACATAAAACTGAAATATCATAGAACAATCTCTTCTCTGCAGGAAATCTGATGTCTGCCTCCCTAAGACCCTTGAGAGCTTTTATAATGAGCTTTACCCAAAAGTGATGAGGAGATAGCATTTACCCCAAAGCACAGAGTCTATTTCACCATAGTCCTACTAGCATATTAAGATGTCTGAGACTTCCATTTTTCCACCATTCCAGATACCCCCCTGCTAGATTTGCAAATGAACCAACATTCTCTCATTTCCCCTGCTCATCTCTTTACACCCAAAACGGTACACACTGCAAGAGACCATGGATGCCATGATGTCAGAGAATTTTGTGAGTCTTTACTATCACAGACTGTCACTTCAGACTCACTGCACTTCAGTGAAAGGACAGTAAGTCAGTGCTATGTGCAGCAGGATTTTTGTTCATAAACTTCACATTGTCTGGAACAAATATTTTGGTAAAAGGAATGTGGCAAAAACTGCAAATCATCACATTTTCCCATCCTTATTTAGCATGATTTTTTAAAAACACATTCTAAATTAGCAAGATAGTGAACTTGTGACAGACAAAGCAATTAATGCACATTCAAATTAATTCTCTGGATAACAATTCTGGATACTATATGAATAGAGTGGTCTATGTGTTGGTACTTTCCAAAGCCAAATTCTGTTTACATGTATTATTACAGGGAAGAAGCAGGGAAGAAATTCCTCTATATCTTCTTTTAGAGAGTAGGGTTCTGAACATGGTTTTTCTGTCCTTTGAAACTCTCTGGACAATGTATTTGGATAAATGAATTCCATTTTATTAATAGCAGTTTTCTCAATTTTTAAATAATGCGTATGATTCAATAACATTTATCAGGTGATCTTTCAGGTTGAACAAAACTTTAAAATAAAACTGATATTGACAATAGAACAGTGATATATTATGAAGATGAAATCATAAATATTGAAAGAGTGAAAAAGAAGAAAAAAAGGTAAAAAAATAGTTTCCAAACCAGCATTGAAAATAATCCAATTTATAAAACACTGTTTCTCAACACATCTGTTGAAGTAAATGAGATCCATCAGAGGCCATGGTTTATAGCCTATGAACAAGATCCTGTGAATATTTCAGCAGGATTGTGTGCAGAAGGCCCAGCCTGGAACCTAAGACAATGAAGCCACAGTGCAGGTGCTGTTGCAGAATAGTGACAAGCTATATCTATTTTTTTTAATAAGACTGTTAGCAGTTATTTTAGTCTTTAAAGAAAATTGTAGACGGAGTAGTAACTCTAAATCTAAGTCTAATTCTATTTTGAATCATACAATCATGGCTATACTATAGCGCACATTATTTGTGATATGAAATGAATAAAATAATAATGGGATAATAGAAAAACAAAACAAACAGGACAGCATTGAGGGTGGTATATTGTTTAAAAGGCAATATATGTAATGAAATGGCTATTCACTGTCGGGATCTACAGTGTTTCCCGCTCTGCCCGCTCTTTGCAAGTATTCCCGCAGTTTGTGCTCTGCATCTTGGATGTGAAAGAGTCTGATTCAGCTACTCTCACCACCNCCCGGGATGCGATCGCTGCCGGCCCGCCGGCCCTCCGCCCTCCCTCCGGCAGCAAGGAGGGATGGGGGTTGCTGGGCGCCGCCAGGCCGGGGGAGGGAGCGGAGAGGAGCGAACAGAGCCAGGCTTTTTCCCGCCCGTCTTTGCGAACCAAAACCGAGGGAAGTCCAGCACCGGCTCCAAACCGAGGACGGTAGCCCGAGGCCAAGCTCAGGAGCCCTCTGCATCACCGCCCGCCCCCCGCCTCTCTCTTTACCTGGCTGTACTTGGCCTCCTGCTCAAGGGAGCTCTTCTCCAGCCCGTTCACGGCATGCCGGGGCCGCGGGGGGGAGCTGGTTGNCTTTTAGAGAGTAGGGTTCTGAACATGGTTTTTCTGTCCTTTGAAACTCTCTGGACAATGTATTTGGATAAATGAATTCCATTTTATTAATAGCAGTTTTCTCAATTTTTAAATAGTGCATATGATTCAATAACATTTACCAGGTGATCATTCAGGTTGAAAAAAACTTCAAAATAAAACTGATATTGACAATAGAACAGTGATATATTATGAAGATGAAATCATAAATATTGAAAGAGTGAAAAAGAAGAAAAAAAGGTAAAAAAATAGTTTCCAAACCAGCATTGAAAATAATCCAATTTATAAAACACTGTTTCTCAACACATCTGTTGAAGTAAATGAGATCCATCAGAGGCCATGGTTTATAGCCTATGAACAAGATCCTGTGAATATTTCAGCAGGATTGTGTGCAGAAGGCCCAGCCTGGAACCTAAGACAATGAAGCCACAGTGCAGCTGCTGTTGCAGAATAGTGACAAGCTATATCTATTATTTTTTAATAAGACTGTTAGCAGTTATTTTAGTCTTTAAAGAAAATTGTAGACGGAGTAGTAACTCTAAATCTAAGTCTAATTCTATTTTTAATCATACAATCATGGCTATACTATTATTTGTGATAGGAAATGAACAAAATAATAATGGGATAATAGAAAAACAAAACAAACAGGACAGCATTGAGGGTGGTATATTGTTTAAAAGGCAATATATGTAATGAAATGGCTATTCACTGTCGGGATCTACAGTGTTTCCCGCTCTGCCCGCTCTTTGCAAGTATTCCCGCAGTTTGTGCTCTGCATCTTGGATGTGAAAGAGTCTGATTCAGCTACTCTCACCACCGAACGCGAGCTACAAAAGTCTCCGCTACACGGATCTAAATCCAGACACAAAACTCAGAAAATAAGTCCAAAACCTCTGTCTTTGAACGTGAAAAATGCTAAACAGCGATCGTGGGTTTTCTTCGACTTGGTTATGAGTACAACAAATGAGTGGCCGGGAAGTCAGTGTGTCTGAGAGACCTCTGATGCATTTTGAAATGTTTCCGTCACACGGAAAAAATGTTTTCAAAACCTGTGCTTTCCCAGCGAGTAACAGTTGAGCCTTTTATAGCTTTTCTCCTGGCATGGGACTTGATTAGCAAGTACGAAGATTTAGACAGAGATTTATTAAGTAACAGTTATATTGTGTTGTAATTAAAACGTAGGAAATTCGCCGTCTACTTAAGCGTTTAAAAATGCTTAATGTAGGAAGCAATTACACCTCATTTTCAAATTATTCCCCTGACTACAGAGCACGCTGCGGACAGAGTAAAACGCAGCTGTATGGGCGGGGGCNCGGCGGGTGGAAGCTGTTTCGGCCCAGGCTGCTCCATTCCTCCACCTTGGGGCTGGGGTAAGGCGAAGTGTCATTCACTGCTGGAAAACAAAGGAGGGGGGACGAGGGGGTTAGAGGCAGAGGCTGGAATTCGGAGATGAAGATGACTTTGCTTCGGGATGGAGACGGCTCCCTCTACCCATGGGAGGCAGGCTGTGGGGCAGAGCTAAGGGGGAGCCGGTCCCTCGCCCGCCACACCTGGCTGAAGCTCCCGGAAGCTCCTTCAGAGGGTGATTCGTGGGCAGAAGGGAGTCGGCTCCCTTCGTGCAACCTGTGACAGAGATCAGCAGCCGGGCCCAGAGCTGTGTGGCTCGCTCATCCCCACGTCTCCGCACTGGCGGGACGGAGCTGCCGCCCCGCACTTGTCCCCCAGGATCTCCTAAGGGCTGTTTACGGCAAGCGCCTTGCGTGTGTTTGTGAGTCAGAGGAGAAACGATACCCCGTGTTACAAACAGTCCTGACAGGGCTGCTAATGAACTGGGCTCCAAACACTTCTTGGGAGAAAAAGAAAACTAAACACAAAAGTAAATAAATAAAAGGGTTTTCTTAAATAGGGAAATAGAAGGAGGAAGATAAGAAAGCAGGGAGGAAAAGAGATAACAGCCCTGTTATTTACACGCATATCAGCCGCGCCATGGGCATACCGGGATGTTTTGCAGGCGGACAAATTCCTCGAACGGCCAAATTCCCGCACCGGGGAGTCAGGGGAGGGGAAGAGGAGCCCTCCCCCGAGCCCCGAGCCCGATCGCATTGGAGCCGCCGTGGGAGGGGGCTTTCCTGCGACACCACCGCGCTCGGCCCCTCGCCGTGCTGGGGAAAGGCACAAATCTGAAGTTGTCTTAAGAAACTGAGCTCCCTCGGTGAGCGCCCTTTTCTGCTGATCTCACACTTTCCCATGAATAGGGGCTTCCTTTCCGTGTCAGCAAGGTCAGTTTATCCTATAAATCAAGGGCGAACAGCCCCCATCTGCGGCACCGGCCACTCCGCAGCCCCGACCCTCTGACTGGAAGGGGAGGGGGGAGATTTCACACGGCTGAAAGATGTGTGCCGCTGCGGGGGCTGAGGGACGCGGGGCAGATACCGAGGCACCCGGCAGCACTGTCAGAGGCCTGCCGGCCTGCCAATGTGGTGTTAATAAAAGAGGAACTCACTAAAAAAAACCCAACAAAACAAAACAACAACAAATAAAAAAAAGCTCCAACAACCAAAAAAACCCCCCACACCTAAACTTCTCGTATGATTGTAATGTTCTCATTCTTTTTAACCTTCATTGCCCACACTACCTCTAGATTGCTTCAGAGATTGCAAGGTCGGAAACAAGCACATTTGTTTGTGCCAGTGAGGACTAGGATAAAGTTTATATCGTGAAGGGCAAAGAAGAACAAACTTAAATTTTTTGCATTTATGCATATAAATAAAACATACTTGTGTGTGCGTGTGTGTTGTTTGAAAAAAATACCACCTTTCTAATGAAATAAGAAGAAAATTATTCTGCAATGCCTAAAGGATCATTTTGCATTTGAAATGCTTCCAGAACCGGATTGTTGCTGTTAAAAAGGCAGTGAAAACAGAGATTACAGCTCCCACCTCTTCACTAATACTGAGAGAAGAGTGGGACACAGAGATCGCTGTAGGCAAAGGTTATTTTGGATTGTTGTTCTCAGTGACACTTTGAGTAACGCTTTCACCGTTAGTTCACTGGCAGAGACCGAAATGGAAAAAATGTCCCTTGCTAGCGAGCGGCCGGGAGACGCGACGCAGTTTCCAGGCGGAGGAACAGAAAGAATGCGAAAGGGATAAGAGGCAAATCTCGGGGCTTTGCTTTTCCTAGACCACCGCTTCGGAGGAACATACAGCATCAGAATGAAAGCAATTAGATGACATTTGAACCTCCTGCCGAAGCAAATTTGGCCTGATTGCGAAAACTACAGAAAATGGACTTCTCAGTAACGCCAAAGCGGCGCCCGTGACCGGAGTGCGGCAGCGAGTCTCGGCCGGGACCAGGACCGGGACCGAGTGCGCCCTGGTGCCGCCGCAGCCCGGGCCGTTCCCCCCGGCCAGGATCGCCACTTCCCGGGTCGGAGCGGCGGAGGTGGCGGCCCTTGTGTCCTGTTTGCTCGTCCGCCTGCAGCCCACCCAGGCCCTTCGGTCTGCCCGCGTTCCGAGAAGCATCCTCCAGTAAGCTCAGTGCCCGGCCCGTGCTGGGGAAAACGTGAGAGATTTCCCGAATCAAACAACGAAACCACCTTCCGATCCTCGGAGAGGAAAGAACCCAGGAGCATGGGACCGAACACGTCCGGCCCTGTTTGGCTGTCTTTGTGGCCCCGGCTCCCCCCCACTCCTCACCTTGGTCTGTGATGGACCGGATCCCCAGGATGTCCGTCACCGAGTGAGAGGACGGCCACGTCCTGGGCATGGCCATGGTGCTGGGGATCGCCGGCACCCCGGGAGGGGTGGACACCTTGGCTCCTGCAGCAGAGATGGGGCTTGGGTAGGGGTAGATGTGGTTGTAGGGCAGACCAGGCTGTGGGGGTGGCTGATGCTGCTTGTAAGACTCGTAGTGACTCTGCTGAGACAGGTTCCCGATTTTGTTCCGGAGGATGCGGCTGATGGAGCTGACCGACGGCACGTTGTACTTGTCACACACGCCATCGGCCAGCAGGCGATCCCGGATCTCCCAGGCGAAGATGCCCGGGTCCCTTTGTTTGTAGGTCCGGATATGTTTTACCACCGTGGGAGTGGTGACCCGAGGCTTGCTGCCGCCGATAGCCCCCGGTAGGATGGAGCCGGTCTCGTTGTAGCGAGCCAAGATTTTGCTGACACAGCCGTGGGAAACGCGGAGCTGCCGGCTGATGTCACACGGCCTGATACCCAGTTGCGCCAGTTCCACAATCCGCAGCCTGATGGCATTGGGCAGGGGTCTCCCGTTGACAAACACCCCCCCGAGCTGGTTCACTTCCCCGAAGGCAGGTTCTGCAAGCAAATGCACAAACAGCCGTCGGACACAGCAAACGGCACAGAAGGGGGCGTCTGAGCTGCTCCTCATCACAGACAGATGTCACAGACAGGGACCCCCCCCCGGTCACTCCACGCACGCTTCTTTATAATAGCGGAGTGCCCCCGAGACTGAAGGAAGGAGTGGGGAGGGAGGAAGAGAAGTGAGAGGTTTAAAAAAAAAAAAAAAAAAGAGAGAGAGAGAAAGAAAGAAAAAAGAAAAGACAGAAAGAAAACCCGCGGCAACAAATGTCGGAGCTCTTCGGGCTGTGCAACAAGCATATTCCCAAAAATAAGCACATTCCAGAGATGAAAAACGAGATCGCCCCAACAGACAAGTCAGCTTTATTGCCACAGGAAAAAGGAACGCGAAGAAAACAAAAAGAAAAGAAAAACATCTTCTAAGACGTGGGGGAGGGGGAGGAAGGAAAAGTAGTTGAGGAAATTCTTTTACATCTTGGGAGAGACGAGGGCAGCGCGGTGCTTCTGAGTCGGGACTAACTTTTTAAAGACCGTTCCCGGTGCTGTTAGCGCCTTTCGCTTAACAGCACGATTACACTGGGCTGTAAAACAAGCGTGTTAAAATGTTAACTGCTACGATCGGTGTCAGGAATAATATACAACGTGTCACGGGCTCCAGCCATCCGCTCGGCTGCGATCCTGTCTCGTACTCGCCTAATAACACTAATAACAAGCAAACTAGTCATTAGCTCTCTCTCTCTCCCCTGCTCCTGACCCTCAACATGTTCTTACAACTTGTAGGAACACGAGCAAAGTCAATAAGGGAGCTGCGGCGGTGGCAGATGACTGCGCACGGGTGCTCCCCCTCTCTTGACAGCACTTGAACCCTCCTGCGGCTCCCGGCCACTTACCCATTCCTCTGAGCGGGGCACCTCGAGGCCGGCCCTAAATCCCAACGGATCCCTATGCCCGGGAACCGACTCCCGGCCTCCTGCGCTCCTGGCCACACTGGCCCCGAGCCTCCCTGCTCTCCGCTGAGGACGGAACGGGAGCGTGAGGAAGAAAAGAACTACGAGGAAATCTACATTCCAACGAGAGAGCCTTGACTTCTGCATTTCAACCTCAGGGCAGCGTGGGCCGGGCCCATGGCCCACCGCCCCCCCGAGCCCGCCCCCGGGGCGGTCCCAGCGCCCAGCCGGCCCTCCCAGTGGCCAGGGGAGATGACGGACAGCGCGGCGGCGGCGGCCCTTCC